>OX345636.1:62369536-62969536 GCA_947044365.1 Petrosia ficiformis | reverse complement strand
AAGATTTGCATATGGAGCATTTAAATAGGATTGTTAAAGAAGCAGTGAAGGGATTAGGTTCTAACAAGAAATATGCAGAGTTGCTAGAGCACTAGGAACAATTGGTCCAGTGTTAGACAATTTTGATACAGTTAACAATACAGCTCATCAACATAGTAGTCATTCTGTTGTATCAGCAGATAGAGATATACAAGTTGTAGTGAAAGATCTTTTAAAGTACAATATCTTTGAGTGTGTTGAACCTCGATCACATACCACATACTCAAACCCTAAAGATGTTCTTAGCTGCATGAATCATCATGATTGGATCAAATCAAAAATACCCAAACTTCATCATACACATTAAAAATACTTTGTTATATATTATGTTTAATGAAATGATTATCCTCAAACAATTATATATACTATTAATATAACAATAATTAAACAAAAACAAACCTACTTTGATTAATGGAACATTTTTGACATACACATCTACTCATACAAATGTCACAGCACAGGCACAATCTCTGTAGAATGATGTGTTCAAAACCAGCAAATCCTTCGAATAATACTTTACGACGACATACACTTGTATTTTCCATGTACTGCAGCATTGCATTATCTACATATCGTTTGCACCCTTTCGTTTTCAGTAAAACTGCACAAGTAGGTTGCTCATCCCTCCCTCCTCTCCCAGTTTCTTGTATGTATGATTCTGCATCATCAGAAGGTCCTACATGGATTATCTGCCGTACATCATCACAGTTTATCCCCATACCAAATGCAATTGTTGCACATACAATACGAAGAGGAGAGTTCTCAGTAAATGACTTAATAATCTGTTCTTTCACAGATTCATCAGTTGCACTGGTGAACATTTCCACAAGTCTGAACTTTGACAAGTCTGGTGCACCTGGTGGTTCTGTGAATTCCTTTCCCATATGGCTTCTGAAATGCAGGTAAATATCAGCACATTCTTCATACCGCCTACAGTATATAATTGTACGTGGGAAATTTACTCGGTTTCTCCACAACAGGGGCAAAGGTTACATCAATAGATACAAAAGACGCCACGCATAACATTAAATTCTGTTTACAGGGTGACAGAATTACTCTCACTGGATCTTTCATTGACAAAAGGCGTTCCACTGACATTCTCACATCACAACTGGCAGTTGCAGTTAAAGCCATTACTCTGACTCCTTCACGTAAAATACTACGAACCTCCCCGACACGTAACAAACTCTCTCGAAAGGTATCTCCCTTGTTAATATGAGAATATAATTTAAAACAATTACTATATTACAACTGTTGTAACTATAATATACTGCATACCATTTTTTCACACAGCGAGCCTCATCGATAACAAATGCACATAGTCTCTTTTGGTATGTATCTCCACCAAGAAGATGCCGCCAATGTCTACTGAGTAGTAGTTCTGGTGTAAAATACACAAGCTGAAAATATCCTTCAGTGACTTTAGATTTGATCTCTTTATCATCCATATCACCACATATGCATACACATCTTAAGCCTCTCAATCGCCATCCTTCAACCTGAAGATCATAAATATTTCTGATTATGAAACTTTACTATAATTTATAATTATATAATAATTGTTTATAATATAATAATATATAATTATCATATATAATTATATCTAACTGTTATAATTATGTGATGAAAAGATACTTGTTTTACATTGTATCTTGTAGTAGTCTCATAGTGTTTTTGTATTATGTAACCTATTATTTAGTCTTGTCATTGTTCTGTAACAATATTATCTATTATTATTATATCAGATCATTAATTAGCATACCTGATCTTTCATTATAGCTGTGAGAGGAGTGATCACAGCAACAACAGAATCTTTCCTACCCAGCAAACTATCAAAGGCAAATGGCAAACAAGCGTAGCATAGTGATTTGCCAAATCCTGTAGGAAGGATTGCAAATACATCTCTTCCCTTCAAAAAACTCGTCACTACTTCCAACTGTTTTGCTCTCAATTTCTTATATCCCAATCGTTCTACTGCTGTTCTCACTGCCAACTCGTACTCCATCTTTATTCCGCTATCTGTGACGTTAAATACTTGTGGTTGAACAACTTAATCTGATTGGCCTGCAATATTTCTGCAGAGTCCCCAGACCCTCCGCCTCTTACCGCGAGGGTCTGGCTTGTCAGACTACCCTTTCCTTGGATTAACTCTCCATAAAGGGTGGTTATTAAAATTAAATTATTAACATTATTAATAAATTTTATTATTTTCGCGGACGGCGGGAGACCGTTCAGTCGATCTTTTGTGTGGGCGTCCCATAGACGGACAACGTGCTTGATTCTATCAGTCTACTATCCGTTATGACGAGTAATGTCAGAACCGTCCACAGGGAGCTGTTTTCCTGTGTGATGCACGTGAGAGGAATTGCGACTGAAATGAATTCCTCACACTGACATCGAAATAACCTGGCTTGCCAAAACTGAAATCAGGATGAAACACATCGCCAGGACGATTATTGTTATTTGTACCACACTGTTGTTCCCTTAACGCACCTTTGTTGTCCATCAACAAAGTGTGCCAGACCACTTCACTCAGAGCATCGTGATGTTTGATTCTAAGTGGGCCGTATCCGAGGACATTGTTATCAATGGTCTGCCAACAAACACATCTAACTGGGTGAGGAAAATGTGACACCCAAGCCACACTGACACATTCATATTGAAGAGCTCCCTCTAAGATGTCATGTATAACATCTGGAACTAGGCATTGACAAACATGAAAGTACTGCAAATCCATCAGAATACTTCGACCATTGACACCATACTCTGTTGACTTGGAGCCATCATCATTATGTAGCCCCTCTAAATGAGTTAGGTGACTTTCAAGAGTGCGTAAGTGAAGATTTTCTTCAATAAACTGGAGCAACAGTCAAAAATAATAGTTCAGCAAGAAATACAAATGTTTAACTCACAATACTCTTAGTTTCATAAACAGTAGCGAAACACTGCTGACAGTACCGATATGCAGTACTGCCTTTTTTGAAACCACTGCAGGCACTACTAGCAGGATTACCTGCCGATATGTGCAATGGTTCCAAAAATCATTGATTCGACACCTTGTATATTCATCATAATACCAGACTCCTATTATAAATATAAACGGTTACACCAGCACAAATCATCACAATAATAAACAAGTGTACATGTACCTACCAATTTCTTAACATCCTTGATGAATGATTCCAGCACCTTACTAATTGAATACTTCTTAATTAATTTATGCCGACATATTGCCACTAAATAATATTCCTTAGTTTTGATTGGTACTTAGGGTGAAGATTTCCAAGAGTGAAATAAAACAGTCCTACAGGTATGTATGTACATTGTACAGTAATTACAAATAGTATAAATACTACCTCAAAAATGTACACTACCTTGCTTATGTTTTGTTCTACTAGAACCCAGTAGGTTGCACATCTCAACATCGTCATAGTAGAAAAGAAGTTGGAGTGCTTTGTGGTTAACAGAAAAAATGTCATGACTTATATAATAGTCGCCATCACAAAAATCACTCAAAATTCCAAGATGGCGTTTTTTATGGCCCCTTTCAATCTAAATTACATTTGCAATAGCACATAAAATTAATTTTTTAATGACTTACTGTACCTCAGTGATAACTGTATCATTATTAAGCAGAACTTCCAATGTTTGAAGAAGTGGAATATAAACCATGGTTTTGTTCTTTTCTACTATTCGTCTCTTTGATCCATAGCATCAAGGAGTCACCTTTGTACCCAAAACAACTTAAATAGGTTCCTGGGAGTGTTAGAATTACATATCATAGTACAAATGAAATTTATAGAACAAGTGAATTACCACGAGTCCAAAATTTGAACGAAAATACTGCATTTGCTCTGCTTGTGAGGATAGACTCTTGAAAATATTACTACATGGACTAAAATCACTAAATGCTGACAAAACTGCTTCAGTTGTGGAATCGTCAATTCCAGCCTGTTGCAGATGGAACTTACACGATTACCAACATGTAACAGAGAAACATTAAAGAGGGACTGAATATCTGTGATAAGACTATTCATGACAGCTAAAGGAAGGTGGTGATGTTCTCTGTTTTTTAAAAATCCAAATAGCAGCTGCTATTTGAAGATCATCTAAACTTAATAGTGGATATAAACAATCTTCGTTATCTTTCAAGACACTGCTAATGTCATTTTCTCCCAAATCATAGGTAAAGTTTGTTGTTGTTGATACTGCACTTTCACCGCTTTCTTCCAGTTTACCAATATCATGGAAATTATAAATATGATTTCGATAAGTTGAAAACTTTTTAAAAGTTCATTTACATTTCTGTAGGGAACACTGTATCTGAATGTTTTCAGCATCAGCATGGGCAATTCTAATATGACTTAACAACTTTGATACTGTCTTTAATTGGCTGGAAGAACAAAGAGGACAATTCACCATCGCTATATACCCCCAAACACCTATTTTTTTCTCCTACTTTAGTGCACGTTTATTTGCGCATGCGCAGTAAGTCTGAGTACAATTCTTCACACTTCAGTACTGGCAACCAGGCGCAAGATAGTGAAGTAAAAAGCTGTAGTTATGTCCAGTAGAGCTGAAGTCGAGAGCTTTTCCAATGATGAGACTTGTGATTTCCTGAGTCAGCAGATAAAAGAGATAGATCCAACAACTGTTTCTTCATTTTGGTCGAGTAAAATCAATGGAAAGGTATTTCTGTCACTTTCTGAGGAGAATATCAAAGAGATTGGCTGTACACTTGGCGAGCGAAAGAGTATATTGCTGCTTGTTAACTCGTATGAATCAAAAGAAGTAAATGCTGTACATTTTATACATCACATATAGTTGTTCTTGTTCTCCATTTAGATAGGTTACTCACATTGTTGGTGAAAGTGACTGGTTAAGAAGCTTCAGTATTCCTCAATTTGCTCGACACTGTATGGAAGACATCCAATCCAATGAAGTTAAGAAGTCTACTAGAACTAAATTATTCATACAGTTGGTATGGATGCAAACCAATTTCCCAACATCAACTGAATACACTGAAGTGTGTAGGAAACTAGTTTCTTGTCACCCTGTTTTAAAGGATGCAATTGGCAATGGGATTGTAAGTTTTGTGTGTGAAAAAAAAAAGTGCTATGTATGTCTGACAATTTTATACCATTTTAATAACTTTTACATTGATATTTTTGTAATGTAAGTGTATATCCAATCAAATAATTATCATGTATTGTTCATTAATTTACTGGTGCAGCTGTCTTGATATGAGATAAAATATAAATGCAGGTGCAGCTGCCCAGAATCTGTGTGTATGCACCTATCTTTAGTTCATTGATATTCACTCTCCTGTAATTGACTACTTACATTATGTTTAATGATTATCTTGTGTAGGGTTCTTGGAAGACACAATTGAGGCAAAGGTTCTCAAACATGAGACGTTCATCGGATCAAAGAAGAAGTTGTTAGAACCAAGTGATGAAAACACGGTATGTCAATTGATTAAAATGATACTTTTAAATGATCTGTGTTCAGTCCCAAAAGAGTACACATGAAGAGGAAGACTACGATACTTTTCTATTGAAACTACAAAGTCATTTAGTGCATGAGAGTCCTGACAAGAAAGTGACCAAAAATTTAATGAAGAAAACATTTTTGGGACGGTTTAAATGGATAGCTGAAGACTTGCCAACAGTCTATGATGTCTTGGATGTCTTCCCGCCCTTAAAAGAGATAAAATATGTAAGATTTAAATTGGTAATAAATAATAAAATAATATTACTTTTTGATTTCAATGTCATAGCTGATCTATGAGATCAAAAGGATAGTAGTCAATGACACAACAATAGAAGTGATGGACACAAACTTTTTGGCGAAAGCAAGGCATTTATGGGAGGAGCTCCAGCCAAAGATCCTTAAGTTTTCAGAAATACAGGCAAAAACATCGTCAGTCCTGCAAAAGATCATTGACAAGCATGAAATTGAATTGTCCATGGTTGAAGGTATTGTAATAATAGTATACTCATTATTTGACATAGGGATAGTGGACAAACAATCTGTACCCGCTCTGATAACAATCTGTACCCACTCTGATAACAAGAGTCTATAGTTCTATAACAAAGACAGAATGAATAAATAGAGAGACTTATTACTGGTACTGTCAATATAGTTTCATTATGTATTTTATAGGTTTTATTCCTTTTTAAAGTCATTCATTCAGTTCTATAGTGTTTAAAAAAAATTGTATATTGTTCCTCTTTTGTAAATAGAAACAACTTTCCAGTCATTATAAGTGATGGTCTTTTGTTCCACCAACAACCCCATGGTTGTTAATGTTTACAACAGAAACAACTTATGGATTAACAATGTTGTATTGTTCCTCCAACAATTCCAAGGTTGTTAACTTCAACAACCCTCAAGTTGTTAAATTTAAACTATTGTACGAACAACCCTAATGTTGTTACGACAACAACCCAAATTTTACAGTGTGGTATGTATCATATTCATGTATTAGAATTGCTTCATCAATACTTTAATCAACTGTAATAATTATGGTTGATCAATACTTTATCAATAATAGTAATATCCATCAGCAAAAATGTATGAAACGTAATAGCAATTCTGCTAAGTTGAACATCACTCTTCTTTTAAACATAAAGTTGGAAGTGTGTTGATTATTATAAAAGACTTTTCTTGTATCACAATAACTGGAGTAGTGTAAGATGGTTGACACCACCAATCCCAGGATTGCCTTCTGGACTTTCTTAAACAATCTATTATCTGTTCTAGACTTTTGAAAGAACAGAAGTGTTTCGTCACCACTTTTTATCTCTTCAACAATGTAGTAAAAGTTTTGTTCAGAGTCCTATACTACAAAGTGTGCAACACTATTCTGCTTCTTGATACTGACTTGAGACTTGTCGTTGTTGTTTCTTGTTTGTGGGTAATTGAGCATCCAAGTGACTTCTAGTGATCCAGGTTGAATTTCACCTTAGGGGTTAGTGCTGTGTAGTGAATTTATTCATTTGCGTAATGTTAAAATTTTGGTTGGAAAACTTGTTTGTGGGGACTTTGAATATTTGCTACTTTTGTACATTGGTAAAGGTTGTACAGCTATTTACATTGTAGTTGTATACAATACATTATCACTAGTGAATAGTCTTTTTTTTCTTTCAGGCTCATTGTAATTGAGACCATTATCTGAGTGTACCTCTCGCAATCCTGCTAGTTTCTCTTCTCTTTTTGAATACATATCAGTGAATAATTTGTTTGAGGCAAGTTCACAACAATTATATAACAAAGAAATTTGTACTTCTTCAACATGATGACGACAGATCTTCCTGCAGAACTGGTTGTTCATGCATTAATTACCAATATTCCAAAAACATCGATAAATTGAAAGTCTAAATCCAACAGTTAGTCTTTTAAATGTATAAATCGAATTAAGTCAAAATTGGGTTCTTCCGCTATATAGATTTCATTATATTGTCTTTATTACTGACTGGAGAATACTTCTCCAGCTCCTCAACTTTCCCTTTTTTTGGTGGTGGAGAAGTTCCACTGTTTCCCTCTGCCATGTTAAAGATATTATATTTATAACTTTAGATATTTATAAAGAGACCATTTTAATGAATCCATAGAACACTGATGTTGCATATATGTTACATTTGGATTATTTTGGATGCTGGTTGCTAGAAATGGCCAAAAACATTGAAAAAGATTTGCTCCGTGCTCTAAGGGATAAAGATGTTTCTACCAAGCCTCTCAACTTTTATTGGTATGTCTCACAAACGGATTCTACTACATAAAATGAAAAGTGCAATCACAAAACAAAGGAGGGAGAGAGAGAGAGAGAGAAAAGATAATCAGCAAGACTTGCTGAAAAAGAGCTAACAACCCTGCGACGGCCCATGGCCATGTGCAGTTTAATAGTTATTAGCTCAGAAACAAACAATACATATATTGTACATTACACAAACACTCATACATGTACACACAAAGATTAATTGGCCAGTCATCAGCAGGATACCTAATGCCATCATCACATAGAAAATTGTTTCAACCACTGACCTGGACAATTTAAAATGCTAGGCAGTAGGCGAGGTCGCCTGCAAAAAAATAGCAGACCTGGCATAAGAATTAAGTTCAAAAAAAAAAAAATAATAATAACAATAATAATAATAATTAATATATATAGCTTACAAAAATAATTATAGTGATCCAATAAATCACTGCAGTCTGGATATATAAGGCATGGTATGCCACACGGCTTTATTTCTATTTAAATAAATTACATGGCTGCAGCGCATTGCCACTTGGCTACAGCTCTTAAGAGTGGAACGACACTCCGCCCTAGACAAACCCAACTGCTCAAGTACATGTAAAACATTATTATTTATATAGCCTATTTCTAAGGTTAAAAGAATAGCTTTCCACCCATTGGATTGGCACTCTCGTATAAGACTATCGTATCTTTTGAATTTTATAAATTTTGCCATTATAACGTGGTCTTCGATAGGGACTGTAAGCTCAAGAAGTATGACAGTTTTAAGCTTGTACGCGATTATCACTCCATCTGGTCTTAAGGTCGTGAAAGCAATCTCTGAAGGAAATATTAAACTTTCTTCAAGATCAAACTGAAAACCCCAGTCAAGTTATCCTGATAGAAGAGAGCCCAATGGTTGCTTGCGAGGACGTCCTTTAGATGGCTTGAGCCCAGATTTAACAAACTCAATGTATGGTAAACTTAATGTATTAGCATAAACATCTTTCTGTGCATTCCAAGATTTTATTATTGATAGTTGAATGACGGAAAGTACTGAGTTGTGCCGCAAAGTGTACCTCCCCTGATGGAATGCCACAGGACAACCAGTCGGAATATGGCTCAAAGTGGAAACCCTGTGACACAAAGCACAGGAAAGCTCAACTCTAGACACACCCAAACATCAGAGATTATCAAGTGTTGCCAAAGTATTTGTGGTTGAATTAAGCAGAAATCTAAGTACGCCCTCTGAAGTGCCATAAATTAATTTGTTCCATGAGAAATCAGTGTTCATTATATTATCCCACTGATTCCAGCAACCCTGCATTTGTAGACTAGATAGGTGGGTGAGTTGCTGAGTCACGTCAACATCATGAATGTATCTGGAGATGTGGGATTTTCTCACAGACTCCAGTTTATATGTACTAGCATGCATCACATTATATCCTAGACAAGCTAAATGAGGTCACAGAGTGTGGTACTGAAGCCTCAGCACATTCAAGCTCAATACAACGAGCACACTTATTAATCCAGGAAGGCACTTTTCCTCAACTTCCAGTTTTCCTTTGAAAACTGAACGTACTCTGGTATCCATAGAGTATTTCAGCAACTGTCGCATTGATGCCTGAGATTGCTTCCAGACTGTAGGGATTCTCTTCAGTCTCAAATCTGGCCTGGATTTACTACCACAGAAAAGAATAGAGGGATTTGCAGCCCTAGGAAGGCCACACCATTTTGTAACTAATGGTAGGACCAAACTATGAAGATGCATGCTTAGCAAAGGATAAAGACAGTTCTAAAGTGGTAAACCACCATGACAGACGAGGAACAATATGATGGTTATATAACCACAGTTTGGCTGTATTGGCTACATGAGTACTATAAACTAAGTTTATTAAATTAATAAGAATCTCTTTGATTATGCCACGTGATTGCTTCTCGTGTAATGTCCATTCGATACTGACACCTAGATATTTAAACTCCTCGTCAGTAATAGGTGTGATACGTTCACCTGATAGAAAAAGATTTGGATCATAGTGAGAATATCCATCATTACTGAGTGGAGTTAAAGTTTTATTTATATAACGATGATCAAATTTCTTCATTGCTAAGGTGCAGCACTTTGAAGGCTTTGCCTCCATAGTCCTGGAACAGTTCAGGAATTTGTCAACATAATTTAATAATTTTTGATTATATTCAGGTTTAGATGTAGTGATTTGTATATCATCAGCGTATGCTGAAGTTAAGAGAAATAGCATATTTTGCATTAAAAGTATAAGATAAAGGATGAAATTTTGTTTGATTTATATAATCTAAAAGTAGCTGTATTGTAACATTGAAAAGAGTGGGAGACATAGTACACCCTTGGAAAATGCCAATACTGTAATGGAAAGGCTTCGAGATAAAAAATTTAGTTATGATGCGAGCAGTAAGAGATTCATAATAGTTAAAATTAATTCTTTAATTTTAAAAAGTAGGTGGTATTAAGTAAGAGCGAATTGTAGCAGAGACAGATAGAGTTAGATTGGAGTGCTCAACACAACCCGCAAAGTTATGTAGAAAGCCCTTCTCCACCAGAGTAGACATATAATTAATTAATTATTTGATATGAGAAATTCAAGTAATCATTTAGAGAGCAGTGTGAAAAACACTTTACCATCACAATTACCCAAAGCTAGGCCTAAATTGAGATGGATCATTTAAAACATCAGACTTTGGGATGACAGTAATAATGGCTTGTTGCATGATGATGGTATTTTGCCAGAAGACCAAACCCTACATACAAGGGTATATAACATGAGTGCCAAAGAAGGGCAACATTTCCATACCAAGTATGTGATACCATTATGGCCTGGAGAAGGGCCGTTTCTATATTTCCTAAGTACTAAACTAAATTCCTTAAACGAAGGGATTTCAAGATGTAAACATTTTTGTGGGAGAGAAGTTTCAGGAAAGTCAAGATCATCTGTGTAGCTATAGCTTCTGTTAGAGTCAAAGTAGGTCTTAGCAAAATAGGTATTACCAACATCCTCTGAAAAAGAAGGATTTCCACTTTCAGGTGGATTAAACAAACGCTTGGCAAACTTATGAGGGTCAGCACGAAAATTTTTATTGTTAACATATTCTTTCTGTTGCATTATTCTCAAGTCTTCTAACTTACGCTGTCTTAAGAAATGCTTCCTAGTGTTATGATATTCATGAGGAAGACGTTTTGTGATTTCCAAAGATTCCTGAGCATTCTTTCTAAGTTGCTTTCTTAATTCCCTCATTTTAGATTTAAGGTTGTTGAAACCACCTTTACCAGAATGCTTATTAGTATGATTATAATTATGCTTATTTGTAGGCTTGTAAAATGGGATTGTCAGGCTGATTTCTTTCAAAGTACCAATATACATATGAAGTGATTTTCATCAGTATAAACTCAACAGGTTTATTATGTAGATCGTGTTGTGTGATATGCTGTCTAAGTTCATTTCTTAATTCATTATCTATCTTAAGCCACTCCTTACTATTAGCAGGAGGGAAAAGGAGCTTAGGTAAGCGCCGAAGATCGGTATAATCATTATTGGCATACTGCCGAGCATTGCATGGAATTAACTAAAACCTGATGCTCACCCTCAGCACTGTGCGTGATAAGCTGGCATTCATCAGGTGAGGTTGACTTACTGAGGAAGATGTCCTCAGGCATCGAAACAAGTTGTTCAATCATAACAGATCCATCAGGTTCTACAAGAGAGGACTCAGACAGCAACTCAGACTCGAGTGAAATTGGATTTGTGGGAGACTTTGTGCCTGAGATGTTGTAAGAGGACCTCTGTTCCTAGGTGCTTGTACAGGCAAATCAAGTGGCTTATACTAACTCCTTTTTGAGTGTCATCATATGCTGCAACATGACATGAATGCGAGAGAGAGAGAGAGAGAAAGAGAGAGGGAGAGAGAGATACATTATGATACTCATGCATGAGAGAATGAGAAAACTGAACTGGGAGCACACAGATGAATGTAAAGTTTCTGTTCCATGCCAGAGAACACATGGTCATTGTATACTAATTAATTATAATATTACAATTATAAGATTCATTTTGGCAGTGAGAGGAATGATCACAACAACAATCTTTCCTAACTAGGTAATTGTCAAAGGCACATACCACAGTGATTTGCCAAATCCAGTGGAAAGGATGGAAAATACATCTCTTCCCTTCAAAATGATTGTCACTACTTTAAGCATTTGCACCTTCAATTTCTTGTATCCCAATTTCTGCTGTTCTCACAGGTAGTTGTGCTTCATCTTTATTACACAATTGGTGACATTGAAACTCTTGTGGCTAAACAACTTAATCTGATTGGTCTGCAATATTTCTGCAGATTCCACAACTAGTGAATGTGTGTGCCCTGACCCTCCGCCTCTTACTGCGAGGGTCTGTCAGACTACATGCACGGTAAAAACAGGAAATAACAATGATTCTAAATTGTGAAAAGGAATTCATAATTTTTATCAAAAATTAATGCGCAATAATAATGAAGACGGGATATTATGACTCCAAATTAGCACCAATAATTTAACTTATTTAAGTTATTTTTTATTTTCTGTTTTTATAAATTATGATAATATAATTATCTTGCTTTATAATAATTATAATAATAATAATAATAATAATAATAATAATAATAATAATATTAAAATTTGTTAATACTTTTGTATTGGTATGTACAATGCTACATACTCATTGCCTTACTTGTCAATATGTACACCAAAGTAGCCCTGTACGTCGCCCCCTCAAATTCTTTCAAAACCAAGTTTTGCCCTCTTTAACAGATTTTGCACATGAAATCTGTTTTCTATTGACATTTGGTTGAAAAATGTATATTGAGTCTACTATACACACCATATTGACATAATGTTGTAGCTAAAAGTCAGCTGGAAGTCTGTTGGTGATGAACACACCTCCATGAGTTCATCTTATACAAGTGTCTATGTTGTGTGTCCATATCAGTGAGACTTTAAAAAGCATGTTCGTTTTATTTACATGTAGCTGTTAAGCAAATTATAACATATTTCTTGGGATTTTGTTAGGGCAACTGTGGACAATCTGAATACACATGTACACTGTTCAGATTGTTTCGACCTATTGGGTCTCATCAGCACAGTGTATCCCTAATTCACAATAACTTGTTACATGATACAGAATAATGTAAAATGTACATCATATAATAATTATTATGAAAATAGACAACACACATACATGCAGGGTTTATACAGAGGGGAGGGAGGAGGGACCCCTCCCCCTACATATATGTGAAATGTAGAAAAATGAATGGGAAATGTATAGGAGAGCTTGAGACAATCTCAGGAAATCTAAGCCCATAAGGTTTCCTCATTTTGAGTGGGATAGGTCACATCCTCCTCAACACCAAGTCACCCCCTGAGGCTATCTTAAGCAGCCACACCTATTGTCTCACTCTACCATACGCCCTCCACCATCCACACCACCCCAGCAAAAACCAAACTAGACTGCCATGTGTATCACAAGTAAAGGAGCAGCTACATTAGTAATTGTATAATTGCCAGCTTGCATTGTCACCATTGCTCTTTGACTAATATAACATTTGAAGATTCAATGATTACTGATGGTTGTTATACATGTAGACACTTTCCATTTAGAATTTATGCTAGCAAGTTAGCAGTATTGCTGTAATTATATTGTAATTATAAACACTGTATATGTAATTGTAATTGACAAGTGGTTGCCACAAATACAAGAATTGATATTGTAATTGCAATTGGCCTTCTGTAATTGAACCCAGGGCTGTATACACAAATACATACTAACAAATCATACATATATATACTACCTACATGCAAACTACAGCTATGATAAAAGTTTTTGGAATATCACTATTGAAATTTTGCTGTTGGTTTGGCAATCTATTCCTGAGCATGTGTCTATAATCAGTACATGTCATTTCATGATTGCATAATAATTGATCTTCAAGAAAAGCTTTTCGTTTATCATATCATATTGCATTTGTGTTAATTGTTGAATATTGAGACAGTTCTCATACATGTATACAATACATACAAGAGATGGTGCAAAACATATTAAAAAGATTATAATTAAAACATTATGCACTCAAAATATGCTCAAGTACAAGCATATGCACTGATAATTAGTTTGGTTAAAAGCACAAACACACATAATAACTACTAGTTAACAATGAAATTCCTAATATATAATGCACAATGTTATTATATAATGTTTATCATGGAGGTCAGTTTCTATACAAGTATTTATAACATGATAGTTATAATGCTTTTTCCCGATTACTTGTACAAAACATAATATACTGAACATGCACAGTGTTATACTGTAAAGCAGTGTACTGCAATTTATATAACACAAAATTCAGAAGAACAAATGTTAAGTTATGGATTGGTATTTTGCTATTACACTTTCTCAAGCTATAAAGTAATTAATAAACCACAGGAATGTTAATCTTCAGTCAATATCTGTGGTTAATAACTATCAAAATATTAAGTAAACAAATAACACACCCTCTTTTTCCAATCTCGATACACCCCAAAAGATATGTCACTACAATCACTTCCCCAAAGGCATGTAAGTTTTTGAATCACTTGAGTACTCATCCAACAAGTAGTTACACAAATTAGAAAAGGGTTAGTCATAGCTATATGTAACTAAAACAAAAATAATATCGTACATGTACATACGTACATAAATTGTACTTACATACATACATACATACATACATATGTAGGTATATACATACATACATACATACATACATACATATGTACATACAGTACATACATACATACATAGATACACTGTATATATACACACATACATACATAGATACACTGTATATGTACACACATACACACATACATACATACATAGATACGAGTTCTATGAGGTATGCCATTTCTGAACCTTATCTATTTGCAGATGTTTTGAAATTCAAAGGTATAATTGGCTTGACAGATTTATGCTCAATTTATATTAAAGGTTTGCTACTATGCCATAAACTTTGTAATCATGCTTGGTATAATTCATCAGACATTCCATAAATTACGTAACTAACATTCAGAATGAAATTTCACATTATTATTACAAGTGTTTACATATAATAGTCACAGTGTTTGATACATTGACTTCATGTTTGTTCATTATAGATGTTTCTCATTTCTATGACTCTAGTGTTCAAGACTATTTATGGCTATTACTTAAAAATAATGTCGTATTTAGTATTTTGGTATATGAAGTACAATGTACATGATAGATAGGCATTGATAGGGTTTAGGGATGTGAGATACAACTAAATAATAGCATTGCGTATCGCTGCCAAAAATATCACGATACGATACAGTATCACAACATATGAAATATTATTGAAACACTTATAAAATGTAAATAAATGTCCATTTGAATGTATTTGTCATGAAATGGTGAAAGCAATCAGTTGAAGTTATGCACACTAGCTTGTTATAATTACTTTAGGTATAAAATTAGACAAATTAGAAAAACCATGTTTACTAAACTGTCCATTCCAGTGTATCGATACACCCAAAAGCTAATATTGTATCACAATATTGAATCACAATATTGATATTTCTATATATATCGCACATCACTAATGGGGTTATATATGTTTTCTCACTCAAGCATGTATTCTGTGGTTTGTAGAAGTATTTTGAATGAAAGAGAAAGTATTTGTTCAAATATAGGCTCTGAGTCTGACTCCATTGTTAGTCCAGAGTGACCCCACCCAATAATTATAAGTGTGTGCCAAAAATTACAACCAAAATAGACTCAGAATGAAATGATTATTGGAATTTCCAAACATCTTTGGTTTGATTATGAAATCAACAAAAATAAGAATAAACAAAAGACATGTTTATATTGTAAACCTATACATATTATTATCAGTCACCTAACTTGTACCTCATGAGAAAGTCCACCTCCAGTCTCTGATGATGTGAGGCAAAACAAACCACCTAGGCCACAAGTTGTTTTTAGCAAGTTTCCACTCTCACATACATGTAATTATTGGCTTCCTTGGAAATGCAATATCTAAATAATGAAGTGGTATTTAATTAATGAGTTTTGAATAACTGAACATTGGAAGAAACATAACAGAACAAAGAACAAACAAACAAAAAATTAAGGCAAGAAAAGAAATTCATATAAAATAAACTATTATAAAACAAGTAACAATTTGGATACAAAAAAGCAATCTGATTATCACAGGTAATAGGAATAAGTATTATAATTATAGACATGTAAATATGTACATACTGTATATAAAATTAATCATGATTATTAAAAGCATTTACTTGATGCAAGAGGTACATGATATGGACATCATGTTTAGCATTATCAGTAATTATTTTTAGTATTGGTATTGAATATTTCTGAAAGTGATTATAACATGATTAATTGCTTTCATGATAATCATAATTATTGAGAAAATGTTAATTTTTCATTAAAGAATCATAAACCAGAAGGTAGATATAATATCAGATCAGTATCGGTACATATCTAAAGTAATTATCAGTTTATTGGAATATCAGTAAAATCTCATATCAGTACATCACTACTCAGGCTATATACACACAGTAATTGTTCTTGTTTCCCAATCACACTTGTGGTGAGGGTTCTGTACTACAAGTGCATTCATTTGTACATGTACTCATCTATGATAAACAACAAGTACTACACAAATTAGAAGTTGATAAAAATACTATATACATGTATCTCCACATTGAAATGAAAATTGTGGTCATGTTTACAAGACAGTAGTATTAGGATTGCTTATACTATTATACAATAGTAGTGTAATTAATTGTTTAATGTCACTGTATGAGATCCAGTAGAATAATATTATCAGTTAATATGAGTTATCAACAATGAGAAGAGGTTGAAGTGGTACACAGAGATGAAACATAGACAGGATAAATTTCTGGATGTTATATGGATGGATGAGTACAGGGTTCAGATACAAAGACATAGCCTACATGTACTATGCTATAGGAAGAAAGGCCAACCCAAACGATTTAAGCCATATCCAAAGCACCAACTTAAAATACATACATGTATATGGGCAGGTATTTTATGCCATGGTGCTTCATCAGTTACTGGTACACTGGTCGCCACAAAACTTATTGAAATATTTGAAGCATCACTGATTCCTTTCATAAGGAAAGTTTATCTAGTAAAGCGCCAATTAATGAAGAACAATGTTCCAAAACATGCGAGGAAAGTTGCGACAGAATATTTAGAAAATAATGGCATCGTTTGGTGGAAACCCCATGACACTATCCTATGACACTTGTGTACACAAGAAGTGGACTTGCGTACAACATACTTGTGCCTCTTGAGTTACATTTGTTCGATACCGTATATTGCATGTATATATCTACATATATATATATGTACATATACATGTTAACATCCTCAATACTAATAGAGAATGACAATTCTTAATTAGTAATTAACCAATGGCAACCCGAGACAGCTTGAGTGCTTATAATGGCTTCCTATGAGGACAATATACTATGTACATGTACATGTATAGTAAGTATAGTAACATATTCACTAGTATGGATTGATATAATATACTATGTACATGTACATGTATAGTAAGTATAGTAACATATTCACTAGTATGGATTGATACAATATACTATGTACATGTACATGTATAGTAAGTATAATAACATATTCACTAGTATGGATTGATATAATATACTATGTACATGTACATGTATAGTAAGTATAGTAACATATTCACTAGTATGGATTGATATAATATACTATGTACATGTACATGTATAGTAAGTATAGTAACATATTCACTAGTATGGATTGATACAATATACTATGTACATGTACATGTATAGTAAGTATAGTAACATATTCACTAGTATGGATTAATATAATATACTATGTACATGTACATGTATAGTAAGTATAGTAACATATTCACTAGTATGGATTGATATAATATACTATGTACATGTAGTGCTGGAGAATATATTCATATTTAGTTAAAACTACGATATTCATTCCTACATTTCGGTATGAAATCACAAAATGATGCGTACTGAATATCGAAATACATGGTGCCCATCACCATTATGGTCAACTGAAATAGTGTAGTGTTTAGTTTTACAAATAGATGTAGTGGTGTGTCAGACACAGTTTGATGCATACACAATGCTTGTGGGTGTGACCAATTTTGAAACATGTTTAGTTATATCGTGATAAATTTTTCATGTAATAATTGATATAAAAATTACCACTATCGCCGAACCCTATGTACATGTACAGGTATAGTAATTACAGTAAAATACATGTAATTTGACAAGTACAGGTGTATCATGCAGTCACTATATTTACATGTACATGTAACTAAGTGTCTATTGTTGATCAACAGATATTGCAGTTTATATTTGTGATTTATTTATAGTTTAATTAATGCCTTATTAAGGGGGCATCTCCAAACTGAAATTTGTACGCTTCAACGTCACAGTGATGCTAAGGGGGTGGGGGGTTGTGCGTGTGACGCTAAACACAAGTTAGTATGATACACTGGAGTAATCATTCATGACGTTAAGAGGAGGGGGGTAAGGGGATGGGGGTGGGGGGGGGGTGGGGGTGGGGGGTGTCTTGCAGTAGCGTCACTGTGACATTAAATATATAAGCTTTAGTTTTGAGATGCCCCTTAAAAGCTGTGTTAGTTACAGATAACTTAAAACAACCTGCTAAACAAATTTTTCAAAACAGAGACGCTTTTTTTTTCATGGAATACAATGGTGAAGCAATTGTCCAGTTAATACATACATAACTTTAATATCTCACCTTGTAGGGTACTATGACTAGTAGCAGAGCTAGCACTCTTCATTGAGAAATGAGAACACTTATCTGTTTCAACTCCATACAGGTAGAGGAGCAAACGCTAGCACTGTGTATCTGAGGCTCTACCAGAAAGATAGTTGATAAATACAAACAGAAGGGAGGTATATTGCTAAGTAAAAATTTATATATACACACAATTTGGCAAATTATTACTAGATAGAATTAGCTATATAGTCTAGACTACATGATTTAGTATCTCACCTCAACGCTGATATGACGGGTAGAGCGAGCCAACACTATCCACAGAGAACAGCTAGCTTCTGACCCTTCACTTTAACGGAAAATGGACACCAGTACTCGTAATGATGTATATAACTGAGCATGCGTATATAAACACGTGGATAGGTAATTACAATTATAGACAAAGAACATCCCCACGCCGAGTATTGTTACTTTAAGCCCCACCCAGAATCAATTTATGACTATCCTATAATATTGTAGTCAGTCAGAGTGTAAAATCTCTTAGAAATGACACTATAATTATTGATCAAAAATTTGTTTGTGTATTTGAGCTTTAGCTCTTACGAACAACAATTAATTTTTATGATTATTGTGAAAGTTTTTATGCTCCCAGAAATTAACAATTATATTTTTTGATAATGGCATAGACTTGTATACATTACTAGCTATAGATAGGGGAATATAACCTCTATCTCCTGTGTTTTGTAATATATATAAATAAATTTATATATATATATATATGTGTAACCCGGATACGGCGAAACATCAAAGTAAACCACAGGGATATATACATGATATAGCACTGCGGTCAGATATAGCATCTGCCATCGAAACAGTACTACAAGAAAACAACGCTTACCTTCTCCAAAGTGCCGACAAAAAGGTAGGAGAAGCATCACACATCAACAAAGGCTTTGTCTTTCGTGACATATATTGGTTATATCCCGCTACTCGTGCAATATCAGATATATAATAACCTTGCCCTCGGGTTACGCCCTCGGGCTCAGTGATTATATTATGGTGGCCCAGAAGGTCAATCCGTTGATGGGCACGACAACGGATCCCGGCCGGATGCCGCCCGAGATCCGTTAACATGCCATCCGTGATCCGTTAACGGACCCGCCACCCGTTCGGATCCCGGATGTACCCGTACCCGCGACCCCTGACCCGTTAACGTAGATTGGGTGTGGCATCCATCAAGTTGTGATTGGGTGTGGCAATTCATTGCACAGGCATTATTGATGTGGGAGTTGTCAGAGAAGTAATAATTCTTTTTGTCAAGTCATCAGTTTGAACCAATATTTTCTTATTCACTTATTTTTTGTACTTCATTGAACATGTACATGTGTTTTATACTCAAAGGTAGCTCAATCACTTGACCCATAACTTACCATTCAAAAATTTGTTGTAAAGTTCTTCTGTGAATTTTCTTTTTGGATTTGTGAGCTGATTTAATTTTCCTGTAAAATGTAGATAATCAAAATGAGAAGTATAACAAGCCTCTTCAAATGTTATGCGGCGCAAATTCGGATGTTGTCATTGGAATATTGGATCCAGAAGAAGTTGAACATGATGTTGAAAATATGATGACAAGATTCTTAAATGTGGTCGCCATATATTCAACAGTTGCATCTTGCTGTTTATTCTCACCTCAAGTAAGCTTTTGTCATTGTTGGATGTCGCTTCTACATTTGTCTATCAGCTTGGCTATAAGTTTATAGTGCGCTATTCATGGTGGTGTACGTGTGGATCCTGATAATGGACTGGACTCATGTCTTACAATTACAACTTCATGAAACAGACAATCATGAAAATGTTTATATTGAAGCTGCTATTGTTTCTCAAATTTCTACAGAAATTTCTCCATCACTTAAGTATCGCTTTCATTTAATACTTTTTCATTGTTGTTTGAGCTCTGAATTAACCAGAAATAATCCTAAAGATCATTCAGCAAACCCTCCAAAATTTGATTTCAAAGCTCGCGGTGGATGCCTGGTTACATATGCAATATCTAGAAGCTACAAATCAAGACAACTACAGAGGAGGATTATGAACATTCCATCTTCATCAGAATTTGAAACTTCCTCTGCCGATTAGCGTTGTTCTTGATCAAACATATGATACTGTAATGAAAGAACCTATGTCTTCAGCTGCAGGAAGAATACAAGAAAGTAACTATCACTGCTGCATGGTTGAAGTGTATTTGAAAGGTAGAGAATTATGCTTTAAACAAAACCATGAGTGAAGTATTATAGAATTATTATAGTTATCCCAATGTAATACATGTAATACATGTAATATATACATGTAATACATGTGATACATGTAATACATGTGTTAAATGTAATCCATTCTATTTTAAAAATTGCAGTAGCTCCTTATGTGCAACTATGATAATAGTTGCATAATCATTAATATGGAATGGCATATACATAAAACTATGTACATAATGTTTAGTATATCCAATACAGAAACCGAGAGTGTTGTTAATCTTCAACATCTAGTGTGCAGTAAGGTGCAAAAGGTGAGTAATATTTTCACTCAGTATTATTGGCCCCCTAATAACATAACTCCTCTTGTTGTAACAGGAACACTGATATACATACACAATTATTATATAATATAAATTAATCATTTATAAAAATAAGTTTCTTTGTACTTGTTCAAGGGTGACTGCTAAAACACTTCCCTCTATACTGATGAAATCTCTCGAGAGGTTTGATGTTTTCAAACCTATACTCAAAAAGAAATCAGCTTAATTGGATGACTTTGCCAGGGAGCTAAATATTGATGATAACTCGCACCAAGAGATTGCAGTTGAAGGCAATGCTGGATAAACTCGGAGACATCTGCAGTAACATGGCAAATTATCATTCATGTATTAGAAGAGCTCAAATTTATAGAATTAGCAAGAGATGTGAAAGATTTCCTAGAATAACAAGATGTGGTGAAGAACTATAGTAAAAAAAACTGGATTTTGAAGTTATAAGTAATCACTTCTGGACATTGTTATCCATGAACACACACATACATAATTATAATTATAATTATTACACCACTTTATATGTAGTGAATACACATCAAACAATTTTTAGCTTCAATCAGTTATCTGGTTTACTTACAATTTCTTTTCCACAGACTATTGAAGTAAACACAGCTGCATGTAATAGCAATTTCTAAACGATAAAGTGGTATTGCAGTAAACATTTTTGCAAACTGTAATAAATTTATTATCATGCATGAATTTGTAATATTTTGTAGTAAGTTGATTTGCTTATCTTTTCACATTTTGTACTGAGTGTATGGTATGGTTTAGTCAAGTATATTGTGTCTATTTTTAGTCTTACTTTATTATTATAATTATTATTCAATTTGTATGGTTTCATTGGGATTGTTTGTATCTGTTGAATTTTATCTATTTACAAATAATTTATACCTTTGGGATTTTCCCTCATAATATTGTGAAGCATGGGTGGTATGAGGGTATGGTGGAGCTAGCTGCAACTGGATTCTTCCTATAATTTAAACTTGAGGAACAATGCTAACTGTCATCATGATGAAAATATTTTTGTAGCATATTTGTGTTGTACATGTGAGGCTACTGATGTAATAGCCATATTTAATGATAGTTTATGAACATCTGAAAGAACAGGAACAATACAAGTAACTCTTGTGATGTCTGTGGAAAATTTGTCACCTATTTAAATTATTTTGGTGAATTACTATAAGCCTTGCTTCTACATAATTCTACAGCAGAAATGTTCTAAATTGTGTTGGAGCCCTAATGTTTTCAACTACGTTCTATGGTATCTAGATGAATACAAACCTTTTAAATAAGGACATATCATGGACAAAACTATGGTAATGTTAACAAGCATAATTACTGTGGAGAAATTATGAGCAAATGTGAGAAACAAGTGAGAAAATGAAACATGTGAGGTCTGAATAGATAATTATGTTAATTGACTAAAATTGCTTGTTTTAGTCTGAGGGTGTAATTGGCATTTGGGTACATATTTGTAAGGGAAGTGCAGAATATTTCCTTGTAAAAAGTTCCATTTCAGGACAAAATCCATTTTCCCTCCATATACGAATTACTGTTCCTCGTTATAAACAAGTAAATTTGTTACAAGTAAGTTCCCCAGTCCAGATAAATCACTACCAGAGAATAGAGATCCAGGAATAACTAAATAACTATCACGATAAATGTCTTAATTATCTATTATAGTGATCGAAAATAAAAATTTTGATTTATGAATGTAGCTCTAATTAGATGAAGTACGACTTGACTGATAGGTCTGAATGGCTTTCAAATTATGTCATGACTTTCGAGTTTCAATGATTGATGATTGTATAATTTGTATATTTCCACTTCTGAGTATAATAATTAGTTGAAAGCAAACCATAATTACAAGTATATATATTACATTTTAGTAATTTAATTCCATTGTTTATTGGATTTCATATTTGTGATGGAATGAAATCCTGTAAGCAAATAGATAACAGACAATCATAGAACGAGAAATTATCCCTCGATTTAAAACTACTAAGTTATCAACACCATGTCAACTGGTTGACTTAGCAATGTAAAATGGCAATTCTACATTCAGCAGTGATAATTCAAACTTTATTTTCCAGATACTATTTTATTATGCCAAAAAACATCAAATGACCTGATTTTTAACATGCTTTAATGATTTTTAACATGCTTTAATGTGTACCCTTTCTTTGATTTTGATGGAGGCTTGGCACTGATATAATAAGTATTGTTTCTCTTTTTGTAGGCTCCAGGTGATAGTATTGGTAATCAAAAATAATCTCAATTACAACATAATTTTGAAAAAATAATAATTATTAAAGAATACGAAATTAATAATTGTATGTTTCTGATTACTAATGATTATCAATGATATATTTCTGAACAAAGCAATGGGAATATAATCTCCAGATTGACATATAATTATTGCATCTGTTTGTTATTCTATTACCATGTATGTCTTTCAGTTTTCCTTGATGACCTGGATTAATATAATTTTCTCACTGAGATGATTGTACTACAATCTGTACTGTACTGTACTGTACTGTACTGTTCTCTACTGTCTATACCTTGTTAAATATACTATGATGTAATTTATACCAATGCAGAATGTAAGGGTATTTAAATAGAATTTTTTGGTTTTTTGTTCTTTGCTGGTTATCCACGAAATTTGTCATTTTTAGTGCCCACTCAAAACCAAAATGATAAATAAGACTTCTATCTTTCCTGTGGAATAAACTACAACTACAGGAAAAGTGAGCAGTTAAAGTAGATGAAACAAATACAAGCAACTTAGTTAACACTTGGTATCAAGAAGATGAAATTTGCTGCTATAACGAATGCACCAGCCAGGCTAACTTGTAAGCATTGAAAGAATGAGGTATAATAACGTGAGACTCAGACATGGGTTCAAGTACTATTACAAGTACTTAAGCACTTTTCAAGTACATGGTGCTAGTTGTAAGTACAAGTACAAGTACAAGAGCAATTAATGGTGGTGTACCTAAGTACTATCTCAAGTACATATCAAAGTACTTAAATCCATAATAAGTACCAACTATCAATTAATTGCAATTATATACTACATTAATTACCATTTAATTGCCAAAACCAATAATTTATTTATCACTATGTATGCATTGTTACATTAAGTACAAGTACAAGTACAAGTACATCTATTTTAAACAAAAAGTACTTAAGTACAAGTACAAGTGCTCTAGGGGGTTGTACTTATTGTACTTAAGTACAAGTACCAAATACTTGGACCCATGTCTGATGTGAGTATGTGTGCAAAAGCTAAAACTGAAAGTGTAAACTAGCTAAAATAGTACTGTGAAGAGGAAATGGATTCTAACAGTTTATATAAAAGTTAATACACACATATATACATATTATTATATATAATAATTATATACAATTATAACATATTAATATTTATATAGAGTTGGAATTCCATTTCTTCTTCACAGGTACTAATAACATAATACTGAAGGTATTAAACCAATCTAATTACTACCACATCAAAACATTGGAATGTGTGCATATATATGTATGCATGTATGTATGTATGTATGCATGGTTATATGTGGGTGTATAATTATATGTGCGTGTATGTACATTTGTATAAGTATATGTATGTGAGTGTATGGATATATATGTTTGTGAGTGTGTGTGTGTGCATTATATATATATAATATATATATATATATACATAATATATATATATATATATTATATATATACAAATGTATATATATTATTTATATACAAATGGAATTCCAATTCCTCTGCACAGGAACTAATAACACATTACTGAACATATTAAACCAATCTAATTACTACCACATCAAAACAAGGGCATATATATGTATGCATGTATGTGTATATGTATGTATGTATGTGTGGATGCATATGTGTATATGTGTGTGTGGATATATATATAATATATATGTAATATATATACGATGGCTTCGAGGGATATATGGCGAATATAAGACCCGAGCACCGAGATATGGGCCCGAGGCGAAGCCGAGGGCTAATATCGAGGTGCGAGGGTCTTATATTCACCATATATACCGAGAAGCCATGGTACATATAATATATTCTATAGCTAACAGAAACATCAAAGAAGAACAGGACAATGGACACGAGTAACAGGCTAACACACCTTACACTTTCAGCGATATGGGGCGAATAGTTCTTGGGAGAAACGCCCATCTATTGGTTCTTTTTTTAAGAGACAAAGAGAGCTTCTTTTGTGTGTTTACTTGTCGACATATCCTTCATTCTCTGTAGACTTTTAGTGACTAGATCGACTGCGCATGTGCATGACGTCATAACAGGGATGATATATGGCATATATCCCTGCTGTACTTGTGAACGAACTTTGATGTGGTCGTATAACTTCCCTGCGGTTGTATAACTGCCCTGTGGTCGGGATATATGCCATATATATGCCCTGTCTGCTCTTTGATGTTTCTGTTAACTATGGCATATATATATATATATATATATATATATATATATATATACATATATATATGTGTGTGTGTGTATAAGTATATGTGTGTATTTACATTTGTATAAGTATATGTGTATGGATATATATGTGTGTGTGTGTGTGCGTGTGTGTATGTGTGTGTGCGTGTGTGTGTGTGTGTACAGCATAATCATATATATATATATATATATATATATATATATATATATTATTTATATACTGTTGGAATGCCATTTCCTCTTCACAGGTGCCAATAACACATTAATGAACATATTAAACCAATCTAATTACTACCACATCAAAACAAGGGAATATATATGTATGCATGTATGTATATATGTATGTGTGTATGAGTGGGTGCATATGTGTATATGTGTGTGTGGATATATATATATATATCCCGATACGGCAAAACATCAAAGTAAACACAGGGATATATATATGCTATAGCACTGCGGTCAGATATAGCACCTGCCGTCGAAACAGACTACAAGAAAACAACGCTTACCTTCTCCAAAGTGCCGACAAAAAGGTAGGAGAAGCATCAGACATCAACAAAGGTTTTGTCTTTCGTGACATATATTGGTTATATCACAGCCACTCGTGCTATATCAGATTTATAAAAACCTCGCCCTCGGGCTCGGTTTTTATAAATCTGATATAGCACTCGTGCTGTGATATAACCTATACATATAATATATATACATAATATATATATATATATAATATATATATATATGTATATATATGTATATATATTATATATATGTGTGTGTGTATATAAGTAAGTATATGTGTGTATTTACATTTGTATAAGTATATGTGTATGTTTGTGTGTGTGTGCGTGTGTGCGTGTGTACAGCATATTCATATATATATATATATATATATATATATATATATATATAATATATATAATTATTATTTATGTACGGTTGGAATGCCATTTCCTCTTCACAGGTGCTAATAACACATTAATGAACATATTAAACCAATCTAATTACTACCACATCAAAACAAGGGCATATATATGTATGCATGTATGTATGTTTGTGCACATGTGAATAGGTATATGTGTGTGCATGGATATATGTGTGTGTATAAGTATGTGTGTGTGTTTAAATTTGTATAAGTATATGTGTGTGAGTGTACATGTGTGTGTACGAAAATGTGTAAAATACATATGTATTTTGGGTGGCAGGGGACTTGTCCATCTCTTTGAGGGGACAGAGCAGTACCATCACCTGGAAAGCATGACCTATTCTGCCATTTAATAAAATCTGTACCTCTGGGCCTGCTCTCCTCTGACCACACAAATGCTGCATTGTGTACATGTATACAGTATATGCAGCTCCTATTTGTAGCTATATAAATACATGTGCACGTGTGTTTTACTATAGTGTTTTTTAATTTTTATTATTTATAATTTTTGTTTTTTTATTAGTTTAATAAAAATATATTAATTATTTAATTTTATTTTAAACCGGTCATCAGTAATTTAATTTAATGAGCTCCACAATCCGGTCATTGCAGAACCGTAAGTTTCTGCCCTTTTAATCTCCCAACTTATGGATTGCTATGTAAAGGGCAGGGCCACTCCACCCTCAGAGTCCGGTATTTCAGTTTTGTTTATCATTGCACACGTGGTTATGTAATTTAACTATCAACATACACACATACCTCATTGTTTCAGGTTGAATGGTCTAGTCTGTAATAGGCTACAGCTCCTTAGTTTAGGTGACTTGGCAAAAATGTCTGTGTGGTTGGTTAGCTAAGTTGCTTATATAGGGTTTGTGCCATGTGCTTGCATCAAAGGTGAGCGTGAATGTATGCCACATACATGTAGATTGTTTCGCTGTCTGCACTTGATTAACTTTTCAAGTGTTTACTATATTTTTTAGAAACATTTGACTGGTGTTAATTGACCTCAAGAGGTATCATATTTGCATTTGGTTATAGTTATATTTAGATTAAAAGCATTTTAACATTGTGTGATGGATATGTGTATGCATGTGTGCACTTGTGTGTGATTTATGTAATTGTCGATGGATCTTGCTTGTTTACTCCTCAGTTTAATTTCCTTTACATAATTTCTTTTCCTTGTTTATTGTATTTTACTGTACTTGCTCTGTTAGTTTGCTTTTGTTACGTATTCTCATCTTGTTATTATTAATTATTAACAGTTAATATTGCTTATGTGATCTTCAATGTTTAAAGGAAATGATAAATAAAGGTAATTATAAAGAAGTACTTGTAGTTAAGTATAATCAGAAAACTTATATACTTGTGCAATATCATATTACATAAATATAATTGTAATTATATAATTATTGTTATATTATAATATTGTATATATACTTATATAATATACCTAATATATATAATATTATATCCACATAATATATAATTATACATATATAATTATTATATATGTATCATAATGATTATGCTTCAGCGAAATTTCTAGCGCCAATTAAAGAGAGGAAAATATGTGAATCATTGAACAACTTAGTAAGGTGACTACAGTTGGTATAGATCAGAAATAGTACAAGTTTGATATATTCCTCAAACCAGAGATGTAAGATCCGTTAGTACCCTAGGCAAAAGTAGAGCAGTGCTCAGTCCCTGTAGAGCAATACTAAATCTAGATTAGTATATATACATTGTACAGGTATGTTTTTCTACTTTGATTTAGTATTATTAGATTGACCAATGAATTAAAAGCAATTGAAACATCCTCAAATACAAGTGAACTTTGTCACCCCAGCTTGGATACTTTTCCCCTTAATCTAGAGGGAACAGTTCCGGTAAATCAGGTGCCATCATATTCAATCAATTGTCAAGAGCTACCGGCCTTAATACTACAAAAAGAACCATTTTGAAGCTAACATTATCCCGAGATTCAATCTTAGAGTGATCCAGGTATATTTGAAATAGACAAATAATGGATAGTTTGTTTTCACAAATTAAGTGTAACCCCTTCGACAAACACACTACTTTCACGAGGAAACAACAGTTCCTTATCCCAAATCTCGTGAAAGGTGAAGACCCACAATCTAAGATACTGGTAGGTACTATACTAGCGGTCTCCGCCGACGCCCAAACTTTTGGGTGTGGGCGGCTGCTGACGCGATAGAGTATTTGTTAATTAACAGTTATTGTGAAAGTTCATGCGGAAGATCAGACCTAAGAAGCAAGTTCTCATATCATCAGGTATGCCTTCTAATTTCATGTTAGCTGTATTTTTTTTGCCTATTAATTGTAAATCAGTTGAGGGCTTGTGTCATTTTAGGTTCTCTTTTGATACGGGTAAAGAAGTATATTTCAATAAAAATGCTCCCAGTAGATGTGCTACAGTGAAATGAAATTTTACATGTATCCTTGTAATTATAATAATTATTATTATACTGCTTGAACACTAAATTCTTTCAATATGGCAGACAGGAAAAAAATGCTTGTAGTCAGTGGGAATCTATCCCAGGGCCTCTGACTTCAGCCACAAGTGCTCTCACCACTTTGCTATGACAACCACCAGCACTTGACAATCCTTTATATACTGCATGAGTTGGATACCTCAATGTGAGGTGAGATCAGCAAAGCATCAGCAAAGCATCAGCAAAGCTTTATACATTTCATTCCCTATTTCACTATTTTGTAGAATAAACTAGCTGAATTCATTACAACTGAAAACAAAGTAATTTCCACTGCTTTTATAGCAACCTCTCACTGTATATATATGAGGTTTAATCTTAAGATTGCACTAGTTTATTTACATTAATATTGTAGCAGTTTATTCAAATTTGACTTATTCTGCAACAAGGTTGAACAATTATTCTTAGTGTTTATCTTAGCACATCACTGCAATTATTTAACAAATAATTTTGATAACATGTTGTGACCATATTTAGTAATGAGCATATTATACATTTCAATTATACAATTACCGAATTTCAGTGTCACAGAGGTAGTTTGTATTCTTAGTTTTTAGTGTTAGAATGATGTGATTCAATGAGTATAATGTATGCAAATTAATTGTGTATGATGTCTGACATGATTCCACAGTTTACAAGTCATTACTTCCATAACTACATAACTACTACTAGGCAAAAACCTGCAAACCTTACATATATACTACAGCACTTATATTATACAAATCATGTAGCTAAATAAATGTATAGTTAAAAGAGCAAACTGTTTTTAATTGTGAATATGAGTTAAAAACAAATTTTAACAGCAAATGATTGTTGAGACATTTTCTGTCTGTTGTTCTTCTACAATATGCACTCATTACAAAGCAAAAAGCTTAACACTTTTTTGATAATGTATGCTGCATGAGATTGCTGAGTACAGTACATGTGTATGTGTGCAGTACATGTATGCAGCTATACAAGTTTACAGTACATGCGTATGTGCACAGTATATACATGGTACAGCTATGCATGAGTACAGTACATGTGTACAGCACATTTTGTATATGTACAGTTATCCTACAGTATATAGATGTAAAACTATACATGTGTATAATACATGTGTACTGAAATGTGTATACCACATGTGTTTATGTACAGTACATGTGTATGGGTACAGTACATATGTATGTGCACAGTACATGTGTACAGCTATTCATGCATACAGCTATACACGTGTACAGTTATTTGTTTGCACTATGTCATTTTGAAATTATCAATACTGTCCAATTGATGTATGTGCATTCATGATTGTGATCATAAAATTCTTTTATGCTATATAGTTATATACTTATAACCAGTTGAAATGTTAATCATACTTGTATTTCATGTACATGTACCTACTATAATTATATAGAAAATGTATTATTGTTTTTATTAAGTTATCCAAAACAGCCTCATAAGCAGTGGCGTAACTGAGTGTTTAGTGATGGCAGGGCCAAGAAATTGAGAGTTGTAAAGCAGGGCGTATGAGGGGCTGTGCCCCCCCCCCCCCCCCCCCCCCCCCCCGAAGCTGAGGTTTTTTCACAGTTAAAAAACCAAACTGAGGGGTAATTTTGGCTTATGGCTTTATTTCTCTTATATTTCTACTATATTACACTGGTGGAAAGAGTCAGAGTGTTAAAAAGCGGTGTACAAACACTGATCATGAATTTAGATGAGAGAATAAGTGTGTTTATTAAAAATGTAATAACAGAAATAAAATTTTTAAAAATTAGTGTTGCCCGGGCCCGGCCCAAGTGGACCCGGATTCAGTCACTCTACTGCTCATAAGTATTGAATTGATCGTCTATTAAAATAACCAATTTATGTGTTAAACTCAGACTTATACTCAGTTAGAGGAGAATTGTCTATATAGTACAATGGATGAACGATTGAAGCAAAATACCAGATTGACCAGATTGATTCCTGATACCATTCCAATAATCATTGAAAATAGCTGAATTTCATATACCTGCATGTGTTCTCAGTATCTATCTGTTATTTAAATTCTCATCACTTGAGGACAAAGACAACATATTTCTGTGACTAAAAATAAGATGTGTTTCATTCTTGATAGCAAAAACAACACAATAAATATATTAAATCACTACTAAGCAGTAGTACTTGTTATTATAAGCACATTTCAGAATATGTTAATTATGACATTCTATAGTAGTTATATGATATCTGTTTATTCCACAAATATTTCGTTAGCAATTATCACAGCTAGGTTGTACTATATATATACACTATATATTATACATATACTGTACATTGTACTGTTTTGTTAAGTACCTGTGCTTTATTACAACACATGTAAATGCAATTTTGTGTAGTCAACTGAATAAAAGAATGAACAAACAATTGTATACCACTCATCATCCTTTGGTTAAATCCAGCTCACTTACCTTGTTTTCCCTTATTTGTAACAACATGAATATATTATTTGGAGCTGAATGTCTGTTCCCTTTATAACATACAGCCATGTACTATTTCAGCAACACAGTAAAACAGCCTCAGGCTTGCCTCAACAATACATTGCTAGTTATATACATGATATCTACTAATCCAAACTCACTTCAACTAAAAACTGTATAAGTAAAATGAATTTTGAATGATGATTCAGCTAAACACTGCTTTTATGTCTTTCATATAAAACTATAAATGCATTGTATCTACATCTCCAGGTTCTCGCATTGAAGTGAAATAAGTTGGCTTAGTCACTGTCATCAGAAAGGGAATTTTTTGTGGTTTTGTAAATTATCATAGAAGTTACCATTCCATTACCTTGAACTTGGTATGTTAGCATGCCTCAATTTGAATTCATAATAATAATAGAAACAATAATGATAATAGTTATTAATAATAATGGTGATAACAATAATAATAAGAACAATAATAGTAGTAACAATAGAAATTAACAAGATATAATTACAGAGAAGAAAGTATCACTAGGACCTCTTTGTGGTGTCCAGCATTCAGTAATCATGGCTGATTTTATTATGCATGAACACAACAGTCTATTATTGTTATTATTTTGGTTTTATACTCACCTTACCTTTAAAGAAGCCATTAGTTCTAGTTTATACAAGCAGATTTCATTCTGCTGTTCTGTATAGCGCGAGCGCACATTCTATTACGAGTCGCACCCTTCACTTGACATATATATGTATAATTATATATATTATGTATATTAAAAAAGTATATATACAATATTGTAATAATAACAATAATTATATAATTACAATTATATTTATGTAATATAATATTGCACAAGTATACGTTTTCTGATTATACTTAACTACAAGTACTTTTTTTATAATTACCTTTATTTATCATTTTCTTTAAACAGTGAAGATCACATAAGCAATATTAAGCCATTTTTGCCAAGTCACCTAAACTAAGAAGCGGTAGCCTATTACAGACTAGACCATTCAACCTGAAACAATGAGGTATATGTGTATGTTGATAGTTAAATTACATAACCACATGTGCAATGATAAACAAAACTGAAATACCGGACTCCAAGTGTGGAGTGGCCCTGCCCATTCCATAGTAATCCATAAGTTGGGAGATTAAAAGGCCGAAACTAAAGGTTCTGCAATGACCGGATTGTGGAGCTCCCCTGAGGACCGGTTTAAAATAAAATGAAATAATTGATGTATTTTTAAAATTAAACTAATAAAAAAAAGGAAAAAACAAAAATAATAAATAATAAATAAATAAATAAATAAAAAAACACTATTGTAAAACATACGTGCATATGTAATTATAATTATAGCTACAAATAGGAGCTGCATATACTGTATACATGTACACAATGCAGCATTTGTGTGGTCAGAGGAGAGCAGGCCCAGAGGTACAGATTTTATTAAATGGCAGAATAGGTCATGCTTTGTAGGTGATGGTACTGCTCTGTCCCCTCAAAGAGATGGACAAGTCCCCTGCCACCCAAAATACATATGTATTTTACACATTTTCATACACACACATGTACACTCACATACATATACTTATACAAATGTAAACACACACACGTACTTATACACACACTTGTATCCATTCACACACATATACATATTCACATGTGCACAAATATGTACATGCATACATACATATACATATTCCCTTGTTTTGATGTGGTAGTAATTAGATTGGTTTAATATGTTCATTAATGTGTTATTAGCACCTGTGAAGAGGAAATGGCATTCCAACCGTACATAAATAATAAATATAAATAAATATATATATATATATAATTATATATATATATAGGAATATACTGTACACACACACACGCACACACACACATGCACACACACACACACACAAACATATATATCCATACACATACTTATGCCAATGTAAATACACACATATACTTATACACACACTTGTATATATATGTGTATATATATGTATATATATATATATATATATATATATATATATATATATATAATTGTATATATATATATTATATATATATATATATATAATAATATGTATGTGTGTATTAACTTTATATAAACTGTTGGAATTCCATTTCCTCTTCACAGGACTATTTTAGCTAGTTTACACTTTCAGTTTTAGCTTTTGCACACATACTCACATTATTATACCTCATTCTTTCAATGCTTACAAGTTAGCCAGGCTGGTGCATTCGTTATAGCAGCAAATTAGAAACTTGATATCAGGACCTTTCATCTTCTTGATACCAAGTGTTAACAAATACTTTTGGTAACCTCAAAGGTTGTCACCATATATAGCGATGAGCATGTATATTTCAATTATATAATTACCGAATTTCAGTGTCACAGAGGTAGTTTGGATTCTTAGTTTTTAGTGTTAGAATGATGTTATTCAATGGGTATAATGTATGCAAATTGATTGTGTATGATGCCTGACATGATTCCACAGTTTACAAGTCAGTACTTCTCCAACTACATAAAACTATGAACTGACAACATCACACTAAAAGAACAGGCATAAAGCTGCAAACCTTATATGTATACTACAGCACTTACATTATACAAATCATGTAGCTAAATAATTGTATAGTTAAATAAGCAAACTGTGTTTAAGTGTGAATATGAGTAAAAACAAATTTTAACAGCAAATGATTGTTGAGACATTTTCTGTCTGTTGTTCTATCACATTATGCACTCATTACAAAAAGTTTAACACTTTTCTGATCATGTATGCTGCATTTTTTGTAAAAAGAATTGCTGAGTACAGTGCATGTATACAGATATACAAGTTTACAGTACATGCGTATGTGTACAAATATATGCATGGTACAACTATACATGAGTACAGTACATGTGCACAGGTATATACATATATGTGTACAGCACATGTGTATATGTACAGTATACAGGTGTAAAGCTATACATGTTTATAATACATGTGTACTGTAATGTGTGCAGTACATGTGTACGTGTACGGTACATGTGTATACGTACAGTACATGTGTACAGCTATTCATGCATACAGCTATACATGTGTACACTTATAGGTATACAACATTGGTTTGTACAATATCCTTTGGAAATTAATACGTGCATTCATGATTGTGATCATATCATTTATATAATACTATATAGTTATATACTTATAACCAGATAAAATGTTAATCATAATTGCATTTCATGTACATGTACCTACTATATATAGGAAATGCATTATGATTTTTGTTAAGACATCCACAAGAGCCTCATAAGCAGTGGCAGGGCATAACTGAGTGTTTAGTGATGGCAGGGCCAAGAAATTGAGAGTTGTAAATCAGGGCATCTGGGGGCTGCCCCCCCCCAGAAGCTAAGGTATTTTCAGAGTTAAAAAAACCAAACTGATGGGAAATTTTGGCTTCCGGCTTTATTTCTGTTATATTTCTGTTGTATTACACTGGTGGAAAGAGTCACAGTGCTCAAAAGCAGTGTACAAACACTGATCATGAATTTAGATGACAGAATAAGTGTGTGTATTAAAAATATAATAATGAAAGTTAAATTAAAAAAAAAAATTTGTGTTGCCCGGGGCCTGGTTCAGTTACGCCACTGCTCATAAGTATTGAATTGTTTGTCTATTAAAATAACCAATTTATGCGTTCAACTCAGACTTATACTCAGTTAGTGGCGAATTGTCTATATAGTACAATGGATAACAGTTTGAAGCAAAATGCCAGTTTGATCCTAATACAATTCCAATAATCATTGCAAACTGCTGAATGTCATGTTCTCAGTATCTGTGAATATGAATCAGTTATTTTAATTGCCATCACTTGAGGACAAAGACAACATAATCCTCTGAGATATGTTTCATTCTTGATGGCAAAAACATCACAATATATTATATTATATCGGTATAGTAAGCAGTATAGCTACAGTACTGGCTACAGTACTGGCACATTCCAGAATATGTTAATTATGACATTCTATAGTAGTTATATGATATCTGTTTATTCCACAAATATTTCATTAGCAATTATCACAGCTAGGTTGTACACTGCATACTATAGATATACTGTACTATAGTTCCTGTGCTTTATTACAACACATGTAAACCCAATTTAGTGTAGCCAACTGAATAAAAGAATGGACAAACAATTGTATACAGCTAATGATCTTTGTTTAAATCCAGCTCGCTTACCTTGTTTTCCCTTATTTGTAACAACATGAATATATTATTTGGAGCTGAAGGTCTGTTCCATTTATAACAAACAGCCATGTGCTATTTCAGCAACGCAGTAAAACAGCCTCAGGCTTGCCTCAACAATACATTGCATTTCATTAGTTATATACATGATATCTACTAATCCAAACTCCTTTCAACTAAAAGGTGTATCAGTAAAAATGAAATTTGAATGATGATTCAGCTAAACACTCCTTTTATGTCCTTCATATAAAACTGTAAATGCTATTTCCTCATTTTATCTACATCTTCAGGTTCTCACATTGAAGAGAAATATGTTGGCAGAGTTTTCGTCATCATAAAAAGTATTTTCTGTGGTTTTGTATATTATAATAGAAGTTACCCTTCCTTTACCTTGAACTTGGTATGTTGGCATGCATTCACTTTTATCTCATAATAATAATAGAAAGAATAATGATAATATATAGTAATAATAGTAATTAATAATAATGATAATAATAATAATAATAATAATAGGAATGATAACAACAATAGTAATAATAGTAGATATAATTTTAGAGAAAAAAGTATCACTATGACTGCTTTGCGGTGTCCAGCAAAGCATTCGGTAATCATTACTCATTTTATTATGCCTGAAACACAACAATCTATTTTTGTTATTACTTTCTCTCCTTACCTTTAAATAGCATTGTAGAACTTTTAGAATATATTTCAGGTGGAATAGCTAGGTATTAGTTCCGGTTCCTACAACGATTTCTTTCTGCTGTTCTATATAGCGTAACCGAGTCCCTGGAAGACGTTAACTTGCTTAACTACGCATACTCACATAAGGAACACGAGAATATAATGTTATATGTATATATATAATTATATACATTAAAGTCCGTGGAAAGCGATTGTAGGAATGGCCCTACAAGCCATAATAATGACGATAACGGTGGCTCGATGTTGCACATGTAATGGCGTTAGTGTCAGCATGTGTGTTGTTTATGTGTGAAAAGGGGAAATCGATGCATGTTTGCCGAGGAAGTTGGAGAGTTGTCAAAATGAGTTGAGTATAAGGCAGGAAGTGGGCTCAAAGTCTGACATCTCGAGACTTGTCAAAGCTCAGCCCTTGCCACTGGGGCCAAAAACATCACAATGTCATTTATGAATGTTTCTGATGTGTCTCACAGTTCCAGTTTGGGAAATCATTGAAGGGTTAGTGAAGTTGATATTGATACCGTAATATATTTGGAGGATGTACAAGCTGTTGTGGATGAGCTTATGAAGAAAGCGTATGATTCAGTGCTTGTTAGTCGACTAAAGAGATACTTTGGGTTAGCATTACAGTTCTGTCGCTCATCTACAAGGCAAGCTTTATATTCTCCAAAGGTGGGGCTCTTAGTCATAAATACATCGATTTATTATCTGAAAAGGTTTCTATTTTGCCAGCTGTAATTATACAGCTGATCATCTCATTGTATTTAGTACTTGTATATTAATTACAAAGGGTTCGAATGGTCAAGAAATTGCCGATATTAGAAGGTTTATGAAGAGAAGGATTATGATGTGCAAGGAAGAAAAAATTGATCTACCTCTTCAGGAAACACTTAGATGTGACAGGTTGTTGAGAAACACAAGTAAGAAAGAATTTAGTGAAGTTCATGTCATAACTAGGGTAATGTTATGTGGTAATGTACGAGCAGCTGTTAGATGGTTATCAGAGAAATCTGATGGGGTGCTACATCATATGGTGGACATAAGTGGTTGCAATAGAAATGGTTCAACAACATCTGTATTACATTCTTTGCGATTAAAACACCAAACTGTTTCATTCCATTAAAATCAGCCCTTATTTCATGTAGTGAGCTACCTATGTTTGAAGATGTTGAAATCACTGGAAGTCATATAATATGCATAGCTCATTTAATTCAAGGAGGAGCTGGTCCTGGAGGTAGAATAAGATGGTAAAAAGGCTTATGTTGAAAATAATCATGGTGAAAAGATGGAAATCTGATAGCTAACGTGGAGCAAAAAGCTGCTTTTTCAGCCCTTACTAAATCAGTGCGAGGACAGTGAAACTATTCCCAATGTGTTGTTCCAGAGTGTGATGCTTATGTAATGGTGCGGTCTCACCACGTAACAGAATATTATTGACAGAGTTAAAGAGAGTTTAGAACTGTATTCAACGACCACATGACTAAGAATTACACAACTTAAATAGAATATAGAAAACAAAAGAACAACTAACAAAAGTAAGGCACTGTCTAACAAAAAGATATAAGGTACAGATGATAAGATATAGTTAACACATATGAGTACAATTATGAGGTCTGTAAGGTAAGTTAACACTTCGAGTCCAATGATGAGGTCTATAAGTTGGCCTCATTACATCACTCCCTCCTCTTGAAAACAATTTGGTGGGTGCCTGGTGCATATGGGATAACGTCGGGTAGGTAACTCATCAGGATAGTCATCGACTAGCTCCAAATTCTCACCAATGCTAGATGTTTGTGCTGGTTGAGCTGTTATGCATGTGTTAGATCTGATTATTCCCTCAGAAAAACGAGTGTCAGGATGGCACCATTTTAATCTGTCAAAATGGACAACAAGTCGTTTGTTCTTTTTGTTATGATGTTGAATACGATAGGTAGTATCCGACAGCTTCTTAATGACAATGTAGGGGCCAGTCCAAGGATGATGGAATTTCTTTGATTTTCCTGGAGTAATCACAGGTGAATGTAACCAGACCCGATCTCCAATGTTGTATGGGTCACCATGCACTTTGCGGTTATAATATTCTTTCTGTCATTCATGTTGTACATTCATGTTATCTCTCATTATTCCGTAAGCTGAAGACATAGTCTTTTGCAAGTCAGCTATATATTCATTTGGTTCCTCTTCCCTTTGGTAGTTGAATCCATACATAAGATCAATTGGTATCCTTGCTTTACGGCCAAACATGATTAAGAATGGAGAATACCCAGTAGATGATTGAATGCTTGTATTGTATGCCATACAGACCTTTGGCAACTGCATTTCCCAATCAAATGGATGATCCTTAACAGATGTAGCTAGCATGTGAAGTGAAGTACAATTAAATCGCTCTACTAGTCCGTCACTCTGTGGATGGTATGGTGTAGTCCTTGCCTTGTGAATATTTAGCAGCTTACATACTTCCTTCAGTAACTCCGATTCAAATTGTCTCCCTTCATCAGAATGTAATTGCTCGGGAGATGAAAAGCGACAAAATAGTTCATTAACCAATTTATCTACAACAGTTTTTGCTTCTTGGTTTGGGATAGCATAAGCTTTCATCCATCAAGTGAAACAGCTACCGGCTACAAGTATGTAACTGTTACCTCCATCACTTTCTGGCAAAGGACCAAGGATGTCAACGGCAACCACTTGCATTGGGTACCCTGCCCTAATAGTTTGTAAGGGTGCTCTATTCTTTGCTCCTACAGATTTCCTAGTGGCACATGTAGCACATGTGTTACACCAGTTTCTAACATCATTCCAGTGACCTGGCCAGTAGAATCTTTCCTTAAGACGACTGAGAGTCTTTTCCTCTCCGAGGTGCCCACATTGTGTTTCACCATGTGGTTCATCCAAAATCTCTTTCTGTAAACTACTGGGGACCACCCACTGTAAATAGGATGATGTTCAATCCTGACTTTCAAACTTCCGGAATAACAGTCCATTCTTAAGTACTAACTGTTCCCATATTTGTTGTAACCTACGTCCTTGGGGGTTCTGTTTCAGTACTGCATTATCTGTGGGTTTCTCACCTATTTGCTTTGCTCTCAGTATTGGTCCTACTACAAGGTCATTTAGTTGAAACTGGAGTAACTCCTTGGTATCTCGGTTACCAATCACCTGAATTGCAGCCACGATTTCATCTGATACATATAACTCGATTTCGGTACTGTTATGATTTTCCCGAACACATTGTCGACAATGTAGTTGAGATAGTACATCAGCATTTGTGTATTTCTTACCCCGTCTGTGAACAACTCCGAAGTCATACTCTTGTAGTCTTTCCAACCAACGTGCTAACTGCCCTTCAGGTTCTCGAAAATTTGTTAGCCATGTAAGCGATCCATGATCAGTCCTTAATACAAATCCTTGACCTAAAAGATAAGGACGAAAGTAGTGTAAAAATGGACAACAGCTAAGAGTTCTCGTCTGGTGACACAATAACTTCGTTCAGATCTACTAAGTAATTGGCTCGCATAAACAATAATTCTCTCACCTCCATTGTCATGTACTTGGGATAGGACTGCTCCAATTTCAGTACTACTAGCATCTGTGTCTAATGTAAAACTCTTACTGAATTCAGGAAATGCTAAAACAGGAGCTGATGTGAGGGTTTGTCTTAGCTGATTGAAAGACTGTTCACACTCTTCTGCCCAATTGAAGGAACAGAATCGCTCAGCCAGCTTGTGTAAAGGTCTGGCAGTGGTTGAAAAATCTCTGATTAGTCTCCTGTAATAACCAGCAAATCCCAGAAACTGTTGAACCTCTTTCTTGGAACACGGAATAGGCCACTGTATTACCTTCTCTATCTTTGATGGATCAGTAGAAATTCCATGCTTAGAGACAACATGACCTAAATACTGGAACTCTTGCTGGAAGAATCTGCACTTCGATAGTTGTAACTTTAACTCTGCTTTGCTTAATCTTTCCAATACTGCCTTACTTCGTTCCATGTGTTCCTCAAAGGTACTGCCTACTATTATGATATCATCTAGGTATACTAGGCAACTGGACCATTGCAAACCAGCCAAGACCAAGTTCATCAATCTTTGAAAAGTTGCTGGAGCATTACATAATCCGAAAGGCATAACTTTAAACTCAAAAAGCCCCTCTTGCGTGCAGAATGCTGTCTTGTCTCAATCTTCTTTGGCAACTTCTACCTGCCAATATCCCCTTATCAAATCTAGTGTACTAAACCATTTGGATCCTGATAAGATATCCAAGGTATCATCGATGCTGGGTAGGGGGGAAGCATCTTTCCGAGAAATAGCATTTAATTTTCGACAATCAATGCACATCCTAACACTTCCATCTTTTTTCCAGACAAAAACAATTGGTGATGCCCATGGACTGCTTGATGGTTCTATGATGTCATCACGAAGCATATCTTTCAGCAGTTTATGTACTTCATCTCTTCTGTGTACTGGAATTCATCTTGTAGATTGTCTAACTTGTGTAGCATTTCCAGTAAATATTGAAAGTTTAAGTTTGCCTGTTCGACCTACATCCATTTTAGACACGGTGAATACATCGGCATAGGTAATTAATAAGTGAAAAAAGGCCCTTCTCTGCTCCTCACTAAAATCTTTTCAACATTGCTCAACTATACTCCACAGCATTTGCTTTTTCTCCTCTGTTAAATTATGAGATTCGATAGTAGATATATTGATCATATCTTCATCAATTCCTTCCTCAATTCGCTCCATAGTAGCTATTTGTGTGTTTTTATACACGGTGACTGATGTTGATTCGACATTCAGGAGGTGAACAGGAACATTGTTCGAATTAGGACAGACTAAAGCACGCGCTACTCTTACTGGAAGTTTTCTGGAATCTTTTTCTTTCAGCAGCCAAGTCCCAGTGTTACTGACACCATTTATCTTTGCCGTGACTTCAATTTCACTCATAGCCGGGATGTGCAATGATGTAGTGAGTGTTACTCCAATGTGGGCAACAGCTCCATCCTTCAAGGGGATGGACAATTTCAACTTAGGGAATAGTAGTTGCTTTTTGCCAATATCGATAGTACAGTCGTTAGCTTCAAGAAAGTCCATACCCAATATAGCTTCAGTTGTGAGAGAGTCAACGACAATCACTCTCACATGGAACTGCTCCCCTGCTAACTGGATAGTTGTTTTTGTGTACCCATGAACTTGCAGAGGTGTTCCTTCAACTCCAATAAGATTTTGTCCATTCCACATCTCTAAGCGGTGATCTGTAGACTTCACTGAGTCCCAAACATCCTTACAAATTAAAGTAACAGCTGCCCCTGTATCAAGAGTAAAAGAAACTAAAGAACCATGGATAGTTGCACCAACCTTGTAAGTAGTATTTGAAGTAATAGGAGATACTGGTATACATGTTTGAGTCTTTGTAGACAACCCTTGCCAGCTTGACTCACAGCTGGAAGGGTATCTCGTTTCCCTGCTGCTGGCTTGTTGATCTTTGAGTTGCACACCCTCTGGCATAGTGACCTGACTGTCCACATTTCCTGCAGATAACTGGCTGTGTGTGGCTCGATTGCTCCTGACTGGGTGGAGTTCGTCTTTGACCGTCTGAGGTTCGCTCCGTAGAGGACACATCTCTTTCAGTTTTTTCCATTCTCTGCATTATCTGTTTCATCATGAGCAGAAGGGAATCGGAAGAGTTCTCCCTATTCATAACTCCTATTGATATGAGTTCCTCCCCTCTTTCCACCTGTGAAACTAATCGAGTTGATTTTGGTTGAGCATATGATTCCATTTCCAAAGTAACTGCTACTGCTTTGTCCAGGTTCTTTGGGCGAGATTGCTTGACACTAAAAGTAACCTGATGATCATCAATCTGTCCTAGAAAATGGCTCAGTGCTAGTAATTCTCTAGCCTCTTCTTGTAAGTCTGGAAAAGCTTTATCTATCAAAATCTTTAGATCTTCAGCATAATCCGAAGAGTTCTCCCTCTGGTAGAGTTCATGTCTACACTTTGGTTCAAACCTTTCCTTAAATGCTTTCTTTGATTCTCCATAAGTAGCCTTGGCTTCTTCTGAAAAATTCTGATATGCAGTCTTTGCATTTTTAGTTAATCTTGCTCTCAGCTAGAGGAGTTTGGCTGCATCATCCCACGTGTTGACTGCTGCGACATTCTCAAAATGAGAGATCCATTGGTCCCAGCTGCCTTCTCCCGTGAAAGGCTCTGGTAGGACTAAAGGTCGCCCTGCCATAGTTCACTTTGCTAGTAGCTGATCAGAAGTAAACAGAAGAAGTCAGGATCCTACCCACTGTGCCAATGTAGTGGTGTGGTCTCACCACGTAACAGAATATTATTGACAGAGTTAAAGAGAGTTTAGAACTGTATTCAACAACCACATGACTAAGAATTACACAACTTAAATAGAATATAGGAAACAAAAGAACAACTAACAAAAGTAAGGCACTGTCTAACAAAAAGGTATAAGGTACAGATGATAAGATATAGTTAACACATATGAGTACAATTATGAGGTCTGTAAGGTAAGTTAACACTTCAAGTCCAATGATGAGGTCTATAAGTTGGCCTCATTACACTCAGTTTTCTGATCTTGAGAGAGCAATAGGTTGAATGTTTCTACCTGCTGTTCATGGGTGTGAAATCTCTTCCTTTGGGAAAAAAACCTTATTCTCTTCCAGGCCAGAATGAGGCGTTTGGGACTGATCAATCCCACTGAAAAGGCTATGTCATCTTATTCAATCTCTAGGGAAGCTACTGGTGTTATTGTACAAGCAAGAGAGAATTTGAAATTGAAACTTGAAACTAAGAACCAGTTATTTGGTTAGAAATATTGTTGCATTTTTGATCAAATTAGTCCAGTGCTTCAAGAAACCATGTTTGGAGCTAAAAATGAGAACATATCATCATAGCTCACTGTTTTACGTTTGACAAATAGATTTATTTGTGCAAAAATTTTGGGACGCTTTTGCAAGAAGCTGTTATTTAATACACCAGCGGTTTTTGATGGTGGTGGCTCTTCTTTTGATTTGGCTCGTGATTTGTCCTGTAATAAATGTAGATTGATTACTCAACAACCCAATGAAGCTAGAGATGCTTTAGGTACACTAGTTTGGAGCCAAGTGACATAAGAGACAATTGTGGGAGAAGCTAACGCATCACCCTGCTTTGAGAGCAGATCTTGGGGTTATGGGGAGTCTGGCTTACTCAAACTGAGGCATTGTTCTATATTAATGTAGTGGATACTGATGCCCAATCATATACAAACTGTTATCCCCGAAATATTCATCTGCCTGTGACGACAGTAGAGCTTCTTTCACTCGTTTTTGTTGGTCTGTGGATAGAATGATGGGCAGTGAAGCAAATGTGTTTTTGCAGAAATTGGGTGAAACACTTTCAATGAAAAGGGGAAAGCGTAATGGAAAGATTATGGGTTGGGTATGAACGAAATTAACATTTGCAGTACCGAGAGCATCCATCCAATAAGTCTCAGTGTGGAAGATGGAGCCCACGCTTTACATGGACTAAATAAAAATTTATTATTTAACTGCAATGGTGCTCAAAATAATATTCACATTAATTATATAAATATATTTTTGCCTTACTGGTAATAATAATAAGAATAATAATGAGGATAATTATAATAATAATGGAAGCAGAGATTTTTACGAAAAGAAATGGTGAAAGTATTCATTTAAAATGGAATAAAGTGCATGTTTACAAGAAAGTATATCATTTGTGATTTTGAGGTCATCATTCTTGTGTCTGAGAGGTTCTCGTACAAATCTGTGTTGGAGGATAGTACACCAATAGTCTATCAGGAGAATAAATATTTAACTAATCACTTGACTATTTAAAAAGCTATAATTTCATTTGTTATATGTAATATATATTTTATGACGTATAATAGTCCATTAGAGGCTCGGTGATGTGGTGCAGGAATGTAGTGTTTAATTCTATTCCATCTAAGAAATTCTCAACTTAGGGTTATCACAGTGATCTGGCCAGACACACAAAGTGAATTGTAGGACTCTGGAGTGTTATCTGTCCTTATTGGTTATACTTTTCACCTCAGCTGCAGTTAGTGGTGTGTCTTTTAGTTGATCCAATACTAATACAATTTCAGTTGGATTTGGGGTCTCCTGAAGCTGATCAGGTAAAAGTAGTCTGCTCATGGCATCTGCATTCCCAAGTTCTGAAGTAGACTTAAAACATTCATACATAGATAGCGTTAATCCCCAACATTGAATAAAGTACAATGCTTGTGAAGCAACAGAACCATGTTCATTTAACGAAGTCAGGTGCAGTCCCTGAAGATGAATTTAATAACCTAAGTAAGCAATCAATGATATCATGCAGTCGCATTTGCTCTTTTAGTGGAAGACCATTTTCCTCCTGTCTTTTCAGAGCTTCCTTCAAATTTGACAAGTGATATTCATCGTTAACACCAGGAAAATATATCCTTAAAGTAGAAGACAACTCTTGGAATACCATGGAGGTTATTTTCCATAGTTCTCTGGAATATCTCTGTAGCAGATGAAATTCCAAATGGTAATCTATTATAATAATTGAAAGAGACCTCATTGCGCGTTGATCACAACATTGTTTTTAGATTTAGTATCTAACAGCAAATACTGATAAGGGCTTGACTCATATCATGCTTAGAGAACTTCTGACCACCTGACAGGTTGGTAAAGAGATCTTCAATCTTTGGAATCGGGTAGTGATCCAACTTGGATACTTGATTAATCATCATCTTGAAGTTGCCACAGATTCTCACTCTTCACCACTCTGACTATAGTGTGAACCTATTCACCTTTCTGACTGGGCTGTGCCCAGTCAGAAATGTGAATGGGTTCAGAGATACCTTCTCTTCTCAGACGATCTAGTTCTTCTCAACCATTGTATGAATTGATTATGGCACCGTTCTAGCTTTACAAATACAAAGCTTTGCACTGTCTTCCATATGTATTGTTACTTCAAAAGCTTTCAATGGGCTCAAACCCTCTTTCAACACTCCAGCATGATATTCTGAAGAGACCTGTTTTGTAGACCATGTATCTCCTTCCAATCTAAAGGAAATACACACAACCAATTGCGAGCAATCATTCATTTCAGAAGCTCCTTCCATATCGTCAGTCACTAATTCCTTGATTTGGGATGTGATTTGGGGTAATAGCACAACCTTCATATGACCACAGCATACTTTATGGATATGACCAGTTTTAACACAGTTGTGACACTTTACATATTCATTTTGTGAACCTAGCCTGATTGAATAGCTCCATTTGAACAGTAATCCTGCCTTTGTAATATTTTTATATTTTTTGCGGCTGCCTCCAATCCCTGGACGATTGCCAAAGGTTTTTTGAATGTTAATATTTCCTCTGATAACAAACAACCTTGAATATGTTCATCATTAATTCCTCACACTAATCTGTCTCTCAGCATCACCTCTGGAGTTCTATCAAAGTTACAAAATTCTGCCAAACCTCTCAGCTCAGCTATTAATGTAGACACTGACTCCCCTGGACGACAAAACCAACTATTAAATTTAAAACACTGTATGATCTCAGATGGCCTGGGACTATAGTACAACTGCATTGATGCAACTAGCTCTGTATATGACAAATCTCCTATTATAAATGGAGTAATTAGATTCCTTAATTAATGTCTTGTACACTTCTGGACCTATGGTAGTCAGGAATATAGCTCAGTTCCTATCAGCAGCTGTTATTCCATTAGCTTGCAAGAAATAATCTATTCTCTCATGTATTGTGTCCAATCTTCCCTGTTACTATCAAAAGTTCTGAAATTTCGAAAAAAGAGCCATCTTCATCGCTAAATGGCATTAACACACAAACAAAATAAATAAGCATCCACAATTAATCAATGGCTGAGAAAATAAGCACCCATTATGTACATATACATGATGACCAGTTCAAATGACAAATTATGTTACATTTCATTTACTGGTCTGGAATTGCTGAGAAAATAAGCACCCATTATGTACATATACATGATGACCAGTTCAAATGACAAATTATGTTACAGTTCATTTACAGGTCATTTACTGGTCTTCACATGAAGGAAGAAGGATCACGTTTTGATGTTAATTACAGCCTTACATATTTCCATTTATTAGAATGAGTACTATAATAATAACAGACACTTTGTTCTTCTTGTGAAGAGATGTAGTGACAATAACAGACTACTTAAGCACTAAAGTAATTACATACTCAGTGTTGGTATCTAAACTGTACATCTCTGCAGGTTCTGTTCATCTTATATTACATTGGAGGTTTCTTTAGGAAGGCAGTGTTCATCAGATAATCCCTTGATTACTTTGATTTTGGTATGTTAATTGATATGTTTTTTCTGCTGTTTATATTATGGATTAGTATTTGTTCATATTCACCTATTTTTGTATTTAGATATTCATTGTGTTTTTTGATATTCTGTTATTCATTTATTGTTTATGCAAATGCAAAAACAAAATGTGTATAAATATAATCTCTCCTGCTTCATATATCAGAGGCATTCTTGTCTTATATACAACAGAATGGATAATACAAATACTTTAATTGTACAAACATCTAGTAGTTACAGCAAAGTGTTCACCTATTTAATACATGTATTTCAATAGAAACAACTTAAAGATGAGAAATAAAAAGCGGACATATGTCTGAATTACTGTTGTTGTAGTTAATTACAACCATATCTGAAACCCTATTTAGTTACTTTTTACTTAAACTATAACTAAATTACAGGTCTAGAGCAATAACTATAACCAATATTGGCAATTTTGCATTGTAGTTAGTTATAGACATAACTAACTACAAAGACAATTTGCCAATAATGGGCACTGTTATTTTGTTAAATAAAACCAAAACCCTTTTAGTTAGCTTGAAATTGTTTTTGTCAATTAACTCTAACTCTGACTAAAATTGTAATAAACTAGATATACTATAACTATAACTAAAAGTGTTGATCATGGTTATACTAAAACAACACTAGTCTGAATATATCTGAATAATCATTTTGATTAAGAAAGCTGCAATTTGAATAAACATTTGATGTTGTTAAATGCTGTTATGGTATTCATGATTTCTAATACCAAGCATGTTGTCATGGTTACTTTATTTGCTTCATAGATAGTTACTTGGTTTCACCTTCAGTAAAGTGATTAAATAATCTGTGATAATGACACAACCTCTTTTAACTTATCGTGAAAAGCACAAACTTGTAAGTGAAGTACATATTTAAATACAAAGTACTTTTTTGTGTTATATTATAATGAAGGTTTCAGAATTGTATTTGGTCTAATGCACTAAGTAATTAAACAAACATCCATGTTTTCAATAGTGCAATAGTGTATTTCTGTTGAGAGTATCCAATGATTTCAAACATTCTATAGTGGTATTTTATAACTGTATACAAAAGTACATTCTACTAATACTATAATATGCTGAACTGAGCATCCACTTTGTTTAATGTTTTGTGCATGTGCAGAAATCAAACGTGAAATCAAAATTGCTTTGTTAGGTAAGCGTCTAGCTCCATGTTTACAAACAGCCTTTTGATATTGAAGCGTGCAGAATTCTGTAATAACACCAATACTGCTTCTATAAACATCCAAAGCAGTTGATATTTGTGAATGGGTATCCAGATAGTAAAAGAAAGGATCCATTCCAGTCCTACTAACTATATCCCACTGGTTCTTACTACTTCATTATAATAACCTTATTCAGTAGTTTAATGTACATGAGGTAGGTTAGAGGGAATTATTGCTTGCACTGAAGAACAAATTGGACACCTCATGCAGGTGTTTTATCACTCCTAAATTTCACTCCAAAATTCACATCACATTTTTGTTTTTAAAAGTATTTTATTAAATTTGAGGTTATACATGTTCACTATAACTTGACTAACATGTGTGTTTTCAGCTTCCCATTAGATATTTTAAGAGCTACATTTAATACATGTAGTTTAAAATTACATGTTAGCCTTATGACTGTTTATCAGAGAGTATGGTTGTACTCCCTATGTAGGGATGGCACCGAAAAAAAGAAATCTCTGGTAATACATACAGATAGGTTTTAATACACACATACATAATCATATCTAGTGTTTTTATGACTAACAACATCTTCTAGACAGCTAGAGATCCTCTTTAAGGTAGAGAACCGGCGTTTGGAAAAAATGGCTAAATGTTCATCATATAATTATTATTATGATTCTCCAGACAAATCATTTTTTTGTTTGTTGAACTATCACAATGATTCTAGCACCATTCCAGTCGTATTCATTGTAAAATTCTAGTCTACAAGTATCAAGATGATATCATCAGATACTATGAAAGAAGAGAGTCTCAACAACTACAAAAGTCTGATCTAAAATTGGACGCCATATTCATAAGTGTATTAATTAATCGAGCAATGTGTAATCAATTACGCATGCACATTTGTGTACTCGGAACATGGAACGGTAAATAGAAAAGACGGACTACGGATCACGGATTACAGATTAGAAATAATATTAATATCTATTAAATCATGTGACTGGTTATTCCATCATTGAAATAATAAACAGGTCGGTAAATAGAATAAAACATTCTATAAATATATAACCTTGTTCTGATGATAACCTAACAATGATAGGCCTACTGCCTCGCTGCGCTCGGTAACCTATAACTTTGGCCACCTTCACAGACGGCTCGGGCTAAGCGTGTACCTATTTCCTGGGTTCAACATTTCTACAACACGAATCAAGCATCAAGAACGGGAAAGGCGAATATTACAGTTGACCCGAGGGAATTATTACATCACCCTCAGACATTGTTGAAACATTTTAAACAGTGTGTGCATTACATAATTATTATTAATTATTATTATTATTAGGTTTATTTTAACCCTTAGAGCACTGATGTCACATATATGTGACATTTCACCCCTACGTGGTTTGCCGTCTGTTCCTGGCTACACGAAGCTGTCCAAATGCTTGTAATTGGCATCAAGCACAAGCTGATGAACATGGCTAAAAAAGTTGATGTTTTTTCGGCCACCCTTTGGCCTAAATAACGACTACGGGGGGAATTTTAAAGGGGGGTGTTGCCCCGTTAATGTGGGGGTTCGAAGGGGGTGCAGCCCCCTCGCTGCCGACGAATTTAGCATTTTTTGACCCCGCCCACGGCCTCTGGTGGGTAGCTGAGGCATTTTCCTTGCTGTGAAACCTGAAATCGTGGGTGTAGCTGGTGCCAACATGCAGTGGGGTCATTTTGTTAGCCCCTGTTCCAGTCAAAAGAGGGAGAGCACTGCATTTGATTTGATCCTACGATGCGCTTGGGGACTTTCGAGTCCTGGTAAGCAAGTTGGTGGAAGTAGTACTCCATGTCGGAAAAGGAGCCAAGTTTGGGGTAGAGAAAGTGAACGGTGGCCAAATTATATGCAATAGAGTCGCCAGTGTTGGAAATGGGAAGAATTTTGAAAAACAGGCTCAGTGCTCTAAGGGTTAATGTACGTCACATGATCTAGCAGACATTAAAGTTAATTCTGATCCGTAATCCATGATCTGTAGTCTGTCTTTTCTATTTACCCAACATGGAAGCTGAAAAGGAGAAAGGGCTTGCTGCATTGGTCATGTATAGTAAAAACATTTGTGAGGAAATATTATAATAATGAATATAATAATTAAGCCATTATATATACTATGATAAGCATTGGAATACTGAATGGTTGGCACAGTGACACTAGCACTGAAGACTGCTCGATTAAGTGAAATAGAAAATAGACATCATATGTAAGTGAAAGAATATGTTAAGCATAAAATTATGATATATACAATGACTAGTACTGACCTTCATTGATGAACAAATTTTAATGAATATATGATTGTATGATTTCATGATATATAACTTACACAAGTATTTCTGCAATGTACAAAAAATATTCATACCATTCAGAAAAAAATGAATGGAAACAAAAGTAGTAAAAAATCATTTTCCATAAAAATGAAAGATGTAGGGAGGTCAAAACCCAAAAAGCATGCGAACAAGGTTGGGAGGCTAACATAGGACCCAAAATTAAACAAACCACTTCCATATAAACCTACATAAGTACAGCTCTTTGTATTTGCTTTATGCGGTGTAAGAACTTATGTAGGGTTTTATGGAAGTGGTTTGTTTAATTTTGGGTCCTATGTTAGCCTCCCAACCTTGTTCGCATGCTTTTTGGGTTTTGACCTCCCCACATCTTCTTTCATTTTTATTGAAAATGTTTTTTATTATTCTTTATATAATAATAATTCTGTTTAGTGTGTAAAATTATAATGTGTAATATTATTGCGATAATAACATTAAATGTAATGTAATTATACTAAAATTATTTGTAAATAAGAATATAGGAAACACCCATATTTAAAATATGTGAACCATAGTGACACGTAATGACTACTTAGTTAGCTACAGATTAAGATGTATCATAGGGTCTTTACAATGCAGTGAAAATAATCATGTATTTGAATAAGGATTAGCCTGAACAATCAGTTAATCTAGTGGAATAATCAGTTAATCTGGAACTGTCAACAGCAATTCTTGTGTGTATTATATTCCGCATGCACATTTCAGCATGATGCCTGGACTGGAAGGTAGTCTATTGTTGGAAGTACTTTGATAAACTTGTTACAGTGTATAGTAATGAGAATAGGAAATTGAAATATTCAAGTTAGTAGCTGCTGATCATTTTCAACCTCACTGTGCAATCGTAATACTAAATAAATATCAGTGAACATCTTTTTAAGCCACATACATTTTAGTAGAGTATAGAAAACTCCTAGCCATTCAAACCCTAAATGAAAGTATACTATATACATGTATTATAAAATGGAGTGAAAAGAAAGAAATACATTGTTTTATGATTAATTTTAGTGAAATGATGCTTGTTTTGTATGTGTAGATAGCAGGTGTGATTATCAATTTTCATATCTTGTTGAATATCTTGACATTTCAAGCTACAAATTCTACTTTGTGATTTGCTATATTCCTCTGTGGTCATATCCAATGACAGCATGCATAATAACAAGTACTTTTGAATGTCTAAGTTTCCAGGGATCCATGCAGAGTGTATCTACAAACCATAGTAGCCCTGACAGTTTTTAATCATACGTTGAATGCCTGCTCATCTTCCACTGTCAGCTGAAGTACCCCTGTACACTAAAGTAAATGTGAATGGATTACTCTTGGACTGTCATAATTCCCAATACCCAATTTGTCAGAGTATCCTTGTAGACTACAATAACTCTGACAAATACAGTCAGTCAGAGTATCCCTGGAAGATCATCAAACCTTAAGTAAAAGCAGCACCACTTTTGTCAATCACTACAATGCACTAACTGATGTGAAACAGCTAAATGATAGCTATTGTTTAACACTCTGGTGGGTGCCTGAGCCATTTCCTTGCTGTAAAACCTGAAACTGAGGGTGTAGCTGGTGCCAACATGCAGTGGGGTCATTTTGTTTGCCCCAGTTCCTGTCAAAAGCACTGCATTTGATTCAATCCTACAAAGCGCTTGGGGATTATCTAGTCTGGGTAAGCAAGTTGGTAGAAGTAATGTGATAACTAATTTGTAAAATTTATGAATTGGATGACAGCTTAGCAATAAATACTTGAGAATGAGTGATGTACTGATTGTTTATACAGCCAGCTAGTAGTTGAGAGGATGTAATGCATGCGAGATTTACTAAACACAACAACTTTATAAACAACCATTGCATTAATTTTGACTACTACAGATTACTATAAACTACATTCATCTGATCTTTCCTATAAAATCAACAACTTTTTAATAATATACTCCTACATTTACCTGTGTATTAAAAATAATTAAAACTGCTTTTAAACTGAATTGAGACACCTCATACATGATTAAGTGATTATACTTTGTTGTTACCTAACTATATTTTCACATTTTAATCTTTTGTACAGAAGTTGAAATTACCTATAATAATATTTATGGTGTCATTTGCTATTCATACCCATTCTAACATTAATTTCGTTTATTGTGACAATTTGACAAACTTAACTATTATAGCTCAATGGATAGATAGATTTCACCACAAATGTTCAACATCACTGTTAGTCATTCCACACACACATTTTGAAGGGTAGTTGGTACGATTATAATCTAATTTTCTGAGAGGGGATGACAACAACTTGTGGAATCCTCATTAGTATTATTTTTGTCACAAGGGGAGGATCACTTTGATTGATATATTTCATAAAAGAGCTCATAATGGCTTTTGAGTTCCTGGAAATAGCACTCCATATTAAAAAAAATTATAGTTGTGGTGCAGGAAAAAGTGGTGGCTGAAATGTTTGTAGTACAGTCATATGTCTGTGCTTGAAATGGGAAAAGGTTTTTTTTTTAATGCCGAGAAAACAAAAGAGGGGTCTGCAAGGATATCAACATAAATGAGTTACAATAATAATTTGTGATTTTCCTCTTTCTTATATATTCTAATTATATGAAGATATCTCACTAGCTTAGTGGAATATAAAATGGTAATTAATGACATATTTATTACTGAATATGAATAAATATTGTAGGTAACACTAACACAGTCATCTTCCTAGACCCTTCAATACATCCCATAGTTTTGAGTTGAAATGTGTTTTACCAAGCTATAACATGTCAGCTACAAGCTTGCCAGGAACCAAAAAGTCAGCAGAAGCAATCTATGAGTGTCTAATAATCTTTCCTACGGAACATAAACTGATAGGAGCAGATTGCTTTGCATAAATGATACTTTCCTCTCCCTAACAAAATTCTTATATGAAACCATACTGTATTTAATAGAACTAACCAAAAATTTAGTAACTAAAAAAACTATAACACAATTTTTAATTAGAAGCAAATCCAATCATTTTGTACTGACCAATCACAGCACAGATGCCGCCCACACATTCGCGTTTTAATTACTATGTTTCTAGTGAAAGCATGCCAACAGGGTAGAGAAATAACGAGAAGTGTTCAATTATGTAAAAACAAGAAAGCGTAAGAAAAAAACAGGCCTGATGATGAAGAAGGAAGTTCCAGAAAAGAAATAAAAGAAGAAATCCCAACTTTTAGCTGATTTTGATGAGGATGGAAACTTTACCTCCATTGAGGACACACTGTAATGGTACTATAGATATGTCAAACTGAGCCTTAATCTTGAACTATAATTACTGTATTCTAAGATACATACTTCACATCAATACTCAATAATCTAGAGGATCACTACTGAGATAAATATACATATCCAAGCTCAACATCTAACAGGAATACTGAATTACCTTGCCAACACTGAAAGGATCGTTCGGATTGAAAATTGAAGCCAAGAATATACTGGAAGACAGATCAACTGGTTGGCTCATTGGAAGTGGAACCTTTCAACTCCGGACTGACAACACAAGTACAAATATTTTGAAATTGTGAGATCCAACTCTTAACCAGTGTCTTTCTCCAGTACTGGACTGTAATGAAAGGATTTGGGAATTCACTATGGTACTTGATAGGTCAAATATTGTCTCATATATGAGTGTGCACAACTAGGTGAAAGTGTATAGGTAACACTGGTCGGAAAATTCCAACCTTGGTATCCAGTCCTTCTGGATTATACAAAAATATATATATATTTTTAGTATCCTATATAGATTATCCAAAAATAGATATATCCTATATAGATTATTTAAAAATGGTACTACATAACCCAGTATAGATTGGTCAGACATTATTTATCCCCAACTATATAGCTGTATTCCAAATCTTAGGAAGTGATATACTAACAACAAACTATTATAGTGTTTTAATGCAGTCTTAGAGTTTTGTATCATTTCACTAACCATATTAATTATCATAAGTTGATATCCTAATACTGGGAATGCTATATATAGAAAATGAACATGTACTTAACTATTACCAAATGTATTATTACAATACATCATACTACTATCTACTATTCTATCATCCTCTAGATACTAACATATCAATATATTATATCATTCATATTAGTGTATTATAATAATGATACAAATATTACTACATGTATGTTTATAAAAGGCATTTGTAGAGACAAATACTCAAATACTTGTGTTAAATGCCCACTATACGCATCCACTATCCATTTAGATTATACACATGAAATTACATAATTTGAAATGTGTAATTATTAGTATATCATTAAAACTTTACTAGTAATATATGTCTTGATATGTATACGAAACAAATAAAGATTCAAAGATTTGAGGATTTGTGTCTCATAATACAAATTTTGTGATAATAAGTGGAAATACAATAATTGATATATTCCTTATATTGTATGATTTCTATTATATATTTGATACATCATATACTGTTCATGTGTGTGAATGATTATTGATAGCATTTATTAGCATTTTATGAGAGACATAATAATTATTGGAATTATAAATTCATTCAACGATTTTATTAATCGTGTCATTTTACTCATAACAGATTATTTACAAGAATAATAAAAAAACATTTTCAATAAAAATGAAAGAAGATGTAGGGATGTCAAAACCCAAAAAGCAAGCAAACAAGGTTGGGAAGCTAACTTAGGACCCAAAATTAAACAAACCACTTCCATATAACCCTACATAAGTGCTTACACCTCTGTACAAAGAGCTGTAATTATGTAGGGTTATATGGAAGTGGTTTGTTTAATTTTGGGTCCTAAGTTAGCTTCCCAACCTTGTTTGCTTGCTTTTTGGGTTTTGACATCCCTACATCTTCTTTCATTTTTATTGAAAATGTTTTTTTTATTATTCTTGTTTTCATTGATTTTTTTCTAAACGATGTGAATGTTTTTTTGTAGATTGCAGAAATACTATATATTATGAAATCATGCAATCAAAAATGCATTAAAATTTGTTCATCAATGAAGGTCAGTCTTTTGTTTATGTATTGATTATCATTCTCTTTCACTTACAGATGATGTATATTCTCTATTCACTTACATCACTGTCTGCAGTCCTACAAGAAGTAGTGTCAGCCACTGTGTCAACCATTCAGTATTCCAATGCTTATCATAGTATACAATATTATTATACAATTGCTTTAATATTAATAATTATTATATTCATTATTAGTATTTGCTCACAAACTCACAAATGTTATTACAATGCCAAACACTTCCACCTTTTCAGCTTCCATGTTAAGAGTATACAAATGCGCATGCGTAATTAAATTCCACTTAGGAAAATGGCGTCCAATTCCAGATCAAATCTTTGTAGTCGTTGAGACTTTCTTCTTTCATAGTATCTGAAGATATCATCTCGATACTTTACGACCAGAATTTTACTATAAATGCGACGGGAATGGTGCTAGAATCATCGTGATAGGTCAACAAACAAAAAAATGATTTGTCTGGAAAATAATATGATGAAGATTTTGCCAGTTTTGCCACTCGCCGGTTCTCTACCTTAACAATAATCTTCGGCCATCTAGAAGGTATTGGTAGTCATAAAAACACTAGATATAAACAGGCATGTGTGTATAGAAACTTATGTGTATATATTACCAGAGATTTCAGCTCATCACTTGCAATTGAAATGCATGGGCGGCCATTTTTTTTCCGTGCCATCCCTACATAGAGAGTACTACCGTACTCTCTGATATATCATAGCCTTTTCATTATTTGATGATTCTAATCTAACATATTACATAATCAATAATGAATATTAATAGATACAAGTGTAATAACAACTTCATATTCAAGTTAATATAATGTATAATTTTATTAATTACATAATCATAATTTGTAATTTTAATTATGATAAGGTGTCTATCAAATAAGTTTGTAAATGCAAGTGCTTTATATTGTTTATGTTTTATACTATAGAATGACAGTCTCTATAATGCACATACGGACAGGAATATAAAGGAAGTGAATGACATTATCTCACAATGTTCAGACCCAATATATGCTCTGGTAAGTATTTATATACACCAAAACACTTGATACTGCTGCTTGTTATTTTACATACATGTTATGTACTTTGAAATCATTGTTGTTTTTATGATGGCTACTGACTACTTACAAATGTATAGCCCTTGAATAAACACGATAATGAAATATAGTAGATAGAGCTTGAAGACCTTTGTGTGGACTTTTGTTCAAGAGTATTTGTGATTACTTTTGGTGTACTTTAAGTGACCAATTATCACACATAAGTGTTGTAACATTTGAAATACTCTTAGGAACATACTAATTTCATTATTGTATATCAATACATGGTATGTTTGACAATGTTCCATTATCATCATCATAGAAGCTGTTCAATTGTTTCTTGTATAATAATTATTATAGTTTTGGTAATCACCTAATTGTAATCTTAACATTATATTATTGATAATTGATGCTTATTGATAATTGATGACTTACACTATCAGTTTTAATATCTGCTGTTTCCCATTCTTGATATTGATGAAGATTCTATTGTAAAAGGGCTAGATGATGATGTATTAAATGAAGCCTTAGTAATATTGTGTTAGTAGTACCACTTACAAATTTTATGAAACACAAGAATTACCAAACAATAAATACACCCATTATAAAATAAAATCAAGTAAAGGATAGGGACTTGGTATATACACTAGTATATGATTTGGTAGTTATAGGAATGATGCATTATATTAATACATGGATTATGGCAGCTAATTCATTATTGATTATGAAGTGCAACTTCTACAAATAGGATATGCTTCAGTATGATAAGGGATACTAATAATAATAATTAATGATAATATCTCAACATGGTCTCAATAGTCATGAATTACAATGTAATTTCATTCTCAACATTCAATAATACCTTATATTCTCATAATTATTATGATTATGATCTGTAATGATATATACCAGTATTAATGTGATAATGAATGATTACCCTAAAGACATCTAGGTGTCCACAGATGCCTTATTCTCCTAATATGTTCCTCTATATCTTGTTGTTGTAATTACGAATTTTCACATACTGGTAATTAAATACTAATACAGACCAAACATGTTTCCATCTCAATGCACTCAGTGTCTGCATGGAGCCTAAATTCAAATGATAATTGTGACAGTGAAGTTGGTGACTTATCCCCAAAAATTAATGAAGAAGCAAACAAGGAACTTTCAGGCTCACTGGACATTCAATTTTCTTTAGCTGGAGTGTGACATTGTTTCTATTTATATTAATGAACTCTCTGATGAGTAATTATCAATAATTAACACCATACACCCAGGGATGTACACCTGGGGCTAACACTGGACTAATAATCATTATAACTTATAGATAATAAAATTAAATTTTTTTGTGTTTTCATCACCAAAACATGATTATTAATAATATCTCTTGATAATGAGAAATGAGATTATTAGTAAGGAGATCTCATTTATATTTTTATTTTGTCTTTTTTATGCACTACAGCACACCAGTGTGTACTGGGCATCTCTGTTTGGCAATATAGAGTACCTGAATGAAGTATTTGCTAGCAGCAAAATAGATGTTTCCTGGAGGAATGATCAACGAGTAAGTTTCATTTCATATTCATATTTATTAAAAAGTAGTAAGGTATCACCTGTGATGTTGTAATGACAATGATTTTTGACCCAATTTGGAAAAACAACACTTGTGGCTTCTAGTAATTTAGAAGAAATGCATACATTTAAGCACTTATATTTGTTCCTGTTGCATAGGGATCCCATAAAATGTGGCATATTTGAAAACCAGTTAATGATCATCTTCAATATATTATTTAGTTTGCTTGTGATATAAAATGGCTGAATCTAATCGTTAATCTGTTCACAATTATTATGTTGCACAAAAGCAGTTTTGTCAAATTGGGTCACATTCTATAATTTAAATAAATTTAGTTATGAGCAGTTTTCTAAAAGAAATTAATTTATAAATTCCATTTGTCATGTGGTTATTTCAAATATAATTTAATTAAGAGTCATAGGATCATTTATATATAGAAAATGTAATTTTAAGTAGAAATATTTTATATAAACTAAATTGTGCAAAACCCAAAAATAATAATTATTATAAAGTGTTATACATGTTTATATTCATACATCTATTAATGTCTGAGGCTTTCTGTTCATTACTAGTGTGGTAAAGTTAAAAGTTTTATTTGTAGGATGTAGTATCTAGTGAAATACATATTAGCAGATTTATGTTAATCATGTGTTACTAATAGTTTGTATGAGTATGATTAGCATTCATGACATTTCTGAATGTAGCATATGCTTAACAAATGGATAAGCTGTTGATTGTACAGAAGAATGTATTTAATAACTTTCCAAGATAAAATCTCTTGATTTCTATCTGAATTGACCCATACAAGACATCGACCACTATTATCATTGATGATCTAATAATACTGATAATAGTCATCATGTAGATGTATGCAGCAGTTAAAATCATGACTATAAATATGCGACCTTACTTCTTCAAATGAATGGCTCTTCTTCCTCCAAATGAATGGTGTAGTTATACTAGACTATATTATAATCCTCCTGTAATCGGATAAATGTATGTGTGGAATGTCTGTAGGAAGATGATTTGTGTTAGAAAAAGTATTAATGAATTCCCATTGTTATCAATGTAAGTGTATTATTATTACTATATGTATTGAATATAAATAATATAACATGTTTTAAGTATATGAATCCACTGTACATAAATCTGTTGTTTCATTATGTACTTATTGTATTCTACAAACAAAATGGTCATATAAGCTGGTATTGTAGCTATATTACACATTCAAAATATTAAATATAGTATAATACTTATACAAACCACAGAAGACAATAATACCATGCTTGAGTGAGAACAAAATTGTGTAGTGATATACTATTAGTGAAGTGACTAGATATTCATTAGATATTGTTTACTTATTCAATAGAGATTTGTTAATTTATTCATGATATAATGATACATATGTAAAATGAAGTGTGTCTAATGTACAGTAACATACACTGATATTGAAGTGTGACTAGAAGACATGTGATAGTGTTAAATATAAAGAAACAAATTATGTTGTCTAATGTTACATCATTGTATGTGATATATTGATTGATTATTTGTTGTTTCCTATTTTAATTGTATCATATTTACATATTATGAATATGTTGTAGTTTAGTGTGAATAATAATAATTTACATGATTATAATTATAATAATTATTAATTCTTGTACATTACTAATTGAATGAATGCATACCTGTTACTATGTATAATCACACAAACTAATATAATATATAATTATACTTGTTTGAGTAATCTTTTATTAATTTCATATCATTATTCTAAAGCTAGTTATATAGTTATAGGTCTAGTAGTGTATTATATACTATAGAACTGTAGAGATGAGATATAGGATCATAATTATATTTAAATATTCTTTAGCAAACTCAAATGTTCACATGTGTTGTATCATTACTACTAAATGTATTATAGTCCGCCTCATAAACTAAAATAGTACTTTATAATAACTTATTCATATTCTCATTTGAGCTTGTATTTAACTTTACTAGAATATGAAAATACAAAAGAGATATTTTCATTGAACATGTATTTCATACTTAATATTAAAGTGGTAGTGATATTGACCTTTGAATAAAATATGACTTTGTTGTAGTATATATTTGTATGATAACTGAATGTGTGTAATAATTTATAATTAATAAATTATAAGTTTACTGAATAATAGATTTACTATAATTATGATATTCAATTAAACATGTAATAAGAGGAGCTTTTGTAATATATCCTCTATTATTATAATACTAATAAGGAAATACTACAGAAACATGATAGGATCCTACACTAAACATGAAAAAGTTCATTTTTCTCATGATAACATGTCATTTGTATGTGTTATTAAGTTTCGCTCACATATTATTACATTTATGGATCATGTTATATATTTATTTGTATTCTTAGAAATATTTTAAATATTTATAAAATTTTATATTTTTATGTTTGTAAAATTAGTGTATGAAATTATTATATGTTTTCCTTTTACTAATATGTGAATTATTAATCGTATACCTTATAGATTCATGTGCGTTTATATGATATTCTATTACCTTATACAGGGTGGGGACTCATTTCTTCACAGTACCACATGGGGGGAACGAACTGATGTCTGCAACTTCTTAATATCAAAAGGAGCAAACATCAATCAAGTGGATAATGTAAGTATTGTGTTTCATTATTCATATATCACTACTTATAATATACATTTGATATATTCCTTCTGACAGAGATGTAAGACCTGTTATATCATGTAAAGTGCTTGAGTGAACCTGACAAATTCTGGAGGCTTCACGAAAGCACGGTTCTTTCATGAGGTATATAACAGATCTCCGATCTCTGACAGGAGGTAGATATCTAACTTATACAATATTTACTCTATTCTGACCAGTCAAATGTATAGTAACTCCGGATGTTCAAATAAATCAAATATGTTTACTCTTCAAAGCAGGCTAGAAAATATATGCTTTCATAATTAATATCATGACTAAAGGGAGTAACTATTCACCATGCTTAATATTTGTACAAAATATGAATTCTAACTCTCAGTTTCAGATCACTAGCACATAACGTTATTGTTTAGCAATAGTGTTGCAGAACTTTGGCTTTGTAAATGGATCTGATTGGTTGGTTATATTTCCTTTCATGGTATAAAATCTGAAATGTTACATCATTTGAATTCTGTGATTTGATTGGTCAGAATAAATTTAGTATTGCAAAAATTAGTGGTGAAATGAATAGTGTAATATTAATTTTCATTTAAAAAGCACATATTCCAATATTCGATGGTATAAGCCATGTCCCCCATGGTTGCAAGCCACACACACACCATGTGACTACAAATCTTATAGTGAACTGTGAAGTTTGTTTGTTCTCACACTTCTTTATTGTTATGGCTCAAGTGATTCAATCAACAGCATTAAGTAGTGCTGTTTAAAATCACTTTGAGATAGAGATTGTTGGAGATAAGAAGACTCATTGCAAGCCATGTACTCCAAATAATTAATAAATTATTCAATAGTTTGATTCGTTAAGATAGGAACTATTCGAAAAGTGAAATTTTCTATTCATTTTCAGCATTTCAGGATAAATACCATAAAGTGTCTAGTGACATAATATTAGTGAAGTTTTGTTATGTAAAGTCATTCCTGCCACAACTAATGAATACATAGTATCAATTATCATTCTAACATTCCTGAATACTATATAGTAGACAGAGAACTGAAAAGGGAAATATGTCTTAACATTCCTCATGTGATAAAATCCATTTTATTTTGTCTTTAATGATGATGAGAGCACTGTATTACTGTTATACTACTAATACCATTATGTAGAATAATGCAGTGTTAAAATGTGTAACTATAATTATTCCCATCATATCCATTCTAATTATCAAAGCATTGTTTAGACTCTACTTTTCTGTGAATATGTTGTAAATCATTTGGTACTAGAAATTAGTTGAAAATATTCTTAGGAAGACTTTCCAATATTTGAACAATAAGTTATTTTTGATGTAAATGAATATCAATATAGTAAATGATTTCATATGTGGATCAAGAGTCACTCAAACTGTGATGAAAAATAATGTGTTTGGTTCTGATGAAAATTATATCTCATTTATAATTATTCATGAAGCTTGTAGCTATCATAAATTATATCAATACATAATGTGTATTATGCATTATATATACAAATAATTATACACAAAGTAATATTTGATGAGTGTCATGATTAAGTGCACCTTTCAGATGTGAGTAACAGTTGTTATAGTTGGAACGTATGCCTTCAAGTACCTATGAATCTCATTAATACGTAGAGCAGGAGGTGTAAATGTATCACACTATACCCTTGATCCATCCCTGTAATTTATATAATTATAATTATAATACATTAATGTATTTTGAACCATTATTGTTAGTTATAATTTTGCTAGTCTATTTTAGAGACAGTATTTAATTATAGTGCAATATCCTGTATTACATCTCTCCTGCTATAGTTTATAAGTACATTATATTATAACTAGTGTGTTGATTGAATTTGTGTTCATAATAATTACTATGTATAATACTGTTATCAATAAACTACAACAGCAACAATAACTTTTATCATATTCATTAGTGAGTGTACTAAGTGTAATATAACTAGACCTGTAAGAATATCAAAAGTTGTATTGTATTTAGTAATAATTGATATATTCAATACTTTACATATTAACTATAATATGACAACTAAATATGAAATGTATAAGTAAATTATATCATAACACTTTCATTAATAAAAATATGTATTCCATATGTTTGTATTGCGAAAATGTTATGTTTTCGAAGCAGAATTCAATTTATTTCACAATTATAAATTCATTACATGAAAAGAGAATTAAATTTAAATTACTGTGTCGACAGTTACTCACCATTCTTAATCTAGTGACTAGATATTTGATAGATATTGTTTACTTATTCAATATATATTTATTAATTGATTCATAATAACATAGTATATAGTTTATAATATATAAACTGTATCTATAGTAAATGTACAGAAGCATACACAATATATAATAATGTATACTGGAAGAAAAGTGACACATAATGGAAATGTTTTATGATAACTGAACATCATTGTACTTGAGATATTGATTGCTTGTTTGTTATTATATATTTCAGTTGTATCATATTTCCATATTATGAATATGTTTTAGATTATTGTGACTATATAATCATAATTTACATTATTATGTAATAGTTATAACACCCCTTCCAGGGCATTATCCCGCATACACACGAAATGATATTTATAATCCCGAGAGCGTAGCCTGAGGGATTAATGAATATCATTGAGTGTGTATCGATAAGGCACGAGGAAGGGGTGTTATAACTGGCTTATACATCAGAAGCCATACTTCACATGCGGAAATTACCATGGTTACCATTTGCGTCAGAAATGTTTCTATAGTAATTTCACACGTCATTATTCCTACTTCCGAGCTAAGTGGTATGGATTGAGAGAATAACCAGAACGTTGATAATGTGGATGATGAAGACTTTCGACCTCCGAAACCTAAGAAGCAAAGAAAAACGCTCCCTAAAAGGTTTGGTTCCATTTCTGACGATTCAGCTATTGAAGTGATGAAAAAAGGCTATGTTCCTGAGAATACCAAAAAAAGTACTTCCTGGGCTGTAGGAGTGTTCAGTGAGTGGAGAGCGGCTAGGAATTCAACATCCAGTGAAAAGGTTTGTCCAGCAAATCTATTTGAAGAGGCGAAGGTAGATGAATTGAACTACTGGCCGCCAAGATTCATCAACGAGGTACGGTGTCAGGACGGGTAGTTCTATCCTCCAAGGAGCATACACCAGCTCCTGGCAGGGCTTCAACGGCACATGTTAGACCACAATTATATGGCACTAAAGTTTATGGATCGTTCTAATCCTTCTTTTTGGCCAGTTCATGGAGCCTGTGATTCAGTGTATCGTGACATCAATTCGGCGCCCATCTGTTGTAACCGATGAGGAGGAAGAGAAGCTTTGGACTTCAGGTGTTTTCTCTATTGACAATCCAAAGAATCTCCAGCGTGCTGTGTTTTATTACGTTGGCAAAAGGTTTTGTATTAGAGTAGGCTAGGAAATGGAAAAGCTGGGGCCTTCCCAATTTAAAAGGACACATCGTCTTGACTGTTTTACGTACATTGAGCATGGATCTTAAAATCATGCTGGCCGTGCTTGTGATTTACGATTACGTAACAAAGAAGTTCCATGTCCAGCAGTGCCTGAGAACAATGCAAAATGCCTTGTGTTTTTCTAGATTTGTATTTTTCAAAATTGCCAGAGTATGTATTTAAGGAAGATGTATTGTTTCTTAAAGCAAAACAGAAAGCTCCTAGTGATAAGGACCAGGCTTGGTATGAAAAAACTCCAATTGGTTAGAACACCTTGTCCAACATGGTTAAGGAAGTGTGTTGCGAAGCCGTGATTGACGGTAAAACGAATCACAGCATGCAAGCAACAGGGGCCACGATGCTTTTCCAGAAAGAGATACCAGAACGTGTAATTCAAACTGTTACCGGTCACAAGTCATTGGATGCTCTTAGATCATATGAAAGAATTTCAACAAAGCAACATAAAGAAGTTAGCATTGTTATGATGGGTTGTGTGAGAGATAGCCACTCTACAAGCTCTTCTCGTACTCTTGATTTCTCATCGATTGGTATCAACAATTGTTCAATTGGACAAGTTAATATTAAGTTGGATAAACTAGATTCAGACAGTTAGTGAGCGGAAAATTCAACTTTGCAGACTGAAATGTTTTCTCATTTAATCACATTTAATCACTTTTCCTCATTTAATCACTGTTTTATTATTTCATGATGAAAGAAACAAACTTCCTCTGTTATATTCGTATTCCCTAGTTATTATCAATAATTCCCTATTATGCTGTATATTGTGTGTGCGGTGCCTTTGATTAGTATGGCTTCCATTGTATAAGTAATAATAATTATTAATTCTTGTACATTACTAAATGAATGATCACATAGTTATTGTGTATTATCATATAAACTACAAGGATATATTGCTTGTTTGAATGATCTTCTATTTTTCTAAATTTCATATTAATTATTATAATAGTGTTTATAAAACAAGTTATATATATCTAGATCTAGTAGTGTATTGTATATTATAGAACTGTATATATGAGACATAGGATGTATTAAATCTTTTCCATGAAAAAGAATTTTTCACATATATTCTCTCTATACTATTAAATGGATTATACCAAACCTCATAAATTGAAATAGTAGTTGATAATTATATAAATATGTAAGCTATGCTACCATGGCAAATGTTTGATGTGGTTAGATGTGTATTTTCCATATACACTTCATCAAAAATTGAATTATTAAATCATACTATACATAATATAAGACATGGGTATATGTTGTATATGTGAGATATTCCATCCACTGGTTTTCAAAGGTTTATGTGGATATATCATCCAGCCATATGAGCCTTGATTAGATCAAATCCACATAAACCTCTTCCACATCAGGTGATATCTGATATATACTACTTTATCCTGCTTGTTGTTAGTGTTTGGATATTTCAGTAAGTAAAGATAAAATATTAGCTTTTGCTGAGTACAATCATGTGATCATAATTGTATAAACATATAATTAAAGTAGGTGTGGCTTTGGAGGTTTAATGAAATATAGCGTGTAATGAGGTGCCAATATTAACAGTTGAGTTCTTTAATATATCACTAGTATAATATCTCTATGTCTATAATAATTTATAATAATATAAATAGTTTAATGAATAATAATAGATTTCCAATTAAACATGTAATAAAATGAGATATTGTAATATATACTCTATTATTATAATAATACTAATACTAGTGTACTATATTACAGTATTCACATAATAACATGAGGTATATTGTATTGTATTGTTTTGTATATTTATTTTCTCTACTTTCTAATGAATTTTCATCATACAAATTCATGACATGATGAAATGTATAGCATCTTAACGAATACAATTTTGTTTCTGTATCCAATGTAACTGTTAGTTCCCACATGCTTACATACAATGGAATACTACATCTTGTTTGTTATATATATTATGTTTGTAGTAGTCCTGACTACTATTGGTGCTATTGTTAACAGAACAATGTACTTGTAGTAATCATGTGTAGTAATTTTCATGTATCTTGTTCCTTTGATTCTAATAGTTTGTGTTATTGCTGTAAAAGTATACATTGCTGTGTCTATTCTGTTGCATATATAATCTTTCCCTTTGTTTTCTATACTGGTGATTATTTTCACACTTGTCAAATCATTTACGAGGTACAAAGTTTATAGTCAAATACAACAACCTTCTCCTTTCACACACATGTGTATAAATGTAGCTAGATATATCAGTTACATACATGTGTACTCACAAACACACACACACATGCACACACAGCTTGCAATATAATTCTATTACTTATTAAATGATCACTTCATTGTATAAGGCCACATGTGTATATGTACATAGTAAGTTACAGATATATTTGGTGTTTTCCTAAATCTGCCATTTTTATCCATATCTGGAAATACTTACAATGTCTTGTTTACTAAGCATCATAATTATAATAATTATATACTTCCAAATCATTACATGTAGAGCAAAGGCCTTTACTATTGTATCTCACACATACTATAATGATATTCTCTATAGAAAACCCAATTATGTTTCCTAACACCAAACTATCCATGTTGAATGGTTCATGACCTCAAGGCATCAAATCACATTATTACCTTCGCCGCGTAACGTAGGCGGAAGGGTACGGTAATCGTTTTGTCTGTGTGTCTGTGTGTCTGTTAGCACTTTTTCTGGAAAAATAAAAACATTGACAATTCAAATGGGGTACTAGTCGACTTGAAATTATACAAGGAAAAAAAAGTAACGTAGGAATCCTTCTAAAACCTTTTGGTTCTAAAGTTATGACAATTTTTATAACTCACAGTTACCGTTTCACAACTTTAAGATGAAACGAGGGCGATAACGAGAGTAAATATGGACACACAAAACACAAGTGATCCTGTTTCATAGCTGTCGCTAGCCAAGAAACACTTCAAACCAAAAACAATTGAGGTAATGGTTGCTACTACACCACCATTGATGCAAGATAGAAAGCTACCTAGCTCCACCTACAGGTATGTGCATGCGTCATGTACTAAACACGTGGTAGAGGCGATTCAATAGTCAATACGTTTTCACACGGAGACTTTAGAGGTACACTTGAGAACTTCTTCATTGTTTGAGAATTAGATGTAAGATATAATTATATACAAATTATACATTTCATTGATATCCTTATTTTGTCTTTTAAGATATAAAGTTATAACAGTTTTAATTAATGCCCATAAATGTTTTTCTAATTTATATATCTATTCCATGTAACAAAAGTATTGTTTGTTTCATACACAAACTTTATTATATTTTGAAAAAAATTGTAGTGCTTTGTATTACTTTGCCATGTAGGCGAGGGTCCCGTCCCGATGGCGCTCGTATTTCAATAGTAAATATATGTATGTATGACTAGATAATACTATTAATTACTATACATAACAATGGATAACAATAATTAAATTTGAAATAGTGTTCTAAATAATTACAATCAAACAATGTGTATTTAACAAGCAGATATTGTAATTACACACTAGTTTGATTGTATAAGAACTGTACACTATCTTATTATGATATGGAGGTATGAGGAACTATAAACAAAGGAAATTCAATAGGTAATATTCTTGGTTCAATCTCTAGTTAGATTCCAGATTTCCTTTGTTTATAATTCTCTCATCCCTCCATATCATAAATATTGTATTATCCTACTTTAGATATTTTATAGTGTGTAATCAAGTAAGAATCATGTTTATTGATACAAGGATTATATAATCAACTGAATATAATGACTACAAATAAATTATTGCTTGTATTCTCTTTTATAATTATGGTATACTATATATAGTCAGTCATATATTGATAATTACATGTTTCATTATACATACAAGTCATATGTACTTATATAATAATCAATATAACTTCATTATAATATGTATAATGACTTACTATTATTAATAATGCATGTACTATCATGATTATGTAACTATTGTTCTTCTACTTGTAAAGTTGTATTATTATAGTTAGTGTATATAACAAGGTGTTATAATATTGTGTGTATTGATTGTATATGTCATGTTGAGTGTATATATGAATGTGTATAATTACACACATGTACTGCTGGAATGTAATGATATGAGCTTTCTATTATTTTATTGTATTTTATACTGATTATCAAATATTAGTAAATTATAGATGATATTATTAATGATTATTATCCACACATTCTAGTATTCTCTACATTCTTTTATGAAATGTTTGAAGTCATTTGCTTATTTTGATAACATAACCTATTAAATGGATTGCTTTGTGTCATGTTGCCTTTCTATCTAAAAATATTTGTTTATATATTGTATATATAAATAATTATATATTTTTACTAACAGTAGTTTTTGAGATAAAGTATTTATAATTAAATAAGAAATGAATTACTCTCAGATAGTAGGAGTACCTGATTGGGTATTATAAAATCCTGGGTTCAATTCTTAGTTGTGATTTAGTTTTCCTTTGTTTCTATGTAATATTGTGTCTATGGAATGCAATCAATTTTGAGCTATTGAACTTCAATTATTGTCTTATGATTCTGAACAATAAATCATATCTTCATAATTATATAACCTGTATAATATACACTATGTAATCATAGATTAAATATAATATAATTCTCTTGTAAACATTTATGAACAATATAAGACTGAACTAGTCAGTTACATCCTCTACTAATTAATATCAGCTGTTATTATTTCCTTTTGATATGATCATCACTATTATACTTTTCTATACTTTATAATACAATACCTAGGGGAAGGAGAAAAAGTGGAAACGGCACAAATGGCGGAAACAGCAGAAACTGATAATAAACATCACATTTGTGATGAACAAATTCATATTTAGCAAAGTTGTTGATGTTTATAAAGTCAATGATAGAAAGTCATGGATGTTTAACAAAAAATGTGGGGGTCTGGGGGGGCGCCCCCCCCCCCCCCCCAGTTTAGGCCCTGTGATTGTTAGAGTTATCATCCATGTTGTTTGAGCCGGGAGAGGCGAATATCGACTTAAACAACATAGATGATAACCCTAACAATCCCAGAGCCTAAATGGGGATGGCTCCACCCCCCCATACCCCCCAGTTTGTCAGGATAGCCATTTCCGCTGTTTCCACTTTTTCTCCTTCCCCCAATACCTACACATATGCATTCAAACTCACCTTTACACCCACTTACCCACTCACACACACACTCACCCACTCATGCACACTCACAAACACACATACACGCATACATACACAGACATACAGACATACAGACATACAGACACACACACACACACACACACACACACACACAACAGCATCTGTAATAGTAATAGCCTTGCAATAATTTTAATTATTAATTAAAACGCCCACCTAAGGTTAATTAGGAGAGCACATGTGTATAAGCACATGGTAGGTAAAGTTTTCAAGGGAGTAGGATCTTTTGTAATCCAGTAGGAATGGGCCATTATTTAACTTCATAGTTTTGTAAGTGAGTTATTATTACATGTATTTACTGGTGCATTGGTAAACAGGACTCTATAAGCATTTTCAGATACGGATAGAGAGGGGAGGGTTGGGATCCCAACAAAGATGTCTTTAACCCCCCCTTCTGGTTCCCAAGGCCAGACTATCTGTGTCAAAGGTCCAGTAACATCAAAGCATCAAAGCATATGGATATGTTAACAGTTAAGATTGTTAAATACAATTTACATGTATGACACTGCTTTAATAATTTCACCAATAAAGTTTCATTGAACAACAGAAACATAAAGTCTATGGAGGAAAGTATTCGGTCTATCAACGTGTGCAAGCAGCTATAGAGTGGTCGGCTGTCTGTCTGTCAGAATACAGGCAATTGAAACCATTGACAGCAAGCACATTAATCACGCTGCCTCTGTTTGTCGACACATTTTCTTATTATCCAAAACACACACACACACACACACACACACACACAAACAACAGCATCTGTAATAGTAATAGCCTTGTAATAATTTTAATTATTAATTAAAAACGCCCACCTAAGATTAATTAGGAGAGCACATGTGTATAAGCACATGGTAGGCAAACTTTTCAAGGGAGTAGGATCTTTTATAATCAGTAAGAATGGGCCTTTATTTAACCTCAAGGTTTTGTAAGTGAGTTATTAATACATGTATTTACTGGTGCATTGGTGAACAGGACTCTAAGCATTTTCAGATACGGATAGAGAGGGGATGGTAGGGATCCCACCGAAGATGTCTTTAACCCCCATTTCTGGTTCCCAAGGCCAGACTATCCCTGTCAAGAGTCTAGCATCAAAGCATCAAAGCATATGTGAATGTGTTAAAAGTTAAGATTGTTAAATACTATTTATTACACTGCTTTTTGTGAATTAACTAATTGCTAAATATATACCATACAAAATCACAAAAATATACAGACTCTGTAGGCCCACATGCTAAAAGAATAACCACAGACCATCAAATAAAACATGGAAATAAAAAAAAAGCACTAGAGCTGAAGAGACCTATTATGCCTGTCTAGATTTTTAAGCTTAGCACTTCAGCTTTATAAGATATGAATGAGGTGAAGTAAGTGTCAGATACTTGTACCACTGAAGCTTCAGAGGAGAAGTTACCTCCTGACAGAGAGAGGTCTGTCATTCAGTGGGAAGTCAGTCCCCGTAGGGCCGCCTGTTCATTCAGATGTACGGCCTGAGGATCTGGTAAACACTAGCTGTCTCATTTTTTCTAAACACACACACACACCCACACACACACACACACACACACACACACACACACACACAACAGCATCTGTGATAGTAATAGCCTTTTAATGTGATCATCGTATTGTGGAGCTCCCCTGATGACCGGATTTAAATAGTTAGAAAGCCTGTACTAATCAGAAGATGCCGACATATGTGTACTGTGTGTATGTCTTTAATTCCTTCAATCTTGTTTCAAATCATATGTATAATAACACTAATTATGTTATAATAATAATAACCACAGGCCATCAGGATAAGTTGGATAATAACATGGAAATAGAAAACAAAAACACTAGAGCTGAGGAGAGACCTATTATGCCTGCTTATATTTTTTTAGCTTAGTACTTTGGCCAATAAAATTCTTGGTTGTTGAATTTGAGGAAAGCAATACCCGGGTCAGTAGACTCTTAGAGCAGATCCATCGTCCAGGATCGGAGGCATTATTCCGATTCATTTACAAGTTTCGGCATTCCACCCAACACGTAAATACACACCTACACACACACACACACACACACACTAAGGATTGATGATAATTAGAAAAACATGATACTATTGTTTGGTGAAAAAATTCCTATTTGTAGAGTCCACTAGTATGCAATAGTCAATTTTAGATTTTCTAAAAGAAATACAATTAATGATCAGTTGAATGGATACTTCATGTATATCATATTGTATAGCTCAATGCTTCATGTAGTCAACAATATATTATTTATCCATTGTGAATAACTTGATAATGTTTTTGTGTAATTTGTGACAATGTATGTTTTTTGAAACAAGTATTAATACACAATGTAATACTGTATACTGTTTACAACTATAACACACACAAGTAGAGACTACAACATAGTAGTAGACACAAATCTACTATATTATTTAATTTTAATGATTTCCATACATAACTATGTTAGCTTACCAGAAGTATATCTAAATGTAAAAGATATGTATTTCATTTTACCAGTTTAATATGTGGTTTTTAATCTTTGTGTAATTATTATAGTTATACTGAACATGATTACATATTCATATTATATTATATCTATTTTACATAGTATGGAAACACACCAATACATAAGGCTGCATACTATGGACGTGATGATGTAGTAAAAGTACTCACTGAAAGTGGAGCAAACCTTTATATCAGAAATCAGGTTAGTAATCAAATTATAATATTCTTATAATTAATGAATTGTTTCTTTACTTATAATAATCATATCCTAATTTATGTCCATTATGATAATTATAATTATAGTAAGACCAAATAGTTCAATTTTGTTTCTGATTAGTATATCAAGTACATCATGTGTTATGATGTGTAAACAACTGAAATATAATATAATATATTACTTACAAATATTAGTTTGACACCTTTCATGTAAATTACACTTTAACTCAGCAATTTGTTAGTGTAATTAATATGGTGAATGATAATAACAAATACCTACCTCATCACTTGATATATAGAGAGGATTACAACTGATTATATTTCTTACAATACTGACACAATTCATATTGGGTTTATGTTAAAACCTCTACTTGAAAACATGTTTCAAACTTGTACCACTTGTTCACAACTTTATTCCTAATAATTTTGAAATATCTTCCTATGAATTCCAATTATTATTTGTATCAGTTGAACCAGAATCATGAATCAAGTTTTTGTTACTTCCACTTCTAGTATTATCATAATTATAATATTAAAGTGTTTAAAAATAGACATGTCAAACACTCCTTTACTAAATATTATTGTTTTACAGAATGGACGTACTCCTATTGATGAAGCAAAGAGGCGAAATAGTCAAACTTGTGTTGATATTTTACAGAGAGCTATGGTATGTTATTTTAATATTATAATTGAACAATGACTTGTTCTTTACATCCACATTATCAGTTAATATATTGAATTTGAATGTATTAAACTAGTTAGGCTCATAGTCCCATTGTTTATCACTAGTTACAACATAATTTATTGATAGGTATTGTGGTTTATATATTACATTAGCTTTGAAATCATTAATTAAGGTTTGAAATGTTGTGTATTACACTAACTCCAGTTGTAGAATGTAAAAGTATATTCATAATAATTATTATTATGATATCTTCCATTATCAGTATAATTATATTTTATTTATGAAAAGACTTTTTATGGAAAATATTTATTATTATAATTTTACATTTCAAGAGGAACTATTTAGTAGAAGCTATTTCATATTAGTAACTGAGACATAATTTAATTATATCTTCCCTACTTTGAAAATGAATATTATCAGCTTCTTTGTAAAAATTAATTATAACTTTCACAAGATAATCCAACTTTAAACTTGTAATATTATATGTAACTATCATATCCAATAATAGTAATACTCATACTAGTAATAATATAAAAGATTTATTATTTTATTAATAATAGCAATATTTCTTTTAGTCCACACAACAAGAACATATGAAAGTCAAGCCTTCAGTAGTACAAGGTAAAATATTTTATATTATGATTAGTTATTTCATAATCATGTATTGTGTATAGTCATGACTTATATTATATAAAAAGGCCTACCAAATATATGTACCAAAGTAATTATTTATAGTGTGTGTGATCATTTGCCTGTCAATGTCATATCATACATGTTAATATTAAGCTGGATCACTGTATGTGTGAATGATCTCATTATATTCTTGTTTTTTTAATTTATTTAGTGTGGTAGTTCTCTAGTTAGCATTGCCATAGAATCTACGGATCAAACTTTGCTAAATTATTTGAGCTTTAGCTCTTAACCCGCAGAAGACTGATGTCACATATATGTGACATTTCACTCATACGTTGTGCAGAGTATGTTCCTAGTATTACGAAGCACTCCAAATGCCTGTAAGTGATGTCAGGCACAAGCCCATGAAAATGGCTTTAAAAGTTTATATTGACTTCTCACAAAGATAAACGCTCACGTTTTCTCATTTTTCATTGTTTGGAACTCACTTCCATCCAATACAGTCAATAGCACATCACTTATCTCTTTTAAGGCTCGTTTGTTTATCATGATAATTATTGACTAAAATATTTCATAACATAGTAACATTATTTATGCTAATTTTGTAATTTTAGGTGATGCTGTTGAGAAATTGATGAAACCAAGTCAAACAACAAAAGGTAATAATATATACTGGTCATGTGATTTATACTAATAACTATATTCATATTGATTATTGGTGACGTTAATGTACTTGAAACTTTAATTACTATAAATTTAATGTCACAATATAATTATGTTCAAGTAGTTTCAGTGTTTTCCCTAAAGCGTGTTTAGCGTGTTCTCTGCGCACTTAAAATACTAACTGGATGTGTGTGTGGTGCCAACACGCCTTCAATTAATTAATTTTTGCTCCGTGTAAGCATGTGTTTTCACTGACTACTGTACTTTCAAACACTCGCCTTGGTTCTTTCCTGCAACTAACGAAGAATGTTTTTGGTATCTTTGGCTTTCTTAGTAAGTCTTCTGTCTAACTAAGTGAGTTAAAAGTCTATACTGTTTAAAATTTGAAATTTATACAGGTGTGTAAAAATGTGGGCGTTGCCCTTTAAAACATTCGCCTTGCTGTTTTCCTGCTGATAGCAAAGCATAAGGTTTACATCAATGGTTTTCTTAATAATTCTTCTTTCCAGCAAGCTACATTTTGTAAATGAAAATGTTGAGTCTTATAAAAAGAGAGTTATAGAGCTGAACGGAGGTATTTATTAAACCGATATTCAACCCACAGAGTTACATGTAGATTGCAAATTTGCATGTTAATACATTAGATTTAGTGGGCTGTTAGATAAGGAATGTACTGAAGTTAGCGAAGTAAGGTGTGGTAAAGGGTGTGGTTATGTAATTAATTAGGGGTGTGGTTTTATATGCGCTTGAACTTTTTTCTAGGGAAAACACTGAGTAGTTTATTTTACAATTGATATATAGTATGAACTAGTTGTGTCATCTGAAATGAAGTTAATTATCGTACATTAACCCTTTACAGGCGATAATTAAACTGGACGTTTTTCATATATTCCGAAATTAATTATCTAGGAAAATGTGTGGGTGGAGCGTGTAGTAACTAATGATTTTCGCCACTATAACTAAACTAGAGTTTCTAACTTACTTTGCTGGAAAGAGGAGTTTGTTGAGAAAGCTATAGATGTAAAATTTATGCTTTGCTATTAGCAAGAAGGTAGCAAGGCGAGTGCTTGAATATTTAGTAGTCGACAACTCCCACACCCTTATAATTTCCACATTTTCAGACTTATGACTTACGTACTTAGACAGAGGAGCTTATAACAAAGTCGTAGATACCAAATACATGCTTCGTTAGATGGAAGAAAGTAGCAAGACGAGTGTTTGAAAGTGCAGTTGTCAGTGCCAACACCCGCACTTAGCGTCTTTGGCAATTCGATCGCTTATAACTTTGGATTTGTTACTCGTATAGGTTCAAGTTTTGCACTGCTTAAAGAACATGTAGTGCACTGTCTTTTGTAAAACATTGGTTGAAAAATACCGAAGCAATTCAAAAATACGACCATTAGTACTCATGACGTCTGTAGACGTCATTCGCTTTTAACGGTTTAATGTTTATGACGTGTGTAGACGTCATCCGCCGCTAAAGGGTTAAATATACATGCATATCCCTTTGTTGTTTGAATATAATAGTATTACTGTTACTGCATGATAATTATATCATACACACAATACAAACTATTATATAATTATTATTTAATTATACTTATAATGATGTTCTATATCATTCAGAAAAAAACTAGCACCACATTTAGCACAGTTTAGTTCAGGATTTGTGTCAACATCATTGTAGTGTACTTTTCTTAACTCTTATCTATTATACCACTTGCATCATATAGTATAAGCTAATTATATTCAACATAAGTTGACATCTCCAAATCATAAAATATCCTGTGTGGAATATGACTCGCAATAATTAGTAATGATTGTTTTGTATAAAGTATTATTGTAGTATTTAACATATTGTTGTAATTGTTGTAGTATCTTGTACGTCTGTCCAATTATTGTAGTCCTTATAATGTATGTAAGATAGATGGCTATTCTATATTTAGTACATTCTATATTTAGCTACCAGTAAGTATAAATACAAAATGATTTTGCTCTAGAAGAAATCTTTTGAGAGTTAAGTCAATAATACCACATGGTCGCAGAGGTGTACTATGGCCCAGTTACATTTACAACCTCCAGAATTATTTAACTTTCGAAATCCGAATCATTGGCCGAGATGGATGAGACGCTTCGAACAGTTTCCTGTAGCATCTGGACTAGTAAACGATGACGCATCTAAACAGATCAGTACATTACTCTACTGTCTAGGAGAAAAAGCTGAAGCACTCTTACTATCAACAAATATTACTGAAGATGAGAGGAAGGTCTATGGTAGAGTCATAGCGAAACTTGATGCCTTTCTGAAAGTTTGGAGGAACATTATTTTTGAACGACCAAGTTTAATAGAAGAAATCGACTTGAAGGTGAATCAGCAGAACAGTATATCATGGAGCTGTACAAACTAGCGGAAAGTTGCAACTACAGTGATATGAAAACCAAAATGATTTGTGACAGACTGGTAGCAGGTATAAGAGAAGTACTTTTTTCCCGACACCTACAACTTCATGCTGGTTTGACTCTACAACTTGATGTCTATTTTAATATAAACTGTTATCAATTTACAAATGAACTATAATTATATCACTGAAAACATTACCATTGAGAAACCAACTATATAACTCTATATTACATATATATATATATCACTTCAATCAGACTAGCACATAAACATCTGGAACTATACAAAACCGAACTGGTTTGTACATTTATACCGTAAGTGTACAAAATTAGCCTCACATTTAGTATAGTTTAGTTCAGTTCCTTGCTTCCATTCACTTTTAACATGGAGCCTTACCAAACTGCACTCAACAACAATAGTGGAACACTTCTAGATGCTAGTGTGAACTGGCACTGCAACAGTTGTAATATATGATTTGTGTTAATTTCTACCTCCATGATCTCTGCTCAATTGCTCAGTTTGATAATGTTCATTTCATTACAATTACTGTTTTTATGTTTCTATTCTTGCAATACAGATGAAAGTAATGACACCACTAAGAAGCAAGAAGATGCATCATCCTCACTCTTGGATAAAGATAAGAAGACATCTGAAGAACTTGAAACAGAGAAGGGAGAGCTACTTCTACGGATAGCAGAAGAAGAGAAAACATTACAACAAGTTTCAGGTAACTTGTGTTAATTTGAATTAAATATGTTTACACTAGTGTCAACTGCAAGTATTATTATATTATGTTTGTATGAATATTCCTAATCACAAATATTTATAACATGAATAGAAAAAAATAAATTGATGGAGAAGCAAAAGGAATTGCTGGATACAGAGAAGAAACAGTTATCATCACTTTTGAAGAAACAAAAGAAGAAAACAGAACAACTTGAAACAGAAAATAAAGAACTACTGTCACAGATAAAGAGAGAAAAGGAAACATCACAAGAAGTTTCAGGTAACTTGTACATCTTGTATGTTATAAAGTTATATCCCTCCTATACATTGTATCTAATACATAATATGAACAGAAAAGAGTGAATTGATGAAGAAACAATATCAAGCACTGGAGACAGAAAAAAAGAAATTATTATCTCTCTTGGAGAAACAGAGTAAGGAGTTACAACATCTTGAAACAGAGAAACAAGAACTAGTCTGTCAGTTAGAGCAAGAAAGAAAAGCAGTGCAAGGTAATTTGTGACTAGGTCTGCATTAATATTTTACCTTATACATATATAATATGTGAGTAGAAATGACTGAATTGATGAAGGAGAAACAAACAATGGATACAAATTCAAATTCTCTCTCGGAGAAACAGAGGAAGGAACTTGAAACAGACAAGAAAAAACTACAGTTTCAGTTAGATGAAGAAAGGAAAGAACTACAGCGAGTTTTAGGTAATTTCTTGTATTGGAAATGCAACTAATTTGGTTTCATAATCATACTATTATTAATTATCAGGCAAGTGTGATATGATAAATGAACGGAATGCAACACTTGAGACTGAATTAAACAAACAGCAGAAGATTTCAGGTAATTTATCTGTGTAGTGTTAATTGAAGCTAGCCATACCATCATGGATAAGTATATATTCATCTTATAATATAGGGAAGAGTGAGATGATGGAAGAACAGAATCAAAAACTTGAGGATGAGAAGAAAGCTTTACAATCTCAGTTAGAAAAACACATTGAACTCTCAGGTAGTGTATTATGTTATGCAATACAATAATGAATGTATAATTTTTAGAATGTGCTAGTCCATGCTACATATACCATGGTAACCATTTGATGTGTTTAGGTGTGTATTTTGACTGCCAGATATGGATCCAGAATATTTTAGACATATACAGTATTTGAAAATTTTAGTCATTTACATTTACTTTGTATTTACGTATACATATGATTATACATTAAGGCACACCTTTCAAATATTTATATGGTTATTACTTTATCGGACACTTTAATGATATGCCTTCTAGTAGCAATGAAGCCAATGAAATATAAGAAAAGGGCCAATCCAAATATATTGCAGGACCCACAATAAATGATACAGCTTCAATGTGGTATCCACTGGGTACACCACTGAAGATGTATTATTTATAGTGTGGTTGGCAATACCTAGTAATAGATGTATGATACTTATTATATAGTATTTATTGTACTAATATTGTTTTGGTGCTGAGTAACCATTGTCTGTATGTGTATATAGATAAGTGTATTAGTGCTGAAGGAGAAGCAAGAAAAATGGTCAATCAACTAGAGGAAGAGAAACAACAGATTGAGATTAAGAAAAATGAGTTACTCACTACATTAGAGGATGAACAGAAGGAAATACAACGACTCACAGGTACATCAAAATAGACTGCATGTATTCATACATGATTATAAACCTAATGATTATATAAAATACACATCACTATTGAAATTAAAATCTCTTAAATTTCATATCTTCATATAACTTAGACCAAAATAGTGGATTGGTTCGACAATTGGAGGAGGAGAAGGTGAAGCTACTCTCTCAGTTGGAGGAACAAACAAAGAAATCAAAACAATTGTCAGGTAATTATTAAATTGCATTTGATTGGAGGAATTTAATAAGTTATTGAATTAAATTTCAGTTGACAGCCTTTGTGAGGTGCTAGAAGCCACTGCCGAAGTTCAACGACAATGGGAAGAACTCGGAATAGCTCTTGGCTTAGATCGTACTAAACTAACTGAAATATCTCAGACACACCACTCAATACTTCAACGCCATTATCATTTGATGAGATTTTGGATTACAGATGTTGGAGCATCCTGGGGGGCACTTGTACGTGCTTTAAAAAGTGAAGTACTTAATGAGGAAGAATTAGCAAAGAAAATTGAAAATGGTATGTTTATCATCCTCAACATTTCAGAAGTATGTATTTTAATTAGCTGAATAGAAATCAATATTACTATAATCATCAAGAAAATGTTTTTGTTACTTTCCTTCATAGATCATGAAGGACAACTCTCAAGAGTCCATGTAAAGGTGTTAGTAACTCAAAATGATAAAAAGTTAACTGGTCAGTTTGTATGAAAACATAAATGTTAACTCTTTATGTGCTACAATTAACAATATAGAAGCTAATCTGGAAGATCTGAGAGCAATATCTTTAGTGGAGTGGAAAGCAGTTGGTCTAATGCTTGGAATACATGATGGAATACTGGAAAGCATTCAACATAGTCACTCCTCATCACAGGAATGCCAACATGCTATGCTAGAGTGCTGGATTAATACTGGTCATGCATATTGGTCAACACTTGTAGAAGCTCTAAGAAGTCCACTTCTAGGAGAGGAGGATATAGCAGATGAAATCACTAAAAGATACCTCAGTATGTTGAGCATGTAAATATTCATATTCTCAAATAACTATGTGCAGATAAATTACATGATAGACTTATGTAATGATATCTTTTAAATGGAATGTCTACACAATTACATTATGTTTCAAATGTTGCTAACATCTATTAATAGTTATAATTTTAATGATCTGCAAGGCTATCATTATGATTGCTGTGTTGATGTATAATATATAAGGAAGTTTTGTCTTTAATCACTTGACACTTGAGCTATAGTACAGCCTACAGAAGAAAGCAGCTTGAAATAACAGGACAAACAGCAAGTAATAGCTTCTCTAGCTAAAAATAGGCTGTAAAAATTACACAAGACCCTGAAAAGTAAACAGTATGGATAATGAAATAAATATTAATTGGTTTCCAGACATGAGAAAGTCAGTAATGATTAATGATGACACAATAAAGCAATCATAGATATACATTTTCTCTATTTTATTTTGTTATAATTAAATATAATAATTTCTTTTAGAAGTGAAAACTGATGAACAGTTTGATCCATCCAAACCAGAAGGGCCTGAGCAAGGTAAGAGTATATAATTTTATCAAATTGTATGTGTATATATTGTTTACAATTTGTTTTGTGATTCCATAATAATTATATTTAGTATGTGGTTTAATTGCAAGTTTATTTGTTTCAGTAAAATTAAATACATTGCTTCGATATACAGGTGGTTTTAATGTCAGTACTGAGAAACTGGAGAAAATGAAGATGAAGATTAAACAACGATGTTCTGATAAACCAAATGCTCAGGGAATTGCTTTTCTGATTGGGTTCCCCGATGGGACTGATGTTCAGGATTTATCCTCGACATTTGAAAACGATTTGAGTTTTGCTGTCTGGAGCAAGAGAGAAATAACTTGTTCTAAAATAGCTTGTTTGGTGAAAGCAGCTGTTAAAGTGCAATACCCTCCCACCTATAAATATATAGTGTTTTACTATGCTGGACACGTAGGTGTCAATAGATCTAATCGTCTATTTTTAGTACCACAAGCAAGTAATGAAACAGAGATATTGGATATCGAAGAGAATATTCTTTTTCCATTCAACGGAAAAAAAAATCGCCCATCTTGCTTATTCTTTTTCGATTCTTGTTTGAGTAAATGTCCGGCAAACCTTTCTACAGAAATTGAGTCCAAAGACCACTGTGATTCATTGACACCTGTTGCTCTCCAAGAGAACATTCTAAATCTAAATGCACCAGTTCGGTCTCTTGTTACATGCTTTGTAACCATAGTTCTACAAGGAGAAGCCATTACAAGAATTTGGAGTAAAACACTGTGTAAAAATCTGAAGGAGAAGGATCGTTCAATAAGTCACATTGTTGAGATGACATACGACACCGTCAAAGATGTTCACACTGCACTTCATTATGAATCCTTTGTGGGTTCAATCTATTTGAATGGTATGAATATGTAGTACATAGTTATAAACTATTTAAATTTCATTTGTTTAATCGTAGGAATCCCAAGATTATCATCAGAGCCTGTTACATCTGACAGTATTGTACGACGCCACAAGAATGACCTGTGCTGTGTATTAAATGATAAAGAAAATGACACAAGTCTATTTTCCCTAGCTGGTGGGCTTTTAGCTAGAGGAATCATTGATACTACCTCCAAAAACGAAGTCTGTCACAAGAACAAAGAAGCCGATACTCTTCTGATTCATGTAGAAAAGGCTGTTCATGAGAATCCTGATATGCTAGATGTGGTACTAGAGGTAATGGAAAAAGAGTGTTGTCTGGATACTATTGTGAGGAGGATGAAGGATGAAACTGACACTGCTGGTATGTTACAATTACAATAATAATTGAAGGAGAGCTAACCCATGCATGTAATTGTAATTAATATTGTGTAAATAGAAGATTAGTAATGAATTGTAGGTTTTAACTTTGTCACAATAGATAGCAAAACTGTTTGTAGTAATAACACCATAATGTAATGATTATTACATGAAATGTAGCATTTTAGTTCTGAGTAGTGCACCAACTAGCCTAAGTGAAAAAGCAACTACATTTTGTGACAAAACTAGCACTGAATGCACAAAAATGGGAGGAATGTGCAGTACACTGCTTGTTTAAGGTGAAAGCTTAGGGACTTTATACACACTCTCCAAACCTTCTTTTTGCTATGCAAAGAACATGAGTGAAATTATTTTTCTGATATTTCCTATGTGTACATGTATGAAGTGTCATACGGTTGTGTGTACACAGGTGTGTGTGTGTGTGTGTGTGTGTGTGTTTGTGTTTGTGTATACATCTATGTGTCTCTGTGTTTGACCTAAAAAGTCACTGCCAAATTAAATATAGTAGAGCTCTGATCAAAATTCCTTTTGGGCCCAAATTATAACTACACATTACTAAAAGGCTTCCTTAATTATACATGCCCATGTATCAAGCAATGTGTTATGTAACTATGTTAATCATTGTAATTAACCCTCACCTATGAAGCTTAAGGCGGGACTGAGGGGTACTCTGATTCATTTTGTATGACAGTCTGTTTGTGTATTAGAATATTTTCTGCCAACTTAACAACATTGGGAATTTGAAGAGATCTCTTTTCTAAATCTTATGAATATAACTTTATAACGGAAAGGTTTTAGGAAAACATGTGTTTTACAATTTGAAGTCAGCTAATAGCCAGTAATTAACATGAATATTCCACAAACAAACAGACCAACAAAAATATTATGGTAACCTTTAGTTCCGTGCACCTATACAGACAAGGGTTGATAATGTCATGCAGCACAGAACCCTTGCCACAGCAAGGACTGAGTACAGTATGATGTTATGTCTACTATATCCTTGAAGTCCTTCAAACTGTTATTAATTGTAAATATTAATAAAACCACTTCCTATGTATTGTTTTTATATCATAAAGGTAAAAGGATCCGTATGAAACGACCAGACACATATGATATTTACAAGTTACTGAAAACCAAATCAGCTAACTGGGAAGATTTTGCAAGAGAATTAAGGATTAAAGAAAATGACCGCATGCAATTTCGAAAATTAATTAATGCAACGTCTCCTGAGGATATTTTGGAGAAAGTCCTGGCCAAGTGGATAGAGTCAGAGACATGTGAAGTAACATGGAAGCGTGTACTATGTGCATTGAAAGATTTGGAATATATTGACCTTATCAAAATAGTTCAAATGCACTTACGCAAAGAGGATGTTATCAGGAAATACTGCAAAACCGCAGATTTCCGATTCACTGGTGAGAGACTATTGAAAGTATTGTTTATTTCTTATTCTGTGTAGATGCATGTCAATGCTGGAACTTGTTATAATTTATCTTCAAACATATGCTCCATTAAATTATATTATTTCGAGGAAGAACTGGCTAAATGAATTAAACAGTGCAATCTAACCTGAATTAAATGATTAATTAATAATTAATTGAACTGTGTGTTATTGTAGCCAGTTTGACACATTATATATGTATATATAGTATGGCTGGAAAAGTTTCAAGTGATCTATATGGTTTATACAGCAGAGAATGGGGAATTTCTCCCCCTCCCCTTCTCCAGATTTTAGTCCAAAATTACTTGTACATGAAAAACACAAGCCACCAGATGTATGCACTGATAGCATAAATTCAATAACCTTTCTGTGCAAAGTACACTCCCACACTCCCCATTTAACAATGTGTTTAGGATAATTTATTTTGCTCCCTCTAATATCAAATCATAAATGACATCCTGACCTATATTAAGTTTACATTCATTGCCATGTAGCTTATAATCTCACATGTCACTCAGTGTGCCAAAATAAAATAATTTTATAGTGAAAAAATTATGACTTGGGCCTAAAATTGTTTTCTGATGACTTGTATCAATCACTACTGATGGCACTAGTGTCTCTACCATTTGTGAACTCAAAAACTGGGGCCTCATAGGTAATTGCAACTGCAGTCTTACTACTCATTCAAAGTTCTAAATGATGACTTCCTCATGTATAAACTTATACTTACTTGTTAAAACTTCTTGTATCATCATTGTACTGTTTCTCTGCTATAATTATACAACTGTTATTAGCAGTTTTACATTCTTTCTAAGTCTTCCTGCTGGTCAATAGCTCAAGCGCAGAGTTCTTTTATATGCCATGCCCATTAATTGCCCGAGTCCCCACAATGATATAATTTCCTTAACTATGTACACAGCACATACTTGATCACATAAGTGACACAAATATATAAATAAATATACATTAAACCCCATGGAATGAAATTATAAGGATGGCCCTACAGTCAATAAAAAACTGCACAGTTTATAAATTCTTTTGTTGTGTTCAATTTATTTTATTGGTATTTCATTTTGTTTTTCAGTTATTGAGCAAGTTTAATTTCATGACAAGAAAGCAAGATATGAACAGTATTGCTGTTATAATTATGTATTTCCCTTTAACTTTTCACATTACCCTTGCTGTATAGGTAGGAACGTTTTATTTTTTTTGCCTTTAATTTGTTAGAGATAATAATTGTGCTGTTATTAATCTTTTGGAAAGGAAAAAACCTATTTTATAACTGATAATAATTATATATTAGCTACACATAATAATAATTTTATCTCAAATTATCCACTTGTCTGGGACAGTAACAGGTTTTATAAATCAATTATAAACACAAACTACAACCAGGGCCGCTGAGAGGGGGGGCAACAGGGACAACTGCCCCGGGCCCCACATTCTCTTGGGGCCCCAAACGTTTTGACCATTATTATATAGATGAGTTACATATAAGCTAGCTAAAACAATAATAATAGTTATAATTATTTATAGCTATAACGAAAAAGAGGTGACGTGATAACGTGTAATGCTGAATGAGCAATTGTTGTTAATAACTCGCAATTAATTAATTAACCACACCCACAATGAATAATTAATTTGAACCTGGGCCCCCTCAGCGGCCCTGACTACAACACTATGGAGAACCAAACACTTGGGAGAACCTACAAGTAGTTTTGCCCTTCAGAAACATTATTATTCATTACAACACCCCTAATCACGCTATGACAGATTTATAATCCCTTCTGTGATGATATATTCATTACAAGCTTAAGGAAATGAAAAGTGGTCAAAAGCAGGGGTGGATCTAGCCAAAACTTCTTGGTGGGTCTAGCATATGAGGAAGTTGTAATGTTAGCTTTATTACTATTTATTATTATTACAATTATAATAATAGTATAGTATAGTACAGCTTGTGTTCAATACAGTTAATCAATTTAATACTATTCATCTGGTTTTGTCTGAAGCTGCAAACTGATCAAGTGCATGTATATTATCGAAGTCCAGTGATGCCTTTGCCGACTCATCAGAAGAAGAATGAGACATCAATTGCATAATTTATTATTAATATTTAAGATCAGTTGATTTATTTAATTTGTGCATATTCTTTACATAGACTTCTGGTGCCCTACTACAATCAAATAAAGCAAGCTGTTTTGACATCTCTCACTTCGGCAACTTAAAACAGAAAAGCTGTAACAACAGCTCTGACAACACTTGCAGTCTTGTGCATAATAATAATTATTTTTAAATTCAACTTTTACAAACATTGCTATTATTGAATTTTTTTCTTTTTTGAGAGGGTGGGCCTGACCCATCCTGGCCCATCTTGGCCCACCCATAGATCCATCCCTGGTCAAAAGTAGCCAAATCTTTTATTCCAGTATAGTGGATACTACTATTATGATTTCAGTTTTATTAGTTTCTGCAATAATATTTTACAACACTTGTTCCACACATCATTATAAATTATATAGCTTATATGTATAATAGAACAAGCATTTAATTATGAAGTATGCACATGTGCTTATGCTTGCCAATTTTGTTGCAATTAAAAGATTATAGTCATTATACTTAATTAAATGGTATTTCATCGGAATCTAATTTCGACACATTTTGAAATTTGAGCTCCATAACTTTCCAATGGTAAAACTAATAATTATAAAAATCATATAATTGAAATTTTGTCTAAATGTTTGCTTGCTTGGTAACATTATGCTTTAACAAAGAATTATGTAAGCCTATGGTTGTTATTATGTAGAAGTGGTTAGTTTATTGTTTGCTAAATTCAAAAAAGCTACTGCAGCTGCAAACCTCATTAATACAGGAAAGAAAGAATGATAGGCTATATCTAAAACGTTTATCAATTTATGTACAACTGCAGTTTCATGATATATAACTTTCACCAGTATTTCTGCAATCTACAAAGAATATTCAAACCATTCAAAAAAAATAATGTAAAGAAGAATAATAAAAAACATTTTCCGTGAAAAGGAAAGATGTAGGGATGTCAAAATCTGAAAAACATAGGCTAAAATAGGACCCAGAATTAAACAAACCACTTCCATATAACCCTACATAAGTACTTAAAGCAAAATACAAAAAGCAGTACTTATGTAAGCTTATATTATTTAAGTGGTTTGTTTAATTTTGTGTCCTAAGTTAGCAGCCTCTCAACATTGTTCACATGAAGATACAGATATGGGGAGTATAGTAATGCAAAAGAGTCAAAGCAAGAGGAGTTGAAAGAAGAGCAGAAATTGAAGGAAGAGGAAGAAGAGAAGTCAAGAGAAGAGCAAAAACTGAAGGAACTGGAAAAACAAGGAAGATAGAAAAGAAGAGAAGACAAAATGAAGCAACAAAACCAAGAAGATAAAAATAAAAGCGAAAAAGTACAAAAGAGGAGGAGAGACTACCAAAGGAAGGAAGAAAGAAGTAGGAGACAAGAATAGAAAAGACTGAAAAAAATGATTGATGAGGAAAATGAAAAATGAAGGAGAAAGAGGCAACTTGAAATATAAAAGAACAGACGAAAATCAAAAGGTTTACCCACCTCAGGTACCTCACTTTCCCTTTTGTTACACTGGACAAGTTGTGATGTCATTTCCTCCATATACTGGTGTCCCTCACTATTGCCAAGTTACACAGCCTGCAGTTGGCATAATTCCTATTGCTCTTTTATCCTCCTCCTCCTTCTCAAGTTGTTGTTGCACCTGGGGGATTCAAGTTGTCCTATGTCCTAGGATATATTTGGATATCCTTTGATGATTGGACTGTATCTATGTGTTCTGTATTAAATTAGTCCTATGTCCTCAAATATATTAGGAAATTTTTGGATACTTCGACTTGTATCTATGTCTCCTAACTTGAAATAGTCCTATGTCCTAGGATATGTTGGGATATACATTAATACTATTACTTGTATCTACGTTTCATAAGTCCAAATAGTCCAATGGCCAAGGTTAAGTTTGGATATTTTTTGATACTTGCAATTCTATCTATTTGACCTAAGATCAAGTAGTCCTATGTATTAAGTCCAAGTAGTCCTATGTATTAAGTTCAAGTAGTCCTATGTATTAAGTTCAAGTAGTCCTATGTATTAAGATCAAGTAGTCCTATGCATTAAGTTCAAGTAGTCCTATGTATTAAGTTCAAGTAGTCCTATGTATTAAGTTCAAGTAGTCCTATGCATTAAGTTCAAGTAGTCCTATGTATTAAGTTCAAGTACTCCTATGTATTAAGTTCAAGTAGTCCTATGTATTAAGTTCAAGTAGTCCTATGCATTAAGTTCAAGTAGTCCTATGTATTAAGTTCAAGTAGTCCTATGTATTAAGTTCAAGTAGTCCTATGTATTAAGATCAAGTAGTCCTATGTATTAAGTTCAAGTAGTCCTATATCCTAGCATGTGTTGGGATATCCTTTGATACTTGGACTTGTATCTACATGTGTGGGTTCTAAGTCCAAGTAGTCCTATATATGTCCTAGGATATGTTTGGATATACTTTGATGTTTGGACTTGTATTTATGTCTCCTGTAGGAGAACAGTTTACATTCTCTAAAATTACTTAAAGTAAGCATGTGTGCTTTGAAGCGAAATCTTTTGACTTCAATGCATTCCATTGCTTTTGAATCACAGTGAAAAATAGTCCACCTCTACTCATGTATAGTCTCTTGCACATAAAGTATGTCAAATTCCATCTCCTTACAATCCTCCGCAGTATTCAAATCTTTTCTTTTGTGATTCATTTCACTGTCATAATTCTCACCATTATGAGAGACTATACATGAACAGAGGTGAATTAAGTTTACTATGATCCTAAAGACCTAAACATATTATGTAATGTGCATGTACATGTAGGTCTAACTTAATATTATGAACAACAATGTGGAAATTTCCCAGGCCCTTGAAACTTGCACAAACAATGGGTAAGATACTACATCCTACAAGGTGGTACACTAAAGCTGGAAATATAGGCAAGCATAAACCTGTATAGTGTATACTACTGATTATACTATTTTATCAGAAATTACCCCCCGGGAGCAAAGCACAGCACAGGGGGATACTCCCCTATGAAATTTTAAAATGAATGCTGAAATAATTTCAGTATATATAATAATATGATACTCTCTCTGTAGGCATGGGTGACCATAGAGATTTGTCTGATCTTTGTTCACACAAGTAAGTATTCAATACCGCGATGTGCTCATTCATCATGTGTTTGGGGATCATCACTTTATTGGAGCAAGGTTAGTAATTTTGTACATTGTCAAAACGATTTTCGGCATACTTTTAAATGTTTAATTAATAAGGTTCTACTCATAAATATAACTTTCCACGCCCATTCTTTTCAAATTTTACACATTAAATATGGCGAATGGATTACAAGTGGTTCAAAAGGTAAATACATGTAGATGTACGCATTTGTAATTACTAATGATATGCTGTAGCAGTACAATATAAGGAATTGATATTAGTTTATAATGAGCTAGATTTTCTTCACACAATGATGTGTTTATCATTACAGTTTCTGGAGCACAGTTGTACAGAGAATTAGTGATGGCAGACAGTAATGAGGAGAAGACACAGGAATACAGCAAAGAGATGGTGAATTTGACAACACAGCCAAACCAAATGATACAACTACCAAAGCACAACACAGAACAGGATTTCTGTTGAATTGGAACCACCCATAGCTTCTGTAATATGGTATGTTTTTATATATAATGAATTCTTAGTAACAGCATTAAGGCTTCCTTATGGCACTGCATTATCAGCTTTTTTTCTTGTCCTGTTGTTCTTTTTTTTATTACATGTATCTGGAGACTCAACTAAATTGTATACATGTTACTCAGACCACACAATTTTCTGTGATTTACAAATTGTGATATCCTGACTAGTTATTAAGTTCATTAATATTCATGAGTTTACATGTGACTATATATATTGTGTTTTAATTAATTTATTTCAGTTGTGTCAGTAGATATTGATATTATAGTTTGTTTTTTTTCATTTATTGTTGAGTGCAAATTCGGTCATTTCATTTGGCGACGAGGATCAAACGATTGAAGATATTCACCAGATGGCTCACGGGAAACTTTCCACGTTCGATCAACACAGCGAATCGTGGATTTCATATTCAGAACGACTTGGATACTATGTCACGGCTAACGACATTACAAACGATACAAAGAAGAAGTCGATTTTACTATCGTGCAGTGGAGCTGCTACGTATGATCTCTTAAAGAACCTTTTGCAACCTGATAGTCCTAATGACAAAACTTACGATGAACTAGTTAAAGTTCTTTCCGATTACTTCAACCCCAAGCCGAGCACTATTGTACAACGTTTCAAATTTAACACTCGTGTTAGAGAGGCAGGAGAATCTGTTGCAAGCTATGTGGCAGCCTTGAAGTCGCTCGCTGAATACTGTGATTATGGAACTAAATTAGACGAAATGGTGAGAGATCGCATTGTATGTGGTATTAATAATTCACGAATTCAAAGTCGATTGTTACAAGAACGAGACTTGACGTTTCAAAACGCTTTGGACACAGCTCAAGCTATGGAATTAGCTGCCAAAGATATTGCAGAGATGCAAAAAAGAACTGTGACACCGTCTCAACCAGTTCATAGACTCTTCCAGAGCTCAAACCAACTGATATCGTCTTACACACGTACACAGGTGAAAATATTGTTATCTTAGGCTTAGTAGATGTAGATGTTTCATATGATGATAAGCAGTTCACATTACCCTTACTTGTTGTTCAAGGTAGTGGTCCAAGCCTTTTCGGACGAAATTGGTTACAACAGGTTAAACTAAATTGGTCCAGCATAAATGCTGTATTTTTCCAGTCTAAATTGGACACCTTACTAGAGAAACATGCGTCACTTTTCAGATCAGAGTTAGGATGCTTAAATAATTTTACTGCAAAGCTATTTGTTGACCCACAAGCTAAACCACGATTCTTCAAACCTCGCCCTGTTCCATACTTACTCAAAGAAAAGGTACAAAAGGAAATTCAACGGCTTCAAGAGCTAAATATTTTGTCTCCAGTTACCTTTTCTGAATGGGCAGCCCCGATTGTTCCTGTCCTTAAAACAGATGGAACATTACGACTATGTGGTGACTATAAAATTACAGTAAATAAAGCACTACAACCAGACCCTTATCCATTGCCCAGGGTGGAAGATCTTTTCGCAGCTCTCACAGGTGGTGTAATTTTCTCAAAACTAGATCTCAGTCATGCGTATCAACAAATTAGGTTACATGAAGACTCCAAGAAATTCACAACTATTTCCACTCAGCAAGGATTGTTTCAGTACGAGAGATTACCTTTCGGAATTAAAACCGCACCTGCAGTATTTCAAAGATCCATGGAAACACTTCTCGGAGACTTACCACATGTTTGTGTTTACATCGAAGATATTCTCGTCACAGGAACAGATGAACAGAATCATCTACATAACCTTGACCTCGTGTTACAAAGATTAGCATCAGCGGGATTAACTCTCAAGAAGTCAAAATGTGTCTTCACTGCAAATTCAGTTGAATACCTTGGACATGTAATTGACAAAAAGGGATTACATCCATCTCAGTCCAAAGTACAAGCAATTAAGCAAGCTCCACAACCAACCAATGTTACTGAATTGAAATCTTTTCTTGGTTTAGTTAACTATTACCACAAGTTCCTCCCTAACCTGTCTACATCACTGGCCCCACTACATTCCCTACTACGTAAAAATAGCCGTTGGAATTGGTCTAAAGAACACTCAGACACATTTAATCAAGTAAAAAACCTATTACAATCTTCTTCTCTTTTAGTCCACTACAACAGCAGCAAACCACTATTGCTGGCCTGTGATGCATCGCCATATGGCATTGGTGCCGTACTTTCCCATCGCATGGATGATGGTAGCGAAAAACCAATAACCTTTATTTCCCGTACTTTGGCCCCAGCAGAAAAGAATTATTCACAGCTGGAAAAAGCGACTTTAGCAATAATTTTCGCTGTCAAAAGATTACATCATTATCTTTATGGTAGTCACTTCACCATATACTCAGATCATCAGCCACTGAAATACATATTCAATGAAAACAAACCAATACCAGCAATGTCTTCCTCAAGAGTCCAGCGTTGGGCATTAACATTATCAGCTTATGACTACAGTATCCAGTACAAACCAGGAACATACATGAGCAATGCTGATGCTCTCAGCAGATTACCACTCAAAGAAACAATTGAACATGTACCAACACCAGGAAATTTGCTTCTATTCAGCCAGTTATCAAAACAAATTTTATCAGCTGAACACATCAAGTTATGCACAGAGAAAGATCCAGTATTAGCTAGAGTCAGAAAAATTATTCAAAGTGATGGTGAAATTCCTGAGACGGAAGCAGAGTTCAGACCTTACTCTCAGAAAGTAACAGAACTAAGTGTTGTTGATGGTATTCTCCTTTGGGGATCAAGAGTTGTTATTCCACATTCCGTACAAGATGTTATCCTTAAGCAACTACATGAAACTCATCCAGGAGTGTCCAAGATGAAAAACCTAGCAAGGTCATATGTTTGGTGGCCTGGAATCGATAGAGATATCGAAAATACTGTTTCAAAGTGTAATACCTGTCAAATTCACCAACCGGTTCCACCACAAGCTCCTATACATCCATGGGAATATCCGAATAGACCTTGGGAAAGAGTCCATGTTGACCATGCGGGACCATTTCTTGGAAAACATTTCCTACTTTTAGTGGATGCACATTCTAAGTGGTTGGAAGTTCATATAGTTTCATCCACTTCTTCTTCAGTGACCATTGATAAATTACGTGACATTTTTGCTATCCATGGTATACCAGAACAGCTAGTATCTGATAATGGATCAGCGTTCACCAGCAATGAATTTCGAGCATTCATGGAAAACAATGGCATAAACCACACACTAACTTCTCCGTATCACCCTCGATCAAACGGTTTAGCTGAATGTGCAGTTCAAACATTTAAACAAGCAATTAAAAAAATGGATGGCAGTCTAGAGTCCAAAATTTCTAAGTTTTTGTTCAGTTACAGGATTACCCCACAGTCAACTACAGGCTTAGCTCCAGCAGAAATTCTATTGGGCAGATGCCCACGTTCCAGATTTGATTTATTGCACCCTGATATCTACAAAAAAGTTAAAGATAAACAAGACAAAGTATCCCAAACTAATCGGCGTGCTGTCAGGAAATTTTCAATTGGTGATACTCTTTTTGCCAGAAATTATTCAGGAAGAATCAAATGGATTCCAGTTACAGTAATCAAAATTACTGGTCCAGTATCTTATAGAGTTCAAACTACTTCAGGCAATGTCATAAAGAGACATGTTGATCAGCTTCGTTTTCGTCATGCTAAAGATCAGGTGATAGACAGTTCAGATAATTTTGAAGATTTATTTGAGGATTGGAAAATGATTACACCCCCACACCTAGTGCAAAGTCAAGCACCTGTTGAAGCAAGACAGACTAATTCCACAAATAGAAGTGAAACACTTCGTCGTTCAAATAGAGTACGTCGACCAGTTACGACTTATGCTCCACTGGTTTCAAACTAGAGGGGGAGGAGTGTGATATCCTGACTAGTTATTAAGTTCATTAATATTCATGAGTTTACATGTAATAGATAGAACATGACCACGAGGGGTGTATCAGGTATACACGAAAATGATATTCATAATCCCGAGGGCGTAGCCCGAGGGATTATGAATATCATTTGAGTGTATACCTGATACGCCACGAGGTGAGGTCATGTTCTATATGGCTTGTATTGATAGGAAGCCATAAGATGAAAGACTATCAGTACTGCAGTTGCTATGCAATTATTTAGGTATCCTAGCAATATCTATTGCATCATGACAGCTGTGGTTGTATCTCCTAGTAACTGTCATTACGTCACAATATTTTAGCGTGTAATATTAATATGTGTGTCACGATGGATATGGAACTTGGGAAGAGAATGTTGATCCAGAAATTCAAGACATTCCAAAAAAGCGTCTAAAGCTTTCTTTAGCCAAAAAGAATTGTTTTGTGTATAAACAAAAGGAAGAAATGGAAACAATTTGTAAAGGCTACTTTCCACCGAACACTGACCAAGTGGGCCCTAAAGTGTTTCAATGAATGGCGATATGCATGCTAGAAATGAAAAATCCAGTGAGAAGTGTCCTGATGATCTGCTTGAAGCACCGTGACCCGAGACATTGGATAGATGGCTTTCAACTTTCATAGCTGAAGTTCGCCGTGTTGATGGTGACCGATATCCTCCAAGAACCAACCATTCAACAATTGCTTTCAGGTATTTTTCGATATATGAGATCATGCAGCTGTGATACACCCAATGTATTAGACAGAAGAGACACCCGATTCAAGTCTATTCAAGGTGATTGCGAGGTAGTGGTCGGTGAACTTCGTAAAGAAGGTATTGGAACTAGTTCATTAAAAACTTTTTTCATTAATATCAATACTTATTTATGCATATAATATCACTTCTTTGGTAAATTAATAATATTAATTTTCTTGAAAATCAATTTTTGTTTCATTATTAACCCGTGTTTTCTTGAATTAAGAAGTTATTTTAACCCGTGAGTAAAATGATACACCATTTGTTAACCCGTGATTGGCGATGAAAGAAGTATATTAACCCGTGAGTGACTCGTATACACTCTGTCTACGTGATATATACTATGATCGGTGCCTTTCATCTTATGGCTTCCTATAATACAAGTGACTATATATACTGTGTTTTAATTAATTTATTTCAGTTGTGTCAGTAGAGATTGATATTATAGTTTTTTTTTTTTCATTTATTGTTGAGTGCAAATTTGGTCATTTCATAATACTAATACAACACTACCGATAGTATTACTAGTAATACTGAATACAGCACTACTGATAGTACTACTAGTAATAGTGAATACAGCACTACTGCATGATAGTACTACTAGTAATTCTGAATACAGAACCACTGGTAGTACTACTAGTAATACTGAATATAGCACTACTGATAGTACTACCAGTAATACTGAATACAGCACTACTGATATATAGTACTACTAGTAATACTGCATTGAGATACAGCACTACCGATAGTACTACTAGTAATAATGAATACAGCACAACTGATGGTATTACTAGTAATGCTCAATACAGCACTACTGATAGTATTACTAGTAATACTGAATACAGCACAACTGATAGTACTACTAGTAATACTGAATACTGAATACAGTACTACTGATAGTAGTACTAGTAATACTGAATACAGCACTACTGATAGTACTACTAGTAATAATGAATACAGCACTAGTGATAGTATTACTAGTAATACTGTATACAGCACTACTGATAGTACTGCTAGTAATACTGAATACAGCACTACTGATAGTACTGCTAGTAATATTGAATACAGCACTACTGATAGTACTACTAGTAATACTGAATACAGCACTACTGATAGTACTACTAGTAATACTGAATATTGAATACAGCACTACCGATAGTACTACTAGTAATACTGAATACACCACTACTGATAGTACTACTAGTAATACTGAATACAGCACTACTGATAGTACTACTAGTAATACTGCATTCAGCACTACTGATAGTAATACTACTAATACTGAATACAGCACTACTGATAGTACTACTAGTAATACTGAATACAGCACTACTGATAGTACTACTAGTAATACTGCATTGAGCACTACTGATAGTACTACTAGTAATAGTGAATACAGCACTACTGATAGTACTACTAGTAATAATGAATATTGAATACAACACTACCGATAGTACTACTAGTAATACTGAATACAGAACCACTGGTAGTACTACTAGTAATACTGAATACAGCACTACTGATAGTACTACCAGTAATACTGAATATAGCACTACTGATTGTACTACTAGTAATACTGAATATTGAATACAGCACTACCGATAGTACTACTAGTAATAATGAATACACAACTACTGGTAGTACTACTAGTAATACTGAATACAGCACTACTGATAGTACTATCAGTAATACTGAATACAGCACTACTGATATATAGTACTACTAGTAATACTGCATTGAGCACTACTGATAGTACTACTAGTAATACTGAATACAGCACTACTGATTGTACTTCTAGTAATACTGAATATTGAATACAGCACTACCGATAGTACTACTAGTAATACTGCATTGAGCACTACTGATAGTACTACTAGTAATACTGAATACAGCACTACTGATTGTACTTCTAGTAATACTGAATATTGAATACAGCACTACCGATAGTACTACTAGTAATACTGAATACAGCACTACTGATAGTACTACCAGTAATACTGAATATAGCACTACTGATTGTACTACTAGTAATACTGAATATTGAATACAGCACTACCGATAGTACTACTAGTAATAATGAATACACAACTACTGGTAGTACTACTAGTAATACTGAATACAGCACTACTGATAGTACTATCAGTAATACTGAATACAGCACTACTGATATATAGTACTACTAGTAATACTGCATTGAGCACTACTGATAGTACTACTAGTAATACTGAATACAGCACTACTGATTGTACTTCTAGTAATACTGAATATTGAATACAGCACTACCGATAGTACTACTAGTAATACTGAATACAGCACTACTGATAGTACTACTAGTAGTACTGAATACAGCACTAGTAATAGTATTACTAGTAATACTGAATACAGCACTACTGATAGTACTACTAGTAATACTGAATACAGCACTACTGGTAGTACTACTAGTATTACTGAATACAGCACTACTGATTGTAGTACTAGTAATACTGAATACAGCACTACTGATAGTAATACTGAATACAACACTACTGATTGTAGTACTAGTATTACTGAATACAGCACTACTGATAGTACTACTAGTAATACTGAATACAGCACTACTGATATATAGTACTACTAGTAATACTGCATTGAGCACTACTGATAGTGCTACTAGTAATACTGAATACAGCAGTACTGATAGTACTACTAGTAATACTAATACAACACTACTGATAGTATTACTAGTAATACTGAATACATCACTACTGATAGTGCTACTAGTAATACTGAATACAGCACTACTGATAGTACTACTAGTAATACTGCATTGAGCACTACTGATAGTACTACTAGTAATAGTGAATACAGCACTACTGATAGTACTACTAGTAATAATGAATATTGAATACAACACTACCGATAGTACTACTAGTAATACTGAATACAGAACCACTGGTAGTACTACTAGTAATACTGAATACAGCACTACTGATAGTACTACCAGTAATACTGAATACAGCACTACTGATATATAGTACTACTAGTAATACTGCATTGAGCACCACTGATAGTACTACTAGTAATACTGAATACAGCACTACTGATAGTACTACAAGTAATACTGAATACAGCACTACTGATATATAGTACTACTAGTAATACTGCATTGAGCACTACTGATAGTACTACTAGTAATACTGAATACAGCACTACTGATTGTATTACTAGTAATACTGAATATTGAATACAGCACTACCGATAGTACTACTAGTGATAATGAATACAGCACAACTGATGGTATTACTAGAAATGCTCAATACAGCACTACTGATAGTATTACTAGTAATACTGAATACAGCACTACTGATAGTACTACTAGTAATACTGAATACAGCACTAGTGATAGTATTACTAGTAATGCTGAATACAGAACCACTGGTAGTACTACTAGTAATACTGAATACAGCACTACTGATAGTACTACTAGTAATACTGAATACAGCACTACTGATAGTACTATCAGTAATACTGAATGCAGCACTACTGATATATAGTACTACTAGTAATACTGCATTGAGCACTACTGATAGTACTACTAGTAATACTGAATACAGCACTACTGATTGTACTTCTAGTAATACTGAATATTGAATACAGCACTACCGATAGTACTACTAGTAATACTGAATACAGCACTACTGATAGTACTACCAGTAATACTGAATATAGCACTACTGATTGTACTACTAGTAATACTGAATATTGAATACAGCACTACCGATAGTACTACTAGTAATAATGAATACACAACTACTGGTAGTACTACTAGTAATACTGAATACAGCACTACTGATAGTACTACCAGTAATACTGAATACAGCACTACTGATATATAGTACTACTAGTAATACTGCATTGAGCACCACTGATAGTACTACTAGTAATACTGAATACAGCACTACTGATAGTACTACAAGTAATACTGAATACAGCACTACTGATATATAGTACTACTAGTAATACTGCATTGAGCACTACTGATAGTACTACTAGTAATACTGAATACAGCACTACTGATTGTATTACTAGTAATACTGAATATTGAATACAGCACTACCGATAGTACTACTAGTGATAATGAATACAGCACAACTGATGGTATTACTAGAAATGCTCAATACAGCACTACTGATAGTATTACTAGTAATACTGAATACAGCACTACTGATAGTACTACTAGTAATACTGAATACAGCACTAGTGATAGTATTACTAGTAATGCTGAATACAGAACCACTGGTAGTACTACTAGTAATACTGAATACAGCACTACTGATAGTACTACTAGTAATACTGAATACAGCACTACTGATAGTACTATCAGTAATACTGAATACAGCACTACTGATATATAGTACTACTAGTAATACTGCATTGAGCACTACTGATAGTACTACTAGTAATACTGAATACAGCACTACTGATTGTACTTCTAGTAATACTGAATATTGAATACAGCACTACCGATAGTACTACTAGTAATACTGAATACAGCACTACTGATAGTACTACTAGTAGTACTGAATACAGCACTAGTAATAGTATTACTAGTAATACTGAATACAGCACTACTGATAGTACTACTAGTAATACTGAATACAGCACTACTGGTAGTACTACTAGTAATACTGAATACAGCACTACTGATTGTAGTACTAGTAATACTGAATACAGCACTACTGATAGTAATACTGAATACAACACTACTGATTGTAGTACTAGTATTACTGAATACAGCACTACTGATAGTACTACTAGTAATACTGAATACAGCACTACTGATATATAGTACTACTAGTAATACTGCATTGAGCACTACTGATAGTGCTACTAGTAATACTGAATACAGCAGTACTGATAGTACTACTAGTAATACTAATACAACACTACTGATAGTATTACTAGTAATACTGAATACATCACTACTGATAGTGCTACTAGTAATACTGAATACAGCACTACTGATAGTACTACTAGTAATACTGCATTGAGCACTACTGATAGTACTACTAGTAATAGTGAATACAGCACTACTGATAGTACTACTAGTAATAATGAATATTGAATACAACACTACCGATAGTACTACTAGTAATACTGAATACAGAACCACTGGTAGTACTACTAGTAATACTGAATACAGCACTACTGATAGTACTACCAGTAATACTGAATACAGCACTACTGATATATAGTACTACTAGTAATACTGCATTGAGCACCACTGATAGTACTACTAGTAATACTGAATACAGCACTACTGATAGTACTACAAGTAATACTGAATACAGCACTACTGATATATAGTACTACTAGTAATACTGCATTGAGCACTACTGATAGTACTACTAGTAATACTGAATACAGCACTACTGATTGTATTACTAGTAATACTGAATATTGAATACAGCACTACCGATAGTACTACTAGTGATAATGAATACAGCACAACTGATGGTATTACTAGAAATGCTCAATACAGCACTACTGATAGTATTACTAGTAATACTGAATACAGCACTACTGATAGTACTACTAGTAATACTGAATACAGCACTAGTGATAGTATTACTAGTAATGCTGAATACAGAACCACTGGTAGTACTACTAGTAATACTGAATACAGCACTACTGATAGTACTACTAGTAATACTGAATACAGCACTACCTGATAGTACTATCAGTAATACTGAATGCAGCACTACTGATATATAGTACTACTAGTAATACTGCATTGAGCACTACTGATAGTACTACTAGTAATACTGAATACAGCACTACTGATTGTACTTCTAGTAATACTGAATATTGAATACAGCACTACCGATAGTACTACTAGTAATACTGAATACAGCACTACTGATAGTACTGCTAGTAGTACTGAATACAGCACTAGTAATAGTATTACTAGTAATACTGAATACAGCACTACTGATAGTACTACTAGTAATACTGAATACAGCACTACTGGTAGTACTACTAGTAATACTGAATACAGCACTACTGATTGTAGTACTAGTAATACTGAATACAGCACTACTGATAGTAATACTGAATACAACACTACTGATTGTAGTACTAGTAATACTGAATACAGCACTACTGATAGTACTACTAGTAATACTGAATACAGCACTACTGGTAGTACTACTAGTAATACTGAATACAGCACTACTTATTGTACTACCAGTAATACTGAATACAGCACTACTGATATATAGTACTACTAGTAATACTGCATTGAGCACTACTGATAGTGCTACTAGTAATACTGAATACAGCAGTACTGATAGTACTACTAGTAATACTAATACAACACTACTGATAGTATTACTAGTAATACTGAATACATCACTACTGATAGTGCTACTAGTAATACTGAATACAGCACTACTGATAGTACTACTAGTAATACTGCATTGAGCACTACTGATAGTACTACTAGTAATAGTGAATACAGCACTACTGATAGTACTACTAGTAATAATGAATATTGAATACAACACTACCGATAGTACTACTAGTAATACTGAATACAGAACCACTGGTAGTACTACTAGTAATACTGAATACAGCACTACTGATAGTACTACAAGTAATACTGAATACAGCACTACTGATATATAGTACTACTAGTAATACTGCATTGAGCACTACTGATAGTACTACTAGTAATACTGAATACAGCACTACCGATAGTACTACTAGTAATACTGAATACACCACTACTGATAGTACTACTAGTAATACTGAATACAGCACTACTGATAGTACTACTAGTAATACTGCATTGAGCACTACTGATAGTACTACTAGTAATAGTGAATACAGCACTACTGATAGTACTACTAGTAATAATGAATATTGAATACAACACTACCGATAGTACTACTAGTAATACTGAATACAGAACCACTGGTAGTACTACTAGTAATACTGAATACAGCACTACTGATAGTACTACAAGTAATACTGAATACAGCACTACTGATATATAGTACTACTAGTAATACTGCATTGAGCACTACTGATAGTACTACTAGTAATACTGAATACAGCACTACCGATAGTACTACTAGTAATACTGAATACACCACTACTGATAGTAATACTAGTATTACTGAATACAGCACTACTGATAGTGCTACTAGTAATACTGAATACAGCAGTACTGATAGTACTACTAGTAATACTAATACAACACTACTGATAGTATTACTAGTAATACTGAATACAGCAGTACTGATAGTACTACTAGTAATACTAATACAACACTACCGATAGTATTACTAGTAATACTGAATACAGCACTACTGATAGTACTACTAGTAATACTGCATTCAGCACTACTGATAGTACTACTAGCAATAGTGAATACAGCACTACTGATAGTACTACTAGTAATACTGCATTGAGATACAGCACTACCGATAGTACTACTAGTAATAATGAATACAGCACAACTGATGGTATTACTAGTAATGCTCAATACAGCACTACTGATAGTAGTACTAGTAATACTGAATACAGCACTACTGATAGTACTACTAGTAATAATGAATACAGCACTAGTGATAGTATTACTAGTAATACTGTATACAGCACTACTGATAGTACTGCTAGTAATACTGAATACAGCACTACTGATAGTACTACTAGTAATAGTGAATACAGCACTACTGATAGTACTACTAGTAATAATGAATATTGAATACAACACTACCGATAGTACTACTAGTAATACTGAATACAGAACCACTGGTAGTACTACTAGTAATACTGAATACAGCACTACTGATAGTACTACAAGTAATACTGAATACACCACTACTGATATATAGTACTACTAGTAATACTGCATTGAGCACTACTGATAGTACTACTAGTAATACTGAATACAGCACTACCGATAGTACTACTAGTAATACTGAATACACCACTACTGATAGTAATACTAGTATTACTGAATACAGCACTACTGATAGTGCTACTAGTAATACTGAATACAGCAGTACTGATAGTACTACTAGTAATACTAATACAACACTACTGATAGTATTACTAGTAATACTGAATACAGCAGTACTGATAGTACTACTAGTAATACTAATACAACACTACCGATAGTATTACTAGTAATACTGAATACAGCACTACTGATAGTACTACTAGTAATACTGCATTCAGCACTACTGATAGTACTACTAGCAATAGTGAATACAGCACTACTGATAGTACTACTAGTAATACTGCATTGAGATACAGCACTACCGATAGTACTACTAGTAATAATGAATACAGCACAACTGATGGTATTACTAGTAATGCTCAATACAGCACTACTGATAGTAGTACTAGTAATACTGAATACAGCACTACTGATAGTACTACTAGTAATAATGAATACAGCACTAGTGATAGTATTACTAGTAATACTGTATACAGCACTACTGATAGTACTGCTAGTAATACTGAATACAGCACTACTGATAGTACTGCTAGTAATACTGAATACAGCACTACTGATAGTACTACTAGTAATACTGAATACAGCACTACTGATAGTACTACTAGTAATACTGAATATTGAATACAGCACTACCGATAGTACTACTAGTAATACTGAATACACCACTACTGATAGTACTACTAGTAATACTGAATACAGCACTACTGATAGTACTACTAGTAATACTGAATATTGAATACAGCACTACCGATAGTACTACTAGTAATACTGAATACAGCACTACTGATAGTAATACTACTAATACTGAATACAGCACTACTGATAGTACTACTAGTAATACTGCATTCAGCACTACTGATAGTATTACTAGTAATACTGAATATAGCACTACTGATAGTACTACTAGCAATACTGAATACAGCACAACAGGTAGTACTACTATTAATTAAGTGTTAAAGAAAATGTCCGCATGCAATTGATTAATGCAACGTCTCCTGAGAATATTTTGGAGAAAGTCCTGGCCAAGTGGATAGAATCAGACATGCATAATTAATATGTACAAACATTGCTAAGGTAAATTTATACATGTACATGATGACGGTCATGTACATATACATATACAAGGTTAGGTGTGACCCAAAATTAAACATACCACTTGCATATAACACTACATACGTATGTAGGACCCAAAATTAAACACACCACTTCCATATAACCATCTCTTTGTATTTTGCTTTATAGTGGTTTGAGTACTTATGTAGAGTTATATATGAAAGTGGTTTGTTTAATTTTTGGGTCCCACCTAACCTTGTATCCCTAATACATTTATATCAGTTAAATTTGCAAAAAAGATTTATTATTGGAGGAAATGAACACTTCCAATTTTAATGCCAACGCAGCTATGGACTTGCTATCAGGGGATGAATTATATGCAATGTAAAATAAAGATATAATGTATGTACTATAGCAAGGAAGTTGTAAACATGTATTGGCTTAATATTTGCTATATATCAATAGTTATGGACAATTTTATTGTACTTTTATTCCTTGGTAATGTTCAAATGAAAAACTATAACGAAATGAAAATTTCAATACTCCATATATACTGGTAGTATATCCACACTGTCCAATATCCCAGGACTGCAAATAATCACTGTCCATGGCTGAACAGGATCAATTACTTTGTAATTAAAACAAACGAGTTTCAAGATTTGGATATAATTTCCAGCACATTAAATCTAAAGGAGCTATTCTTGTATTAGTATGGGATGCTCTAGCTTCCTTTAGCTTGACTTTGTTGTATCACTCAGCAAAATCATTTCTCCCTACTACTGCTGAAAATGGTGTCGTTTTAATGGTATTTGAAAATCTTTTTGTTTTTTCATATATTCTTCATCCTTTGGGTGGTCTAATAGCAGATGTATTGATTGGTCGTTATAAAGTCATCATAGTGAGTGTTTATATGTGTTTCTGGCATGGATAATTGCTTGCATTGGATATCTAGTGTGGAGTGAACTACATCCTTCATGGACAGGTGTGATATTATGTGTATCAGCTGTAGTGTACATGATAGGTATGTCTGGATTCAGGTCAGTTATAATACCATTCAGTATTGATCAGCTTATGGGATCATCACGTGAAGAGCTTAGTGCAACAATAATATATACTGGCATTTATTTGGAATGTATTGTGGAAAGTTCATCATGGAGTGTGGGAATGTTCACTTAGCCCTCAGTCAACAATAAGTAAACATCTTCCTGTGGTTGGGTTCACAATTGCAACAGTAATAGATTTATACTAACCCTATCAATTTTCAAGGTACTAAATTATTACCCTTCCCGACTAGACTTGGGTAAGGAGAAATATGGTGGTCCATTCAGAGAGAAGGGGTAAGACTGTACCACGATTATTACCAATGCTAATATGTGTTACTGGATATGCTGTAGCCTGGGATAATATAAACTTCCCTTCTTGTCTGTCAGGTGCTCTAGACGAAAAAGAGTCAATATTATATTTGTGCTTCGTGAAGAGTCAATGCATCAACTACAATGTATTCAATATGTGTATTCTTCTTCATCAATTTCATTTATACCTGTTTTTCAAAGTACATTCCCAGCATGCTTAAAAGAATTTCTTTAGGATTGAGTTTTGTGTTTATTAGTACTCTTTCATACTTAATATTAATATTGATTGGTAATGAAAATAAGAAGTCTTCAAGCTACTGCTTATTAAACTCTGAGGCATCTGATGAAGCACTCATTCCAATTAACTGTCAATGGGTTTTGACTCCTCGATAATTAATATGTGGTTTAGGCTTCTTCTTCATTGGAAATTTGTAATTGCCCAGTCTCCCACTAACATCAGAGGTTTTATAGTTTGGATCTGGTATGCTATATTTGGTGTGGTTCATTTATATAGTTGGTAACATGAAGTATTTTTCCATATACCTCTCGTAATATTCTTATACTTTCTTGCTAAGAGTAATGTACTATAAACATACCGACATGGATATACAAGAAAAGCCAGAAGAAGTTTATATTGGTTATTTCTCCAACAGAACATGAACTAAAGTAAATAATTATATATATATATATATATATTATATATAATTATATATATATATAATTATATCGATACGGCGAAACATCAAAGTAAACCACAGGTTTATAAATCAGATATAGCACCCTGTGGTCAGATATAAAACCTGCCGTCTAAACAAAACAAGGATTACCTTCTCCAAAGTGCCCACAAAAATGTAGGAGAAGCATCAGAGATCAACAAAAGTTTTGTAGGACTAATAGAAATGCAGTGTTCTCCCTCCTTTGACAGCAACTGAGGAAAGCAAAATTATCCCACTGCATGTTGGCGAAGCTATTTACACCTACAATATCAGATTAGCCCACTTCAAACCCCATTAATTGGGATAGCTGAATTGTTGATGCTTGAATCCCAGAAATTTCACACTGCATGTGTAGAGAATTATTATCCAAACTTTCCCAGCAGATAAATCAGTAAAACCATTCAATTTTTGGAAAGTTGGGTATCGACCATCTCCTCTATCGAGTGTATCTGCCTCACTGTCATATATACATGGAAGTAAGTCGGTAGTTTAACATCTGTACGTACTGTACTTAGTTATAAGGCAGATAATAATAAATACCACACATTTTTGAAGTCATACGAAGTCATTCATTACTATATATATATCAAGTTAATACTGAGTAAACACCTGAGATCTAGGAATATTATGCTTCAGATGATAGTATTGATATTCAATAATAATATCTCCAAATAAATTATAACCAATTATTAAATGAACAGTGACAATAGGATTATGGTAGGGTTATGTAATCAAGACAGGCATGTGTATAATTATTAGAGAACCAGTTAGTAATGATCAATGATATATTCCAATGGGAATATAATCTTCAGATTGACATATATCCTATCTGTTTGTAGTTCCATTGTATTGTAAGTTTTTTCAGCCACACCAAGAATCACAAAGAAGTACACATATTTATACTTGGAGTATTCATATTTCAGCTTCTAGTTTTCTCGTTGGTTTAGTTTCTTTGGAGCAAAGCAAGTAAAAATTCAGAGTTTTATAAAATTCAAATGATATAATTGGACAGCAACTTCATGTGGGCACTGATACTCCTCTCACACCTTGAAATGTTACTAAACCTTCACACACAGATGTTTTTTCACAATTCATTTTGACAAAAACACTCACTTGAATTATGGGGCTTAAAGAAGTGCATAAAATAATAATTATATAATGAGCTGTGAAGTGTATATTTATTATTTATATATTTAGTTCAATATTTATAATCTAACTATCCTTTAGTGTCTGCAGCATCAGTAAATGAACCTCCTATTTTATAAAACACAGAAAAGAACTTTCTACAAGTATCTTCTATCTTTCATATCTCCTTCGCAAATTTCGATAAAATGCCATTAATGATTTTTTTTCAAAGGTTGGATTTTGTACAACAAACATTGTTATTACACCAGCTTGTAACATCTCTGCAGCGATTCCTTCTATGGAATCTTCAAATATGGGACTAAGTGATCCATAGTTCAGTACCAACACAAGAAACAGAATCTAAGTATTTTTAAAATGTAAAAAATATGTTCAAAAAGTTTCCAAATCCCTAAAATTAATGATTATTTTGGGCATAATAATTGTTATGTGACTAGATAGTGCTGACATTTACTATGAACTAGCACCAGTTAGTTCGTAGGATTATCATTTAACACTTTTATAATGAAATTTATTTTTTTTATTCACATCAAAGCACAGTAATTGTTTCAAGTAATAATTTCAGTTTCAGGTGATACAAGCATTGTTGAGTAGTAGGTTTCTTTGGCCAGGACTAAACATGCAAAATACATAGATATGTACATATGCATGTATGGATGTATGGATGTTACTAAATCATTATGATAAACAGGATATTGCTTCTTTAATTGATAATGTACGATACATGTATGAAATACCTGCGTGAAATGTAGCATCATCTAAATGATGAGTTTAATTTACTTTTGCATTGTGATTGGTTCACTACTTGTGGTTTCTGATAGAAGGTAATAATGTAATGCGAAAAAAGCAATTGCAACCATACATACCTGATGTGACATGTATTAGTAGTCTCTGATCTTACCATAAATCTATGTACATATATTAATCTAGTATCAGAATCTATTCCATTCAGTGGTAGAGCATGACCTATACATGTCTCAGGATTAAGAGATGATTCAGTCCACACTGTTAAAAGACAGGGAGGAGGAAGTTTGAGGTCTTGTGAACCATATAGTTTAATATGTCTCTTCATAAGCTAATGTTAAACATGTATATCAGTGATAATGTGAATGCATGTACGTGTATAAGAACAATTTTGTAACATCTAAATGAACAACTTCAAGCATTATGTATTTACATACTATGAGATGTTCCATGTGTGGTTCAGTCTTCCATCTCTGTGAAGTCACTTGATCCATATGTCCAAGGACAAGTTCAATATATCCATCCACTGGATCCAGAAATGTAAATCTAATCAGCTCATCTTCATCAGTATTAGGATACTTAGTAGATATGTATCAATATCTCTAACAACTATTGCCATACATTATTTCCTAAATGAAACATAATTTATTTATATATATATTCAGTTTTTTTTGCAAAAATTAATTATAATTTTAATCTGATAATCCAACTTTAAACTTGTAATATTATATGTAATTATCATATCCAATATTAATAGTAATACTAGTAGTAATAATACTCATACTAGTAATAATATAAAAGAATTACATTAATAATAGCAATATTTCTTTTAGTCCAGTCAACAAGAACATATGAAAGTCAAGCTTTCAGAAGTACAAGGTATAATATTCTCTATTATGATTAGTTATTTCATAATCATGTATTCTGTACAGTCATGACTTATATAGAAAAGTCTACCAGATATAGGTACCAGAGTTTTAATTAAGCATACATAGTGGGTGTGCTCATTTGCTTGTTAATTAATGATAATTATCTCATAGCATACATGTTAGTAGTAAGCTGGATCATTACCCTCGCCGCGTAGCGTAGGCGGAAGGGTACGGTAATCGTTTTGTCTGTGTGTCTGTCTGTGTGTTAACAGTTTTTCTGGAAAAATAAAAACATTGACATTTCAAACGGGGTACTGGTAGACTTCAAATTATACAAGGAAAAAAATAACGTAGGAAATCTTGTAAAACCTTTTGGTTCTAAAGTTATGACAATTTTTATAACTCACAGTTACCGTTTCACGACTTTAAGATGAAACGAGGGCAATAACAAGAGTAAATATGGACACACAAACACAAGTTATCCTGTTTCATGGCCTGTCGCTAGCCAAGAAACACTTCAAACCAAAAACAATCGAGGTAATGGTTGCTACTACTAAACTACACCACCATTCATGCAAGCTACTTAGCTCCACCTACAGGCATGGTCTTGTGCACGTTAATGCTAAACACGTAATAGAGTGATTCGTTTTCACACGTTGAGACACGTTGGAGACTTCAGAGAATAAGATGTAAGATATATATATAAATTATACATTTTTCAGTAAAAGTATTGTTTGTTTTATACACAAACTTTATTATATTTAGAAAAAAATTGTAGTGCTTTGTATTACTTTGCCACATAGGCGAGGGTCCCGTCCCGACGGCGCTTGTTATCAGTGTGAATGATCTCATTGCATAATTAGGTTGTGTGGATGTGTATTGTGTGTGTATTAGTTGTGTGATTTGCTTTACACTAGAAATGCCACTGTGCTTTATCTCTTAGGAACAATATTTCGATGATTAGTGTGATATTTTTAAATTTAGAAGAAAGTAGAATTTTGTTTTATAATAATGGTGGATTCTTATAATTATATGGTATTCTATACTAGATAAAGGAAAATTTGTAATCTCTATCTCCTGTGTTTTGGAATATATCATTATCTATTTGAAATATGTAATTCTACTTGTCTATTAGTTCATACTTGTGTTTGTGTGGATATACTATTTACAATGAAATACTATTTAACATAATATATAAATGTAGTATATAATTTGTATTGTGATAAATAATATATCAAGTAGAATATTAATTAAACATGTAATATGATATAATATTATGGTATGTGTAATGTTAGGTTGGGTATTTCTCATTGTACTATCAGTAGGGCTGTGTTCAGTATTACTAGTAGTACTATCAGTAGTGCAGTATTCATTGTTACTAATAGTACTATATATCAGTGATGGTGTATTCAGTATTACTAGTAGTACTATCAGTAGTGCTGTATTCAGTATTACATAATATATAAATGTAGTATATAATTTGTATTGTGTAAAATAATATATCAAGTAGAATATTAAACATGTAATATGATGTATGTTTAATGTGAGGTTCAGTTTACTAATTATAAACTAATTCACTCTCTGTATATACATGCATGTTGTCATTATATTCACTACAACAAGTCCATCATGATAGTATTATTAACTGGAATATTTCGAAATGTGATTAACCTCACAAAATGATTATGTTAAGTATTCCTAAACTTCCATATTCAACAACTGTTAAATAATAACTACATGTACATTAATGCATGATTACAGAATGCCAGACACTGAAAGCAATCTTAGAGATATGCTTTGTTCAAGTGTTTTCTATTATAACTTTAATATAGCAAACTGGTACTGATATGGACACTGATCAACAGACAGAAGCAATTACAGCTACAGCTGATGGAACAATCAAACTAACATAAGATAGAAAAGAAAGGACTAGAGGAGGAATTGAAGAAGAACTCTGAGCAATATGAGAGAGAGAAAGATGCATGGGAGTTACAGCTGGAGGGACAGAAGTAGAAATCGGAGCAGCATGAGATACAGAAACTGAAGTTAGTGGAAGATTTAAAGGAGAGGTCTGAACAACTTGAAAGAGAGAAGGAAGAGTTGAGTCAAAATTACAAACTCAGAAACGGAGATCAGAACTACTTGAGAATGAGCAGAAGAAAAACAGAAGAAAAACAGAAGAAAAAAAGAGAGTAGAAAATGAAATAGCAAGTAAGGAGAGATTGAAGCATAAGCTAGCAGTACAACGTGAAGAGTATGAAACCCACCTTTCAAGTGAGCTATATTTGACAACCTTAAGAACAATACATATATTGCCCCATGTGCACTAGTACTATATGGATTGTATACATACTATTTAAAATGATTTCCACTTTAAATTAGAAATTGCAATAACTATTATAATTATTATAGTAATTATAAGTACATTTTTTATTGCAATCCAGTCATGCAGAACCTAATATAGCTTTTGTGTAAATGATATTTAAATGAATTAATATGCAGTTTGATCACAGTTTTGCAAACGTAATAATGGTGGTAGTACATGTAGCAGGAGGAATAATTGCGGGAAAACAATCACAATATATTTAGTATTTACATCTGGATTATAATCACTATGTATAACAATGTGTGAACAATAATATATACTGCTTTAAACTTGTGCTAATGACAGTTATATCCAAATATAAGAGTTCACTGAGTACATCTTTGACACCTTCAATTAATGTTACTTCATTTCAGCATTAAGTGTTGACTTCAATAATTGAGTACTTAATTTAACTTTTTAGTCTGACTTTGTACAATTTTGAAGACTTTATTACAAGTGTTATAATTATATGACTTAGATACAATTATACAAGGGATACACATGTTTCTTAGCTGTGATGTAGATTAAAGACAATGTATTCTTGTACAACAAATTTAAATTTAAAATCTAATTATAATTTCATACACTGCATCACTCACACACTTCAAATTCCAGACACAATACTTAACTCTTTCATGTTTGCCAATGTATCTTCTTCCTTACTATTATATAAAAGAAGTTGTGAATGTCTATGCAATCTAGTCCTATATTTTGTACTGATAATATGCTCCCTCAAGTTTCGCCAAAACCCCACTATGTGTTACTTTAATCAGTTTTATTGCTGGTATAAGTTTAATAACAATTTCAGTGTTCCTTTTATTGCTGAATATAATATGATCCTAAATTTTGTGGCTTGAGGATATTGAATTCAACAGAAACAAAATTGCACTTATACTTTTATAGAGCAGCTATCCAGTGTGCTATAAAAAAAATAATGAGAGTATATTTTCACTTTTACTAACAGAGACAAGTAGAACAAAGTAAGAAACAAACATGTTGTACCATGTACGTATGATACTGTTTTAATTGATGAAATTTGTTAAAATAACAAATCAATTTTTAGAGTGCTGAAACAATTTATAGCAGTAAAAACGTCTAAGTTAATTTTTTCTGCTTAAATTTTCGCTATTATATATTTTGTGATTGTTAAGACATCTCATCATAAACACATGCTATTCTGTATGTAATGAAGGAAAGTCTTCTTGTGTTTGTATGCACATAGTGACCAATATAGAAAAACCATTAACAAGTAATCACACCTGTATCATAAAATTTATCATAGTTTAAGTACAAGTATTATAAACAGAGGCTGATCTGTCTGGTGCAGTAAAGGCTACATCTGCTATTCAAGATGGGTCATGGAAAGTTCTACGTCTCATTCTTGGTATGAGTGATAACAACATAGAGATTATTCAGAACAGTCAATCATCACCAGAGATGTGTCTTCATGAAGTGTTAGCATACTGAATTAAGACTGGCAAGGCTTACTGGTCAGTACTTGTGGATTTCCTAGGCAGTTCACTTCTTCAAGAAGACAGAGTAGCAGAAGACATCAGTAAAAGATACCTTAGTAAGCTATCTGATATATGTATGATGTGTGTATTATGAATATTATTATCCTCTACTTTAGAAACTGAAGCTATAGATCACCCAAAAACAAGGGAAGAAGTTCCAAAAGGTAATTACTATTCTTTTTCAATTAATCATTTGTCAGGAGAGTAATTATGCATAATATATAGTTTTGCACTTGTCCGGCCAAGAATAATACAGGAAAATGTATAAAATATTATGTGGTCTGGAAGCATGCTGCTATGGAAATTTGGAATTTATATTACATACAAATTATACACTGAAATTGAAACTGGTGAATGTAAAAAAAACTGAATAATAGAATAAGTAATTATATGTTACCAGGAGCTTATGAAATGGTGGAAAAGAGCATCAAATGTATATTTTCCAATCTATCTGTGGTCTAATGACACATTTGTGAATTTCGTTATATAGAAAATACAATTATCATTACAAGTTACATCCTGCAATTCATAAAATTGACACAAATGCCAAATGCTTAGTAGTATATCCATATATAGAAGCAAGCTGGAGGTGTAATTGTACAACAGAAGTTTGACGCGATGTTACCTAAATATTTGGATGTACCTATGATGTGTGTGTTCCATAGGCATTGCAGACATTCAGCAATACTAGGAAAATAATTTGAGAACAATGTGTATTGCAAACATTTTGCATGAGATAATCATTAATGGAAAGTTAACTAAAGCACGAATGGCCCACTACTGACAGATCCATAAATTCTTTCATCTTACATTGTTTGGGTTTTAACTTGCTTAGCTAGAGTGAAAAACTTCCAAGAAAACCATAAATACCAAAATCAAGTTTCAGTACATTTACTGCCAATAATAGCAAGGTGGGTGATTAAATATCAGTCAGTGTGGCAATGCCCACACTTTGCAATCTTTGCTTAAGACTGGTGCCATCTTATTCCCTGTATATTTCATGTAAGAGATGAATCTTTATGTGAATAGTGTGCTAAAACAATAGAAAGATATATATTAATATATTAGTATATCTGGCTGCTGATAGGAGTTAGAATGGGTCTCACTTCAACATCTTTAAACCTGCTGCCGTTGTCTTGAGCCTATATAATGACAGCTCAACATATTTTGTGATTAGCCATAACTGAATAACTTGTGCATGTTAATAACAGAAGAGAAGATATTAGTAGTACACTAGCATACCTTGCTGTTGATAGGGGTTAGAGAAGGGCTCACTACATCATCATCACACCTGCTGCCATTGTCTTGAGCCTATAATATTACAAATAGTCAGTATATTAATACACTAAGAGGTGTCAAAGCATTTCAATATAATGATAATTCAAAATTCTCTGGCTACAAGACATCAGCAGCATCAGTGTTATCTTAATACAACTAAGCAACAAACTGTGACTACACAACCGAAAGTAGGGCCAGGTAGGTCTATAGTAATATTAAGAAACCCTAATGTGCTACTATATGTACATACACTGATTGAGTCGTCAATGCAATATTCATCCATAGGCTCGGTAGGTGTACCTGCTATTTTGGAGGAGGAGTTGGGTTACCCAGTTTCCACTGTATATCAGTAAGTTGTAGGTTTGCCATTGACTACATTTTTTCATCACAATTACGACAGGACCAAATACGTAGAAATAAATGGTGTTGAATTCAAGAAAGAAGCTGCAGTGGTGCATTCAGTGGTTAATGACTTACCTCAGGTCGCAAGATAACTTCAATTTATGTGATAAATGGTAGTACAACTGTGTTCAAGGCTGACTGGTTTACCACTGTCTATAATCCACATTTACGAAGTTACATTTTACAGCCACTGCATAATCAATCGTTCTTTTATCATGATAAACTTTCACTCATCTCCCACTCCATGTACGTTCAGCAAGAGTTCTCCCTACTGAAAGTATTGTCGTCATGCCTTATTACATTTCATATACACTTTAAATTCACAATAATTGTCATAATTAATGTGTAAAATCATAATTTGGAGTGTTTTGAACCATTAGACAAAGTATAGGGGATTTGCTATATTGAAATCACTTTAATTAGTAATACTGAACATTTGTTGTTTATATAGCTATTTGGCCCTCGTTTGGCCATACAAGGTCACACAGTGGCGATTGATCACTCAATATACTCATTATAATGTATGCAATCATAATTTAGAGTGTTTTACACTTTCAGACAAGGTATATCAGATTAGGTGTACTGAAATCTAGTTTAATCAGCAAAACTAAATGTTTTTCACTGTTTCACAAAGCTGTTTGCCCTCAGTTATTTAATTGAATAAGCACATTTTCAGTATTATGCCAAATCCATCTCACCTCTTGTTTCAAATACTTTAAATTGTGATTGTACACATCTAACACCCTAAAGGAATCATTTTACACAACTAGGGGTGTTTACATAAGCCTTTTCTAGGTGTAGCTTAAGTAAACACCCCTATTAGGGTGTACCAAAACACCCAATTTTTAACAGTGTGTGCGAAACTAAAGGAGCCGCTACTACTCACTCTCTGCTATTCTTGATGAAACACATAATATTGTTACAAGCACGACAGATGAACAGCCACCTCACTATGAATCATGTCTTGGTTCAGTGAATTTGAAAGGTAACCTTTATGTTATTTCCTTCATGTAGCAATTTTGCTATAAAATATTCATGTAGCTATTTCTTAATAGGTTATAGCAATATTATCACTGTAAAAATGAATGGCTTATTTTAAGCCTCATTTGGTTACATCAGTTTCAATTCCACCTGAGACTGTGTAAATGAATGCTGCTGTCTTGTCTAGTTAGGTAGTGTTTACAAGTAGTAATGTTATTTGCTATTATAAGAACAAATTTGTTTACATATTCAGTGGCGTAGGAAGCAACTGAAAATTTGGGTGGCTGAGATGCGGCCCGCAAAGCGCGGCAAGAAAATTTTAGGTCATTAATTATTCATAAGGGGTGTGGCTACTTTGACGTATTAATTAACTCAAAAATAATAATTATGCGCAATAAGTAGAAATTCGGAATGGTATTCTCATCTACAAGACACGATGATAGACTCATAATTCATTCACTAGAGTGTTGATCATAAATTTATGGTTTTAATTAACTACCACTTCCAATAGAGAAGAAAGCTCTTAACTTGCTTTGCTTCTTCACGTTGTTATAGTCAATAAGTGGGCAGAGTCCCAATATCAAGGTTGTACTAGGGGGAGGGGTGGATGAAACTCCAATCGGTTTCTAGTCTTGCCAGCTTCTTGCCACACCCACCCGGGGATATAATTATTGGGCCTAAATGTTTTCACTGTTACAGCATTACCTTCTGACTGTTCCCACGGCATTTCTTTTGTTGAAATGCCATAGTCCCACTCAAGCTCTTCATTTGTTAAGACATCCTTTATGGTATACATACCAAACCTAGATTTTCCTCGTAGAAATACAGCACAATGGGGCTTTACATTGGCCTTTTTGCTGTGGTTGAGGTACCATCCAATTTGATTAAACCGCCTAGTGTTGTCATAATAAAATTTCTTTCTACCCACTGGAAACGTGATGGTTGCTGACGTCTCCTCGTTTTCTTCATATTGCTTTTGTTTGAGATGGAATTTGTCTTCTTTGTATGCGTTGGTTGTCTTGTGTTCGCAGATGTATGTATGCCTTTCAATTGTTTGTAGTGCAAACACTCGTCTTCCTTTCACGTTTCCTGTGTCTCTGATTTCCACAGGAGCATTCAAATCTCTATTCAAACCATCAATAACCTTTTCCTTTATGGTTTGATGTTTCCTATATTCATGCAAGCTACAATTGTGTGAAAACATGCAAAGGAGACTAACATTATCCGTTTTGATTTTCGAACTGAGGATTTGCCTTCAGATTCACTTGAAACTATTTTCGAAAAGAGTACGCAATTTATATGTGTAAGTAAGATTAATCTTACATTCTTCTGGGGTCTCTGATATTATCAACTCACTTGGATCTATTTGAAATTATGGTAGAAAACTATTTATAAAAAATTGAATGACCTTACATGGATGGGCAGTAACTTCAACTTCATTTTCGGATTCATTTACATCACTAACTATGTACATAGAAAGAAAGATAAAGATAAAATAAAAATAAAAGTGATAATAGTTAGATCTAATTATAATTAATTGGAGATGTCTCACAAACTTGGGATGATTCTAATATCTATTAAAATTAAAAGTACCATTCGGGCATTAAAAACCCACTGACGGATTGACAACAGTTTGATTCAATTTCTAGTTGCTAGAGATAGGGGGATGCCATTGAACGATGTCACCTTTGAGGCGATTATGTTTAGTCTTCTCAGACTATTAGGTGTCCAAATGCCAAAAGTCTCCACTATCAGGGGAAAAAATAAACCACCTGTGGCGGTTACATCCTTTTCATGTTTGTCGTCCTTGTCTAATTCTCCTGCTTCGCCTGCTGCACCTGGGTGTTCTGACACAGGAAAATGGCATCTTGTGGACTGAGCAGTTCGTCAATCGTCTTTACGACGTCGATACCACGAACGACGGATTGAGGACGGTCTGCCCAGAAGTCCGTGCACAGCTACGTACTTGGACCAATGAAAGACGGATATACTCCGTCTACATCGATGACAACGTGGCCGTCCATGGCCACGTACACGAGCATTGTAATTATTAATTGTTATGCGTAACTCGGCCATTCGTATAATGAATGATACTGATTTATAATTTATAAAATAATAAAACAACAATAATTTGTCAATAATTATTGAACAAATAGTTACTTGTTAGTGTCACTAAGTTCCCAAGGAGACTCTTAATCTACATTAGATGAAAAAGATTCTCAGTTCCATTTCATCATCTTCCATTATTCTGTATTGAGGGCCAACTGCCCAAGATGGAGTACAATCAGAAAAACAACTGATCCTAGAGCAGCTTTTGATAATACAGCTGCTTGGAATCTTCCTGTCACTGTTAACTTGAGAATCCAACGTTTCCTTAAGATTCATTAACACCTAGGCAGTAAAAAGGGTTAGATATATTGAGCATGTGTAAAGTGTAAACTTACTTTGAGAGCACCATTCAGAAGTAATTTTAATTTTACCATCCACATCATCATCTTCCTCTTCAGACATATGAACATGAGCTTGTCTTTTCTTATCTTTCTTTCAGTTTTATTCGACTTTATTTTTTCTTTCAATTTTTGAGTCATTAAAAACTATCCATTGTGATTCACAGTAAGGATGAATCGCTTCTCTACATAGAAATAAATAAACTGATTAATATTGTTGATATCTAAGACCCAAAATAAATTGGCAGCTTCTCTCAGTATATGTAACATCTGTGTAAACATTTGAAAGTGAAACAAATTAAATAAATATATGATTACAATACAGATTCATAGCTATTCTTCTAGGAGTTCTTCACAATTCGGATTCTACAACATTAAAGAAAGCTAATGAGAACAGTGAAACTAATATGTACACAAAATATCATAAAACATCTTGAGAACCAACAATCCACATACACATGCATAATCCACATACACATACATGATGCACAAACACAAAATGGTCACCTATCAAAAGACGAAACATCTTGATAGGTTGTTGCCTAAAGACGAGGCATCTTGACAACCTTGACCAACATACACAACAAACACAAAATGGTCACCTATCAAAATACGAAACATCTTGATAGGTTGTTGCCTAAAGACGAGGCATCTTGACAACCTTGACCAAAATACACAACAAACACAAAACAGTCACCTATCAAAAGACCAAACATCTTGATAGGTTGTTGCCTAAAAACGAGGCATCTTGACAACCTTGACCAACATACACAACAAACACAAAATGGTCACCTATCAAAAGACGAAACATCTTGATAGGTTGTTGCCTAAAGACGAGGCATCTTGACAACCTTGACCAACATACACAACAGTATATATATATATATACATATATATATATATATATATATATATATATATATATATATATATATATATATATAATTATATAAGCAATTATGCATATTGATATTATATTGAATATAATATATATATATATATATATATATATATTATTACAATAGTACAGACACTCACGGTATTCTTATAAGCATATGAAATAATTTCTGATACTTTGTAATGAGCAGAGGTTTTCTTTAGGATGTTCCAACTACAGCTGTGTCATGAGAGTTGCTGCAATGTTTTTATTACTGTCTGAATGGTATCTGATGACAAAGAAATTAATTGCAATGTAAAATGTACATGGTAATAACGAATAATGACTAATAGATTCAAATAAACTTTAGTGAAATACATGTACCATCATTATCATCATGGTATTTAAAGACTGAATCAACACACTACTTACAGTCCTTCAGCATTGAACTGCTCTTCAGAGCTGTCATGTACCCATAAAATTTCTGAAGTATAACATAATGAACTATAAAACAACAAAATCATTCAGCAATTTAAACAGGGGGATGGGGGGTGCCTCCCTCATAATAAAAAAAATCGCTAAAAGCATATATTGCAGATATACACAATAATTACTACATTGGTCATAGAATTTGTGCTAGCAGCTCCTGCTAAAACATTTCTATCGATAACACTGTTTCCAATAATAAGCTCTCCATTTTGAATAGTACAGCCTTCTCCTGTATATTGATTATATACATGTAGTAAGCATTTTCTTTATGTACTTCTATACCTTCAGCACTGGAACCATCAAAGGAATCATTTTCCTTCTCGTCATTAGTCCAATTCTGGCCTAAACCTTTAGAACTAGAGCTAACTTCATTGCCAATAATAAAACAAATTAAGTCTACAATTATTGTATTATAATGATATATATATATATAGGATTATGACTAACTTACCAACAGATTCTGTAAGAGTGCTCTTCATCCCATTTGTACGCCATTTCTTGGTGAAAACATCATACTAATCTCGTTTTAGATACCTTCTCGCCACAGTGAGGGCAGTCTAAAAGCGATCTTGGCCCTTTCCTTAGTCTGACAAGCCAGACCCTCGCGGTAAGAGGCGGAGGGTCTGGGGACACGCATATTCACTAGTTGTGGAGATGGAATGTATTAATTAAAAGTACTGCGGTGCACACGTGAGAACACGTGGTCATTGCAAGATGGACAACGTAATCTGCCTCGGTTGTGGAACTAATCTAACTGGTTGTTCTAGTAACAGAAGATGCTTAAGAAGCGATGCATCGGCACACATTGTTCCACTTTGGAAAGCTCACATTCAAAAGAAGGCTGATGACAAAAGTATTAGCATAGATGTTGATGAATTGCTGGGCCAGGATGCTGAAGAAACTGGTTACATGTGTAGAGTGTGTTTCTCTGCTGTTGAAAGATTAGCAACACTAGTGTATAATTTAGATTCAAACTTAAGCCATGCTATTGATGCAATTTGTAGTGGTGAATGTTTACCTAAGTCAAAACGAATGAAAACCACTAGTACTAGATCAAAATTAACCACAAGTTTAACTGGTGACTTAATTGCTGCTTCACTTCTAGAAGGTGTCCAAAATAGTAACAAAAGTCCTTGTGTTCAGGTTAGTTGGTAGATCTGTGCTATCTTTTGATTATGTAATCAAGTCATCTGATTATATAGGTAACGGTTGGTTCACGAAAAAAAACAGTACAAATATGTGCTGACTCCTAAACGAAAAAAGATTGGTAAAGCCATTGCAAGAAGGAACATGACAAGGGCAGTTCAGGAAGTGTTCCAGAATCCTGTGATGTATGCTCAAGTGTTAATTAAGCTTGGTATTGTTCTTAGAAAAGAACTGAAAGTAGTTTGTTCTGATAAGGTAAATTCTGTACTTCCATGCGGTAAAATTAAAGAGTTTACTTGGAGTGAGTTGAAACAAAATTTATCTGATCATGCTCCTACACTTTTAAGTATCCTCTATTCTTGTACCAAAACCAAAACACCACGAGCTCGTGACAACAGATTAGCAGTGATTGGCACAGTAGCAGCTATTTTGATGAAGTATCGGAATCTAACACTCAGCGTACTTCATAAGATCATATCCCTAATTTTATATGCTGGTCATTCATCAGCACAGGTAATAAGAGTGATAAGCACTATGTATTTGTCAAAGTAACTTTGTGTAATTATATAAAATAGGTATATAGCAGACTGAATGCAATTGGTCTATCAATGTCTCATAAGTCAGTAATACGTCTGGTAACAGAGCTGGGAAGAAATCATGACAGGAAGGTGTTACAATGGAAGGATCAACTTCAAGCATCTCTTCCAGATTGCAAGGCAAGACTACAATACATTTTTGTATACATACTATATCTTGACTATTATTGTTACAGGATGTAACCAGTGATCTACAAGTACAACAGGTTAACTCACTGTTATCGTTCTCTGATGAAGAGGGTGATGATATTAGCCAGTCAGAATCAGATCAATCAGAAATTACTGAAATTGATGATGTTAGTGAAAATGAGATCCTGGAAGATCTATCCTCTGATTCAGAAAGCGAATGCAACAGTACAGAAGGTGAATATATGGATATTGATGATCAATCGCAACATCGAATTTTGCCAGATGTTCCAACAGCAGTTGATGAAATATCTGACAAAACTACAAAGTTCACTGGATCAGATCCTCCATGTCAGTCGTATCATAGCTACAAGTTGGTAGGTGATAATATTGATTTGAGTATTAAGCCTAGATACATGAGATATGACCGATTCAAGCATCAGTCACTTCACTATTTTCACATGTATGCAGTCCAGAACAGAATCAATGTTAGTGACCTATGTAGACAGAGAAAGGGAACACTACCAGTTCCAATAAGTGAAATTGCCAGTTCCCTTCTTCCATCAAAAGCTGATGATGATGTACTTCATGAAAACATTGCAATATTCATTGCCCGTACGCTTGTGGATCACCTAAGTTTCTTCTCTGTAACCTTTAGTGGTATTTCAATACATCACACTCCCCATAAATATCCTAAGGAAATGTTGCATAAATCTATTGTGGTTAGTAATATAATTATCACATGCATGTACATGTTTAATTCATATTTTATATAATAGGTTCCTTTAGGTATCTTGACAAAGAATGAGAATAAATCCAGTGAAATGGTTGATATTATGCACCACATTTGCAAATATGTTCCTCTGTGTTCATATTCTGAAAAAGAAGATATAATAGGTTTAGATGAAGCTGTTGATGTCCCCAAAGCAAATATTCATACAATTCAATTTGGTGGTGACCAATTGACTGCTTGTAGAGCACGATGGTAATGGCCAATGGCAATGATCCAATACAGAGGTTAGAAGGACTCATGCCAACAGTGGAAGACTGGCATACCAAAGTTGTATTACTTGAGGTAAATACAATTTTATATATTATAATTATATAATATGCATGGATACAAGATCTATTATGTTAACTCTTTGCGTGACAAGCGCCTATTTATAGGCGCGTTATTTAATTAAATTGTATTATTGACCAGTGCCACGCGCCTATATATAGTAACAGGGGTAAACCAATGTTTATACAGAGCAACCACATTGTAGAAACTCATTGAAGTGTCAAAAATATATAAGCATCTGTAACAATGAATATCATGGCTTTTTCAACTTCTGTTGTATTGGAAATGATTGGTGATTGGAGGTCTGATGAAGAGACTAGTAACAATGAGAATGATATAGGTACATAATTATACATAAAACTAAATAAGAAAACAATAAACAATTACTATATTCAAATAATACTACATAATGGTCATAACATATGAAAGAGTTCTTGTTGACCAATTAACGAGGGACTACATCCAACAATCTGTTCGTAAACCTCTAGCAGGAAGACCCCGTTCTTCATTAGAGAATCAGCCTGAAAGACTAGATTGAAGAAAACATTTCCTTGCTAAAAGAACAGTAAAAGAGCAGTATGAATGTATACTTTGCAGCAAATCTACTAAGAGAAAGAGAACCCTTTACCATTGCAAAACATGCCAAGACCATCCCCCTTTATGCACTATCCCTTGCTTTGAAAAGTACCACACAATAGTCTATATAAGCTCCCATATCATATATAAGTGACTCTCTAGTTACTAAACTGTACATTTACGTTATTTCTTTGGTTTAATGTTTAAAATTAACAAATACACAATGAATTACAACAATACTATCAATTTTTCAAAGATTACTTACCTCGTAGCTGAATATCACTCTACATATCGATAACTGAAGTGATACAACCAGTCTTCATGTTTCCCAAAGGTCTATCAAACGTCAGAGAGTAGGAAAATGGCCTTACAAGACGTTACAGACTTAGAAAATACCCGCAAAAGCAGAGCATCTGAAACGTTGACCTTTCTTTCTGACCACAGAAATTAATTTGGTATTGGGGAATTACCCCACGAAAATTAATTAATTTTTTAATGGCACGCAAAGAGTTAAGCTCTCCACCCCAAATCAATTAGGAACCCAACTCGTGTTGATTACATTCTTGACTTATTAAATTAAGTCCCATACTAGTACTGTGCTAGAAACAACAACTGTTGCTTTACATTATTATTGAAGATAAATTAATAATTATATTAATTATTATTATGTATACTTATTATAAAATGATATAGTATACAAATATGACATCACTAATGTTGAAGATGTACTGGAAGATGAAAATATAGTAAACATTTGGAAGATGAGAAACTGGACTGATGAGTTCTATCAACCTATATAAGATGGAGGATAGTGGTGAAGAGCTTTGTTATAGTGTATTATATTATTATCGACATGATTATATCACATATATATATATACATAAGTGTGCTTACCTTCATTTGTTCCTGATGTGTAACTAAAATTAATATTAAAACCTCTGAAAGAGCAAAAAAGAAAATCTGCAATTGAAAGGTCAGTCCTCAACAGTGAAGTCAACAGTCAACTGTTTCGCTAAAATATACTACGACCAGTATGTTACAGAACCATTCAGATGTTTACTGACAAAGTGGATATCGTCTGCAGTTGTCTCATTCGCTGTTATGACTGTTTCTCCACACAATCATCGAAAAGGTCAAAAACGGTCAGCAATTTCAGCAAACATACTACTACTGCAACGATCCAGAAACTTCCCTACGTTACTGGATGATGTAGAAATGTTCTTTACTTGTGCCTTTGCCGTTCTTTGTTAGGGAATAGTCAAGAATAGCTCAGAAACAAAAGAGAACCAAAAAAATCTGACCTTTATAATAGAAATTATTAAAAATGTGTGGGCGATAGAACTTTATCCAAGGTTTCCACATGCATAAAGTATGGCCACAATACAATAGTACACTCATATGTGTGGGTAGTGCGCTTAATATTTGATATTTTCAGGTCTATATAACTCTGATAATGTATAAGATTTTAGATTCTAACTTACTTTGCTGGAAAGAAGAGTTGTTAGCAAAGCCGTTGATGTAAAATTTATGTTTCGCTATTAGTAGGAAAAGAGCAAGGCGAGTGCTAGTTGTTATGCGGGCAACGCCCACCATTTTGCTTTTATAAGTTGCATCTGACTTGTACTGTATAACCAATACAATGACACTAATTTATATAATGCACTTACATGTATTATATTGCATTCATATATAATTATGCTATGTTTTATAAAATATAAATGTATTCACACTGCTACTACATACTACTTACAAGTCAGTGAACATCACATTCACACATTGCCCATTGATACACACGTATATGAGGTGTTGAGTAGGTATATACAACATGACACGGATGGACTCTATTGAGTCTTTGTTTATCCCCATCACATCATATAAACACATCAGAACACAATAAAGTACTTGGGTTCTAGTTTTTCTCCGCTACATTTTTATAAATAGAATAATATTGTGGAGCTAGTTTCGTCCGTCCTTAACAGAGCAAGAAGAGATGTCATAAAGTAGTCTTATAGTATACATGCACAAGGACTGTTGGTACGTTAAGTTCAACAAACATTCTTTCCAGTCATACCAACCACTCTGTCTTTAAGAATAGTTCTTTGAGAGAAGTGTATCTAGTTCTGAAAATATAACCAAAAAAAACCCAAGAAATTAGAAAATTATTTAAATGATTGTAGTCTATATTTAATTCACAACAGGACATTATGAAAGCAGTTATATACATAGTTATATAAAAGCTTATATGTGGTTGCTAGGGACATTTCATGTTAGAATATAGTGATATAATTACCTAGTTATATAGAGGCTTATATGTGGTTCCTAGGGAAATTTCATGTTAGAATATAATGATATAATTAGAGGCTTATATGTGGTTACGAGGGACATTTCATGTTAGAATATAGTGATATAATTATTTACCTAGTTATATAGAGGCTTATATTTGGTTACGAGGAACATTTCATGTTAGCACTTTCAGTTTTTTAGTGTTGTAATTTTACAACATCCTGTCAGATAGGAAGTACCACACCTACTTATTACATTGCTAAATTTCACTGCAATGGCTGGGTCTTGGATGTACCACACCCCAAATTACTGTAGATTACAAGAGTATACCAATGTGGTGGCGGCATGTCGGCATTCTATTGTTCAAAACGCCTACGCTTCGTTGGATGTGGTCTAGCGGTGCTTTGATTCAAGTGTCCGCCCTTTGATGTTACTTTGAAGTTAGCTTAGAGTACTTTAAAAAAAAAAAAAAAAAAAAAAGTGAAAGGAGAGTAGAACGTTATGTTGATGTTTGTGTGATGTATAGACTTGGGTTTCTAGCTGGTTCTAGCGAGAGAGAAAGGGATGTTGGGAGAATAAGTGACAAATAGCGTTCGTGTGCAGACTTGAGTAGATGCTGTGCTTGCAGTAATTGGTAAGCAAGGTTGAGGTGAGTGTTAGATTGCTCCAGAAGTTGGAGAAAGTTGCAAATTGCCTGTATTCATTTGCAACGAAGGTTTTGATTTTAATGAGATGCTGAGCCACACCTCGCAATCAGTATATTACATCCATGGTAGGTGTGGTTGGAATTATTATTAAAATTAATTCATTCTTTTTTCAAAAGCCCCCGGGTTACGAAACTGTAAGTGATAATCCTGTTGTACAAGTATATCATTTTTATTGTTTTAGATAATATGAGTACAGATCTCGAACACAGCGATACATTTGGTGAGTGAATAACAATAATTACATAATCTCTGATAATACAAGACGACAGGTTATTACTATTATGTATATATATATATATATATATATATATATATATATATATGTATATTATATAGTATACACTTACAGTTCTTATATAGACCCGAGGTTTAGTGTCTCGCAAGCTCGGGCTATATCACATCCAAAGACACTAAACCAAGGGTTTATATTGTGGTATATAAGAACTGTAAGTGTACTATATACAATATATAGTATGCTGGTGGATTAAAGATTCACAGGTCTATATACAATATATATATAATTATGCATATATATATATATATATATATATATAATTTATATATATATATATATATTATATATATATATGTATATATATATAATATTATGTATATATAATAATTGTAATACAGCCAATATTAATAAATGTCACGAGCTTTAGTTTAATTAAGATGCTACTTTATACTTGATGTAGTCAAATTAATATAAATGTACGAAACTATGAGCAAATTATATGTCGTCTTGAAACACTTTCAATGATATTCATAGATAGAGGGTGGACTATACCTCACCCACTAACCACAATGTATGAATAGTGATCATTGTGACGTCAAACTCATGAATGTTCATGAGCATAACAATTAAATATAGTCCCAAATTTTACATGCAATTGCACTGAGATTTCACTATATTCATAGGTAGAGGGTGGAGTATACCCCACCCACTAACCACACAATCATGAATATTCATGATTGTGACGTCAAACTCATGAATATTCACGAGCATATTACGTAAATTTGGGCCCAATTTTACATGTAAATGCACTGAGATTTAACTATATTCATAGGCAGAGGGTGGAGTATGCCCCACCCACTAACCACACAATCATGAATATTCATGATTGTGACGTCAAACTCATGAATATTCACGAGCATATTACGTAAATTTGGGCCCAATTTTACATGTAAATGCACTGAGATTTAACTATATTCATAGGCAGAGGGTGGAGTACGCCCCACCCACTAACCACACAATCATGAATATTCATGATTGTGACGTCAAACTCATGAATATTCACGAGCATATCACTTAAATTTGGGCCCAATTTTACATGCAAATGCACTGAGATTTAACTATATTCATAGGCAGAGGGTGGAGTATACCCCACCCACTAACCACACAATCATGAATATTCATGATTGTGACGTCAAACTCATGAATATTCACGAGCATATTACTTAAATTTGAGCCCAATTTTACATGCAAATGCACTGAGATTTAACTATATTCATAGGCAGAGGGTGGAGTATACCCCACCCACTAACCACACAATCATGAATATTCATGATTGTGACGTCAAACTCATGAATATTCACGAGCATATTACTTAAATTTGAGCCCAATTTTACATGCAAATGCACTGAGATTTAACTATATTCATAGGTAGAGGGTGGAGTATACCCCACCCACTAACCACACAATCATGAATATTCATGATTGTGATGGCAAACTCATGAATATTCATGAGCATATTACTTAAATTTGGGCCCAATTTTACATGTAAATGCGCTGAGATTTAACTATATTCATAGGCAGAGGGTGGGGTATACCCCACCCACTAACCACAAACTTTCAATATTGATCGTTGTTACCGTAATCTCATGAATATTCATGAACGTATTAATTAAATTGTGTAGTATTTTGCATATAATTGTGCTCATAATTAATTATTTTGATTCATACACTGCAAGTGCATTAAATGATTATGTAATTTTTCATGTCTACAGGTTCGTCTTCTTCTGATCGTAAACGTGAGGCTAAAGCTCATGGCCTTCTCCAATCGCTGTACTCTGGAATGTACCCAGAATTTACGGGTATGGAAGGTCCTACAGACGACACTGACCCCAAAGACAACAGTGCTCCTCCAAAGGGTTCGTATAACTCTTGCTCATCAGGTGGGAATAACTATTTTGTTTTCCACGATCGCAAGGTTGTCAGCTTTGTTACGAATGTTTTCCCACAATCCATGAAGGGTAAGGTTTACAGGGAACAAGTAGGGCAAAAATCATGACTACTTGTAGCTCAATCAGTTCCCCCATTACTGCCTGCATACAACAAGTTTATGGGGGCAGTTGATAAAACTGATCAGTTGCACAAGTACTATGCTTTTGATCATAAGTGTAATTTCGATTGGAACTAGTTCACTTGTTGTTGGAAGGGTACAGTTGTCGTAAACGTAGGAGACCATCATTCCACGACTCAGAGGGTACGAGTACTTGTCAAACAATGTTAATTTAATCTGATGACATTTCAGTGTCTTTATTCCAGTTTCTGTTCTCATTGTCACTGTTTTTGTGTTTTCATCTGTTGTTGGTGTCATTTTTCTTTTAATTTGTGGTTGTATACCACTCCTGGTTCTTCAGAGAACCACCAGATCACAAGAGATTTCACCAACTCCACTGCAAATATTTTATGCCATATAACACTTTCAGTTTTTTAGTGTTGTAATTTTACAACATCCTGTCAGATAGGAAGTACCACACCTACTTATTACATTGCTAAATTTCACTGCAATGGCTGGGTCTTGGATGTACCACACCCCAAATTACTGTAGATTACAAGAGTATACCAATGTGGTGGCGGCATGTCGGCATTCTATTGTTCAAAACGCCTACGCTTCGTTGGATGTGGTCTAGCGGTGCTTTGATTCAAGTGTCCGCCCTTTGATGTTACTTTGAAGTTAGCTTAGAGTACTTTAAAAAAAAAAAAAAAAAAAAAAGTGAAAGGAGAGTAGAACGTTATGTTGATGTTTGTGTGATGTATAGACTTGGGTTTCTAGCTGGTTCTAGCGAGAGAGAAAGGGATGTTGGGAGAATAAGTGACAAATAGCGTTCGTGTGCAGACTTGAGTAGATGCTGTGCTTGCAGTAATTGGTAAGCAAGGTTGAGGTGAGTGTTAGATTGCTCCAGAAGTTGGAGAAAGTTGTAAATTGCCTGTATTCATTTGCAACGAAGGTTTTGATTTTAATGAGATGCTGAGCCACACCTCGCAATCAGTATATTACATCCATGGTAGGTGTGGTTGGAATTATTATTACAATTAATTCATTCTTTTTTCAAAAGCCCCCGGGTTACGAAACTGTAAGTGTTAGAATATAGTGATATAATTACGTAGTTAACCCTTTCGCGGGCGTGGCCAATAATTGACATTAAACGCCCCAGGTCACCTATTTTTTCAAAAAAAAAAAATTGTTACATATAACACTCAAAACTCGTCGAACAAAAGAACAGGAGTAACTTGATGTTATTTGTTCAAACTACAGTAAAGGTAATATGTACAGCCCATGTTGCTGCAACTTGGAAGGATTTGCCGCTATCACAGTTTATAACAAGAAGCGAATGCGATAATGAAAAAAAGTCAACTTTCATTCTATGAAATGATTCCACGATGCATTAGATTACTGTTGGTGGCTTTCTTTAGTTTCTACGATGAGCAGACGTCAAGATATAAAGCGTCTGGCAACGCTTACTGGTAGCGGCTAGAGACAGGAATGTTTCCATAGGAATGTTTCCTTATAGGAATGTTTCCAATTAATAGAAGGCGTGGGCGTGGATTGTTTCCTTATAGGAATAGAAGGCGTGGATGTAGTAATTTGTACTTGCTGACTCGCTGGATGTAACCAAAAAAAAGGTAGGTGTAGAGAAAACTAATTTTGTGTTCTTATGTTCATAATTATATATATATAATTATTATAATTATATTATATATATGATAATTATGAAGAAAAAACCAGTAATTTATGTTTAGTTGTAATGTTCATGTTTCTTTCTTAAGCTTTATATTGTTGCAGGTGAAGCATGTCCATTCAGTACTTGGCTCTTTACTGATATTTACACATGTCCTGAAGGTATATAACAAAGCAATAAAGGTATGATCTATAAAGTATAAGTATATATGTATATAATTATCTTGTTACCAGTGAAACCATTCTTCACATTTGTCACATTCTATCATATTACATCGTGTTGTACATAAGTTACACAAAGAACATTTCCATTCTGAGCGTTTGCTGTTCACTATAATAATGTATAATCATTGTTATAATTATATATGTAATATATGAGTGTAACATATATTATATATATATTATATATATATATATATATATATATATATGTATATGAGTTCTTATAATTCATGTATAATATATTGTCTTTACCTAATTGCTGTAATGCTAGCCATGCATCTACCTCCAAGTAAATTTGGACTACACTTAAATCATTCTCAATGATGTCTTCAGGTATTTTATCAACTGTCTTATTTAATTCGGCAAGTTTCAATTTGTGTTGAGTTCCATTGATCAGCTTTTCTGCTCTATCTTTTTTGCATAATAATAGCAAAATATCTATGTGTACATGTAAAAGATAGGATCAAGAACAAATAATTATTAATTAATCAAGCTAATTATTTTTAATATTTACACTTACCATAGGCAGATTTTTTAACTGTGTAAATTAAATTGTCTGCTTTCTGTCAATTCCTTTTCCAATGTTGTTGGCTTTGCTACTCTAATTAATGCTGTTTTCCTTCGTTTTCGAGTGCTGAAAAACGGTCTCTGTGGTTTTATTGTTTTATTAGATGGTTCACAATTATTTTTTTGTGGCAATACTGGTTTATACTGTTTAGAATGGCATTTTACCAGTCCAATTGTTGTGTTTAATTGACCATTTACAACTTGTAATGTCTCTTTGTCTGTGCACTGCTCTATCAATGTTGTTATTCTCTGGAGTTTAGTAACCACCTGTTCTCTTATTTCCATCACATCTGAATCTGCAAAATCTGATTTCACTGCCTCATGTAGTTGTGTTAGTTCTGTTGTTCTATTGTGTACATATCCTTATGGTGTCTTATTAATGTATTTGTCTGTACGGAATTTCACTATCAAGTGTATATGTTTACACATATTTCCATTTACAACGTAATCTTGACATGTACATGCAAATGAATGGATGCATATATCACATTCATTACATTTTAACATACACTTTTCTGGACTTACTAAATTTTCTAATGCTACCATATATTTCCTTTCATTTCTGGATGATTTCACTTCCCATATTCTTTCTTGAATAGCTATCACTGACTCCATCGTCATCTCATGACTAGCTAAGTGCCTCTTATGTATCTCTGTTATCTTTTTTGTTTTTTTACCTTTTGTCATCTTTATCAGTCTTTCAAATGTTTTGTCTCTGGTGATTTTCAGTAGTGTGTGAATACATTTGTCAACTCTTTTATTAACTTTTCCATTTAGATATATATACTTCAGTACGTGATGAAATGCCTCTACGTACATATTTGTATTAATAAAAGCTTTTTGTCGGTAGCAATTAGCCCATTGTCGTTTTCGATGCATGTATGTTTTTACAAAATATTGTCCAAATTCTGCAGTGTCTCTATTTACTTGTAACTGTTGAGCTGTCCTCATTAGAAGGCTGTTAAATTTACTAACTTCGCTCTGCTCCAATAAAACTCTTAAGCTATGGTATACTGCAACTTTTGTTTCTTTCTCTTTAATTAGTGTTGAATTTTCTCTCCATGCCCTGTCAACATGCCATGTGCATAGTAGTTTATTGTCAACTTCTCCAAATACAGACCTCCATGCGTTGTGGTATTGTTCAGCGTCGTCTGACATAAACCATGCAGGGGTTATTGATCCAATTCTTTTCCTTATAGGTTTTAGGACGTTTTCAAGTGCAAATTGGTCTTCACGATTTGATAGACACCACGCTACAGGATATCTTTCACCATATTCATCTACTACAACAATTGTGACCAGCTGAAAATCATAACTGTTTGTGCCATGAGTAGAATCCATACAAAGAATCTTTTTGTGACCAAACTGTTTCATTAAAGTAGCTTGTAGAGGTGTTTGAAGGCAGATCATAAAGTCATTTATGCCCATATTGTCACAGTCTTCTGGCTGTGAAACACCTGGACATTTATAAAAGATTACAGGACTAATAGCTTTTTTTTCTGTTATTTCTTGTACCCAGCATGCTACACTGGTTGCATCATCCTCATGTCGTCGAACTGAATTAACTTGGTAAGCTTTCTCAGTGTTTCTGATGTCTTTTCTTGTTATTAGGTGGATACGTTTCAAATCATCACCGACACTGTTTCTAATGTTGTCTAGTATGTGTTGGAAAGAAACTCCCTGATGTAGCTGTCCAGCTATTGAGAGTCGAACATCCTCAGGTAAACGAATATGTTCTAAGTCTTGCGCGTGTCCGTAGTGTGTGCCACATACCTCTGTTTTCACCTTACCAGTTTTGTAGTCCACTATAGTCTTAATCAATGCAGTACAGTAGGTATTAATTTTTGAGCTCCCCTGACTTTTAATTTCCCTCTTCTGTTACAGTAATAATAAGAAGTGATATTTCCAAATGAATCAGCTTTATTCCCTGTGCCTTTTACATATGAACTTGCTGTCTCCTCTTCAAAAGTTTTTTTCCAATCAGTGAATTCTATATGAAATAGATATTATATTTACCCATATACTCTAACTTGTAATCAATTCAGTTTATTTTGTGTACCTTCTTTGCTTGTGAATGTCAGTGTGTCCTTGGCCATGTTAAACTGGTGTACATCTTGTAAATGGTTTTGAAGTTGCTTTACTTGTTGCGTACAAAAATCGCAATTATGTTCCAGACATTTTAGATCTCCCATTGATAAGTTATCATGATTTGTAGCTTTTTTATGTTTGAACAAGCCACTTCTGCTTTGGTATGTCTTTCCACAGTCACTACATTGGTATCCCTATAAATTGATTTCAATCAAGTTACTGATGCTATGCATGTACCTTACCTCAATTAATTTACTATGCTGCATTATACTGTTTTCATTAGTTTTCTCTGCTTCATTTTTTTCGTTACCAATGTCTATTGTCTGTTGTATAGATGTAAATATAGGTACGGTGCTGTTTACTTTTTCTGTACATTGTGATAGTGGCTGTTGGATGTATATTGTATTTATTGATTTAGCCACTTCAAGACTTCCTGCTGCATCATGGGAGATACTAGGCATTGTATTACACTGTTCAGTTTTTGGTTCACGTTTCACTGATTGCATACTGCTTTTGTTAACGTAGTGATGTGAACCTTCACTAGATGTTGAGCACTCTGTTGCTTTCACATCATCATTACTGTAAGGTCCTTTTATATGTTTTCCATTTCCTTGCATGGAAAGGAAAAGTGCTAGATTTCTGTTAGGGTTAAGTCGGTCATCAGTATTGGCCTATGGCAGTACTGATATTAAATATAAACTTTAAAATATTTAGCATTAGCTTTTCATTGATAATTTCATATGCAATTTCATATCTAAATCTCGGCATATCAGCCTATGTGTGCAAGAAAATAGATAATTTTGTATTGTATCTATAAATGTTATAAAGTATAAACCTGTGAAAACTTCGGTTCAGTTTGTTTTATAATACAAGATGCCATCTGCATGTTAAAATAATTCAGAAAATGTTCTACTATAGTTTCATGATAAACCATGACCAAACCTTTATAGCAAATATTCCGCAGTCAAATCCATTTTTCTGACATGGGGCACTCTATGTAATTCATTCATTATAAAACCAATATCATCAGTTGACCTTTTGTTGCTTACAAGATGAAAATTTCTTTCCCAGTCTTTCCATATAAACGCATTTCCTGTTTCATGTTTGTACCGTGCCTCGATAAATTTCCTAAACCATTTGTAATGATGTAAAATTATGGAAATGGTTGCATATAAATGGCATGCAAAGATATACAAATTCTCTCACATCATTGGGCTTATGATAGCTACTGTTGTATTTGTACATGGAGATGGACCAAGAGAATCTGTATAGTGTACGACCTTGCTCTTAAAATCTATTACCTACAGTATATGAATGTTGCAGTTATAATTGTAATACATACGAAATTATGTCTATATTACCATCATTGTCCAATGAGCATTCCTATTAATAGGGATAATCCATACATTAAATCCAGTAAACATTTTCAGCTATTTAGAAACATGGTTGCCATAAATTATTATTGATACATGTATTTATGAATAATTGATTTTAACCTTTCTGTACCACATTTTCAGTGTATGATCAATTCCTTTTACTTCTAGACTCTTTACAAAAAGTGAATTAATAGGTAGTATAGTGTTATCCTATGGTATGAATATCACAAAACCATAACATACAGTGTTCATAAGCAAATATTTTATTAACTCACACTAGTGTGTTTCATGTTGTTACATAACAGCAGTATGTAACTATTTATAATCTGTGATCATGATTTGATAATGTTATAATTCAAAAGTACTTATTACTTTTTACATTATCGTTAAGCCAACATTCAGTAACTGTAGTTGCTTCCCACTCTTGCTGTAGACATCTCAAATCACTCCCTGTTACATAAATATTTTGTTTATAGTTCTGTATAGTACAGTGCCAAGTAATACATGTAACTTTTGAGTCAGTAGATGCCTTCTTAAAACAACTTTCCATATCTGAACATAGTGTGTGTCATATATTATATATATATAGTAGCTAGATTGCATTAGGACCTTTGATTGTAGGAAGATATTTGTGTTGGTATTGTGTTGCAATACTACCCATATCATTCTGTTTCTGTCTTAGTGATGAACTTGACTTTGCTTTAATGTCTGTAGGTTGTTGGTTTCCTTTAATCTGTGAGAAGAGAAGTACTGTGGTCATACATCAAAGATGTTGGGTAAATAAGTGTTAAATTTAACTAGCAACTCTGGCATGTCCTACACCTTCATATGAATCTTTTGCTTTTGCATAGGTCAAGTGTGTGTTAGTTTTTGATGATTCACCTCAGTATAGAATAGAATGTAGCCTTGCTTTGTTAAAATAGAGTCAATGTTACCTTTTGTTACCTAAGATGCATGTATGCACAGTTATATTTAAACTGTTTGAATTACAGTTAATGACTTACAGATACATCATCAAATTCATACCATCCTTCTTTTGTACGAACATATGACACATAGTGTCCTCCATGAGTACTGGGTCCCAGATGTGTAATCACAGATGACAGTAAATATTGTTTAATGTTTCCCTAAATTGTAGACAGTAGGGTAACATTAGTAATATGCATTTGTAAAAAGAACCTTATTATCATAGAGCTGCAAATGTTCTGTCATACTTAAGTATCGACAGTCTTTCTTGGCTTGTTTATTTTTCCAGAAGAATCTGTAAATTGCAATAATTATGATTTAATGTATTATTATACGCTTTTACCTCCTGATATGTACAATGAGAGTTGGGGGTAAATGAGAAATGTTTTGTTTTAAACTTGTTTGAGTATTCTGGTTGCATCTGTTAATAAATCAAATTATCTTATTTAATGCAATGTCCTAGTTCTTAATACTTGTACCTATCGCAGTATACCATGTCTGTACCACGTAAAATCTCTTCTGTTTCAAGTGCTTTAATGCCTTCTTCTATATTTCTCCCCTGTGAGATATATCACAATTGAACATGTAAGTACATGTATATAGTTGCAAAATTATATGTACATGTACAATACATACTGACCTGTGTTCCAACTTGAAGGTGTGATTGATAACTAACTTTGGTTCGTGTAAAATTACAGTCAAAGCATCTTGCTGTAATATAAATTATGTATTATGTATTGAATAAATTTGTGCTATACTGCTCACCTGTAGATTCAATACCTGTATGTGTTAGATTTCTAAGCTGGGTACTGTAATTAACAGTAGTAAATTTTGATTGCATTTATTTTGAAATAAACAATATTAACCTAATGTCTGTTTCTTCCATTCCCTTTAGGATCCCTACAAGAAACTCATGTGCATCCTCCTGATTATTCATCTGCCATTGTGGTAGTACTCCTTAGGGTGGAATAAATTACTTTCAATGCTTCAATGTCAGCAACATAAAACTTACTATTCATATTGCTGTGCAGCTCAATCGGAGATATTGGAACCTTGTTATGTTTTACCTGCTGTATGAGCGTTTTTAGTACACAAGATATGCAAAATGTACATCTGCACACTAAAGAAATATCATTAATCTTCATTTAGTACATTAACAATAATATATTATTTATATTATACATTATTATTATTACCTTTTTGGTGTGATAATAAACATGAGCGAATATTGGGATTATGAGCAATGATTGCAATGTAGCATTTGCAAAGCATGTATTTCCTAAGTTTTGCATACCATTCCCTGCTTCTGGAAAATTTGCTTGAAAATTCATGTTAAGCTGCAGCAATTACGTAATCTCAGTAGGTGTTGTATAAATATATACACTGCAGATGAAATAATTTCTGATCTATCATGATAGCTGTCAGTGAACTTACAACAATTACTATTGATGGCTTTTCAATGGGGTAGAGATTATCAAACACCCAAGGAAGGCAAGCATAGCAAAGACTCTTTCCATACTCTGTTGGAAGCACACCAAATACATCTCCTTTCACAACGCTGATTATCACATCCATCTGCGTAGCCAGACCCACCGCTGAAGGGAGGGGGGTCTGGTGAAACGCGTATACCAAAGTTGTTCTACTGCAGCCTACAGTGCAGCGATTGTGGTCACAATGAATATTATTATTTGTTTATGAATATGATTATCACTGTTATGAATATTATTATCACCTGCGAAAATTAGAAGAGATCTGCAGAGATGTAGTAATGGCTTCAACGACTGCTGCGAAGAGATTAGGGTATGATTCATTAAAGGATAAGCAGATGGATGTGATAATCAGCGTTGTGAAAGGAGAAGATGTATTTGGTGTGCTTCCAACAGAGTATGGAAAGAGTCTTTGCTATGCTTGCCTTCCTTGGGTGTTTGATAATCTCTACCCCATTGAAAAGCCATCAATAGTAATTGTTGTAAGTTCACTGACAGCTATCATGATAGATCAGAAATTATTTCATCTGCAGTGTATATATTTATACAACACCTACTGAGATTACGTAATTGCTGCAGCTTAATTGCATTCCACTAGAACAACTTTAGTATACGCGTTTCACCAGACCCCCCTCCCTTCAGCGGTGGGTCTGGCTACGCCAGACTACTTTTCCTACTGATAGCGAAGCATAAATTTTACATCAATGGCTTTGCTAATTCCAGCAAAGTAAGTTAGAATCTAAAATCTTATACATTATCAGAGTTATAGACCTGAAAAAAATGAAATATTAAGCGCACCACCCACACATATGAGTGTTCTATTGTATTGTGGCCATACTTATAAATGTGCTTCTATCGCCCACACATTTTTAATAATTTCAATTATAAAGGTCAGATTTTTTTGGTTCTCTTTTGTTTCTTAGCTATTCTTGACTATTCCCCAACAAAGAAAGGCAAAGGCACAAGTAAAGAACATTTCTACATCATCCAGTAACGTAGGGAAGTTTCTGGATCGTTGCAGTAGTAATATGTTTGCTGAAATTGCTGACCGTTTTTGACCTTTTCGATGATTGTGGAGAAACAGTGATAACAGCGAATGAGACAACTGCAGATGACATCCACTTTGTCAGTAAACATCTGAATGGTTCTATAACATACTGGTTGTAGTATATTTTAGCGAAACAGTTGACTGTTGACTTCACTGTTGAGGACTGACCTTTCAAATGCAGATGTTTGTTTGATACTTTGTTGCTCTTTCAGAGGTTTTAATATTTAGTTACACATCAGGAACAAATGAAGGTAAGCACACTTATATATATATATATATATATATGTGATATAATAATGTCATAATGATAATAATATAATACACTATAACAAAGCTCTTCACCACTATCCTCCATCATATGTAGGTTCATAGTCATCAGTCCGGTTTCTCATCTTCCAAACTCTTGTTTGCCATTTTTTCATCTTCTAGTACATATTCAACATTAGTGATGTCATTATATTAATATTTGTACAATAGTGTGATTCTTACAGTATAATAATCATTTTATAATAAGTATACATAATAATAATTATTATAATATACAAGCATGTTGTCAATGTATTATATTAATTTCTTTATTGGAAAACAATTATCAATACAGCTATGGACTTCATTTAAAAACCACTAGACACAAGAGGTTGATATTGATGTGGGTGTGATATAATTAAAATATAAATATATATCATAAGCTTTTTCATTATAATTCGTAGGCAATTTAAGTACTGCTTACAAAGTGGCTAAAGTTAATGCATGCTAAATATGAGCATTTAAGAATCGCTATATTTAGTGGACAATATGGAGCACTAAAGTGTACAAAATTCAAGATGATTTTTATGAATAGATGCTTTTTAATTGTGCTTCTTATTGTATTAATAATGATTTGTGTCCACTTAGGGACTCCATACAAAAATTATATTAAAATGATTGAAAATAATTACTTGTGCAAAAAAATGTCTCTATTCTGTATGTAGGTCAAATGTTGCTTTTCAAAGAGATTATAAGATGTAAAAATATAAAATTATACAGCCTTTGTCATATGATGGTCAAACAATAATCAATGTTACTGATAGTGATTCTTGTAAGCAAAAGTACAGGGATGTTTGAGAACAATATTTGTACAATTTCTGTTAGCGAATAAAAAAAATTGGTTGTTTGTACAACAACGAACGTTTATTATTAATAGTGTACAAATTTGTTCAAAGTATAATTCTATAATAATTATATATGAGTATTCTTATTATAATGCATCAGTATAATGACCATACATTGTGTTTATAACATCACATGTCTACTTGGTACCTGTAAAATGAACAGAAACGTAATTACATGTACACTACATAAAGATGAGGCTGTACCTCAGAAAATAGGCAATTTAGTACATCACTAAACATTTCTTCATAGTAATCTCAACATAATAATATATGAAATGCACATAATTTACTTCTTCACCAAATTTTCTAGTTATATAGTTGTGACGCGTACGATTGACTTGTCTTTCACTGCTGTACAAATACTTTGAAACCTATCTTTTGTAAGTCCGCATTGCCTTATCAAAAATAAATTTTAAAAAACAACTAACTGCATACGTACATACTAGTAACAACCAAACCATACAAAGTACTTAGGCTAACACAACAACACACATACACACACATGCATTATAAAGGGTTTATGTCTTTTAGTACATTTTCCATTTTAGGACGAAGCTGTGGATCACAACTTGTACAATACTCTACTAATGTCTTGATAGATGGATACTGGATTTCACAAATTTGTTCCTCTCTTTCAAAAGAAACAGTGGATGGTAGACGATGAGTAGACATTTCTAGTAGTAAAATACCAAAGCTATATACATCCATCGCAGGAGAATGGAGGTTAGGAGTGAGGGCTTCAGGAGCCGAATATACAGCGCTACCAGGAGCTGCAGTACTCACTTGACGAAGGAAATTAACAGATCCATAATCAGATAGTTTACCCTTCCACTGTCTATTAACTGATGGTTCCAAGAGGACATTGGCACTGCTGACATCACGATGAAGAATTGGTTGAGGTTTCCAGAGATGAAAATAATTGAGTGCTAAGGCGACATCATGTCCAATGACAACAATCTGTGGGTGTGTCAGTGATTCCAGTTCTTTACGAAGACTGGTAGGCATCAGTTCAGTTAGTATAATAGGATTACCAACTCTAGTGGCTCCAATAAATTGAAGTAGATTAGGATGACGAATACGAGAAGCAATCTCCATCTCTCTAGAAAAAAGGTTAAGATAATGATCACTGATAATCACTTCATGTAAACACTTTGCAGCTACTCTGGTACCTCTGAATATAGCAACCTTCACTTCTGCCCATGCTCCTTTCCCTACAATCTCTTGTGTCATTTCCACTTCTTCCTTCTGCAGTACCCAGTGAGGATTCTCAATCTCTGTTCGAAGGTGACGAATTCGTTCCTGTTGTTCCCGAATGGTGTCTTCTTTTCTTTGTGCTGTTTCACGTAAATGATTATTATCTTCCTGAACTTGCTGTATATTCTGGTTACATTCTTGAACTTGCTGGCTGAGTTCCTGTGTGTATATGTGTGTGTGTGTGTGTGTGTGTGTGTGTGTGTGTGTGTGTGTGTGTGTGTGTGTGTGTGTGTGTGTGTGTGTGTGTGTGTGTGTGTGTGTGTGTGTGTGTGTGTGTGTGTGTGTGTGTGTGTGTGTGTGTAGGTTACAATTATACAAGTGGTTACTATAATTTAAAGATGAACTACTGAAAATATTAATTATTTATTACGTGTGATTGTAAAGGTAAAAATGGACATTTGAAGAACAAAAAATAATTCTCATTAGTCTTTAGTACAAAATATGAAACACTTGAAGTAAGTGTTTGATCAGATTATTATCTGTTATCAACTTTGTGTACGTATGTATATATAGTGGGTGTATTTGGGATATAGCTTTATTAATAAACCACATTATATAAACTAATTATATAGTTAATTAAAATAGATTTTGCATTCTATTAAGAAACCATAGAGATTTACTGTGTAGCCCTAAATTTTCACGGGCTTTAAACTTAGCATTTTTTGTGAAAACCTGAAAATTTGATTTGCAAAATAGTACAATATTACAGTAAATGAAACCATAGTTATTTTAGTAGTGGTGGTTTCTGCACCCACTCAACAATATACAAAATGAAAACATTTATGTAATCATAGATGGTGCACATGCTTGTCTGATATTGTTACTGTCTTTTCATATTAAGTGAGTTTTTTAATATTATGTTATATACATGTAATAAAATCAGGTAAAAGATGCTCTATCATTCCATTGGATTGAGTGTGGCACATAAAAGAATGATAATAGAAAGATATTTGAAACGATATGATATTCATCATGATGCTCATTATAATGTAGATTACATCATAATGTATTATTGATTCACAACGATGAATACTTGTATATGTACACATTATTATGTTTTGGATTGTAATTACACACCATTACCTGTATTTGCTGTTGAGTGTCCTGTTGTGTGAGTTGTAGCTGAGCTTGAGTATCTTGTAGTCTGGTATCTGATTCTCGCAGTTGGGATTGAGTCTCCTGTAGTCTGGTATCTGATTCCTGTAGTCTGGTATCTGATTCTCGTAGTTGAGATTGAGTCTCCTGTAGTCTGGTATCTGATTCCTGTAGTCTGGTATCTGATTCTCGTAGTTGGGATTGAGTCTCCTTTAGTCTGGTATTAGATTGTTTCATTTCTTGTTGATATTGCTCAATAGCATCGTGAAGAATTCGCCGGTTCTCTATTAGGCTGCCATCTGCTTGTTTTTCAATTTCTGTTATTTGTTGTTGCAATTCTTTTACCTGTCCAGCTAAGGTGAAGTTTTCATCTCTGAGGTGTGCCAAATCTTCAACCTGATTTTGAGGTGGTGATAATGCTCGTGGGACACTCCTATCTCTCATGAGTAGTTCTTCCTCACTCTGTATCTCTGTCATTCTCCTATGTAAATATTCTCTATTAGTGATCATTTCTTCACTGTTCCATATATTCTCCACACACCATTTATCATTAGTATACACTATAACACAATATAAATATAATAGTTATTACCTCATACATGATAATTATTACAATCTGAATGCATATATGTTGTATGTACATACAAATACCAGTATGTAGGTATGATTATATGCATCTATGCATATCTATGTATATTATGTAAGTATATTATGTACATACATAAGATAGCACACACTAAGTACGTAAATATACTTAAAAATATACATCTGTATGGATGTATGCATGTTTATGTGTGCATGCGTTGTATATGTGAGTGCATGAGTATGTATGTACGTACGTACGTACGCATATATACATGTACATACATACACATTCACTTACACATAACATAAAAGAATACATATGTATATACATATGCAAGTACATGTATATACAAATGTACATACATTCACATATATACAAACACACACACTACATACAAGTAACATACAAGTAACATAAAAGCATATACATGAACATAGATTTGTATGCATGTAAGTATGTAGGTATGTATGTACCACCTACTGAGGATGAGATACTCGAAACGGTGGAAAGATGAAAAGTGGTAAGGCTGGTGGAAAGAATGGTGTATTGCCGGAAATGATAAAGTGTTGTGGTGCAAATCTGCTGGACCATCTAGTGGAGCTATTTCAGTGTGTGTGGCGTGAGGGGAGTGTCCCTCAGGAATGGAAGGATGCTGTTATAGTGCCTATTCCTAAGAAAGGCGACTTGACCTTGTGTGATAACTGGAGAGGCATTAGTCTTTTGGATGTAGGAGGCAAGCTATTTGCAAATATCATACAGCAAAGGCTGCAGACAGTGGCTGAGAGAGTTTTGCCTGATTCACTGTGTGGCTTTAGAGGTGGTAGGGGCTGTATTGACATGATGTTTTGTGCTAGGCAGTTAGTGGAGAAGGCAATAGAGCATAACACCAAGCTTTTCATGCTGTTCATTGATCTTCAGAAAGCATATGACTCTGTCCCTCGTGAAGCCTTGTGGCGTGTGTTGATTAAGTATGGTGTCCCACAGTCTATGCTAAATGTGATACGCTCCTTACATGATTGTATGAGTGCGGAAGTGACTGTAGATGGGCAAGTTGCTCCTCAGTTTGAAGTGTGCAATGGCTTGAGACAGGGTTGTGTCATTGCACCAACTCTCTTCAACCTCTATTTTGCATTGGTGATGGAGCAGTGGAGGGTGAAGTGTAGTGAGATTGGTGTGGATGTCTTTTACAAGTGTGGGGGGAAGTTGGTTGGGGATAGGACAAGGAGGCCATTCCACATCAAGGTGACTGAGCTTTTGATTGCTGATGATGCCGCTGCAGTTGGTACTGATAGGGAAAGTATGGAATGTGCTGCTATTGAGTTGGAAAGGATTATCAAAGCCTGGGGTCTGACCTTAAGTGTGGCAAAGACAAAATTACTTCTTGCAGGAGTTCCAGATAATGAGGAGGAGCTGAGGCCATTGGTGTTGGAAGGTGGAGAAATTGAATGTGTGAGTGATTTCAAGTATCTGGGGTCAATATTGGAGGCAAAGGGTAGTATAGTGAAGGAGGTAGGGGAGAGAATTGCCAAGGCATCCAGAGCTTTTGGAGCACTTAGAGAGCCAGTGTTTAGGGACTCCAACCTTTCCTACAGGACCAAGAGGCTTGTTTACAGAGCTGTTATTTTGGGAGTGCTGGTGTATGGGTCAGAGACCTGGACCACCAAGCATGATACTAAAAGGAAACTGGAGGCTTTCCATAATCGGTGCCTCAGAGGTATAATGGCATTACATCAAGACAGCAGAGAATGGAGCACATTAGCAGTGTCCAGATAGCCAAGCAATTTGGGATGGAGGAGTCTTTGGAGGACCTTATAGTGGCAAGACGCTTGAGATGGCTTGGTCATGTGGCAAGAATGGAGGACCACAGACTCCCAAAGAAGATTCTTTTTGGCTGGTTGCCACAATGCTGCCCTGCACATGGGACAAAGATGAGATGGCGTGACCGTGTAAGGAAGGACATGAAGAAGTTTTGCATTGAAGAGGGGAATTGGTCCAGGTTAGCACAGGACAGAAGTGGATGGAGAGGATGTTGTAGGACTGGGTTGGAGGCTGTGACAAGGAGAAGAGTTGAGGACGATGAGATGAGGAGAAGTGCCCATGCTGAGGAGAGATCTGGAGGCAGTGTCAGAGTAACAACCACCCAACCTTTCCAGTGTAGCACCTGTAAGAGATCATTCAGACGTCAGCAGACACCAATGTTTGACGACTCGCCCTCGGGGTCAGGTGATGAGGTTACCGCCATCGTCGTGAGAAGATACCAATACTCAGACTGCCACTTTGTGGCAGAGAGGCATCATCCTTTTGGGTGGCTTTATTTCAAAAAAAAAAAATCAAAAAAAATATTTTATGTACATGCGGATGTATATACTTACGTACTTGCATATGTACAAATATGTACACACACATGCACACACACACACACATACACTCTCATACACACACACACACACACATACACTCACACACACACAACATATATACAACAGACATATATAAATACTTATTATTAGTAGTATCAAGTTTCTAAGGAATGTAATTAAATGTTATCATATCATATTATAATAATAAATGTGTGTCTTCACATGTATATACTAAAGTCTGTCCAACCTGAGAAGATCCTCAGAAAATTCAAATTAACTTTCGTTTATTTAGACCAATCTTGACATTTTTGGTATCACTGAGTTCCTCCCACAGGTGCACATCTCATGGAATTTGAATTATTTCAATAACTGTTATAATTCTGGAGATACTGATCTACTGTACAATGTGTATGGCATATTTCTAACCGCATGCAATGTTAAATATTTAATTATGAATACAATTATTGAATAATGAAAACTAAAAGGCGAGTTATAAAACCACAAACACGTATACAATGTAAACTTAATTGCAGTAGACACTCCTCTCTCTACTTCCGGGGATCAACTCAGCTTGGACAGACTTTAGTATATGTATTTATATAATAATTATACATTTATGTGTGAAACACTTATTAGGTTTCAATACACAATAATATGATAACATTTACTACTGAACTAGTGAGTATGTAACTATGTAAGTATGTAAATATAATACAAACTACAATAACTAATTATATATACATACATGTACACTTACCTACATGTATATGTATATATACATATATATAATTATATACAATGTATATGCTATATACTTGGATATATTACATACACACATACATATATACACCTACATACTGACATATGTACATACATACATATATTGAATGAATGTAATGTAAATACACACATAACACATCATAAACGAAATACTAAGTATTCAGGTATTATATATATGTACATATGTGTGTACGTATGTATGTACATAACTACATGCATGCATACATGTACATAGATACATACACATGTATGCATGCATATCTAAGTGCTAATGTACATAAACATGTGCCTAGCATGATAGCAAAAGGTGTAGAAATGATCAACAAACAAACAGCCACAACGACATGTATGTTTGTATGTATGTATGTACATACAAACATACATACTTGCAATGTATATATACATACACATGTACCTGTACATACATACATACATAGATACATACATATACAAACATATACACATACACAAATACACTGATACGTACATACATACATACATACATATATGTGCGTACATACACACATAAATACATAGGAAAGGGTGTACATACATACATACATATGTACGTACATACATACATAAATAAATAAATAAATAAATAAATATATTATATATATATATGTATCTACGTACGTATGTATATACAATTATACATGTGTATGTACATATGCACATACATGTAGGTGAACATACATGTATGTAAGCATGTAGATACATACATAATTACCTAAAAACATGCATGTACATACATACATACATACATGCATACATACATACATACATACATACGTACATACATATATCCATACATACATACATACGTATATACATACGTACATACATACGTACATACATACGTACATACATACATACATACACAAATGTACGTACATACATACGTATGTACTTACATGCACATGTACATACCACATACATACATACATACATACATAGATACATACGTATATACATACATTTATATGTACATACATACGTACATACATACATACATACACATATGTACGTACATACATACGTATGTACTTACATGCACATGTACATACCACATACATACATACATACATACATACATACACACATACATACATACATACATACACATATGCACATACACATACGTACATGAATATGTACATACAAACATACATACAAACATAGATACTTACATAAATACACATATGTACGTACATACATACATACATATATAGGTAGTATGTACATAATACATAAATACATAAATGCATATGTATATACATACATTAATATAATAATATATATGTATATATATATATGTATCTACGTATGTATGTATATACAATTATACATGTGTATGTACATAGGCACATAGGTGAACATACATGTATGTAAATATGTAGATACGCATACATGTATGTAAGTATGTAGATACATACATAGTTACCTATAAAAACACACACGCACAAATAAACACACATAATATATAAAGATATTATAATACCACACACACAAGATAATAATTATGTTAGTAAATACAAACATAGTTAATTATGTATTATAATTAAAATTCTTGTTAATCATATTTCTCATGTAGTGAATATGATAATAATCACTAATAATAATATATCACATGATATTAATTATCATACCTAGTTCAATAATAATAGTAACATCACATCCTGTCACTGGAATATTAGTATTATCAGATCTATCATATTGTTTGGCTCCTCCATTAATTATTATCCACACTCTATTATTAGATATTTGATATGGTGTTATTGAGTGGTGATATCGTTTAGTAACACATTCAGGTAGATTAATCTGAAGAGATGAATATATTAACATATAATCAATATGATTACATGTTATAAATGAGGAACACATTATTATATATTAGTACAAGAAAGAGTATGTTTCATTTAATATAATATATTATAAATGTAATGATAACACTTTTAACTCATATTTGTGATATACCAGTATTTTAAATATTAATATTTGATGATAATAAAACTGATACTAATATAAACGAGCGCCGTCGGGACGGGACCTCGCCTATGTGGCAAAGTAATACAAAGCACTACAATTTTTTTCTAAATATAATAAAGTTTGTGTATAAAACAAACAATACTTTTATTGAAAAATGTATAATTTATATATATATATATTACATCTTATTCTCTGAAGTCTCCAACGCGTCTCAACGTGTGAAAACGAATCACTCTATTACGTGTTTAGCATTCACGTGCACAAGACCATGCCTGTAGGTGGAGCTAAGTAGCTTGCCTTAATGGTGGTGTAGTTACCCTCGCCGCGTAGCGTGTGTCTGTGTATCTGTGTGTCTGTGTGTTAGCAATTTTTCTGAAAAAATATAAACATTGACATTTCAAAAGGGGTACTGGTAGACTTCAAATTATACAAGGAAAAAAAATAACGTAGGAATTCTTCTAAAACCTTTTGGTTCTAAAGTTATGACAATTTTTATAACTCACGGTTGCCGTTTTACGACTTTAAGATGAAACGAGGGCAATAACGAGAGTAAATATGGACACAAAAAACACAAGTGATCCTGTTTCATGGCTGTCGCTAGCCAAGAAACACTTCAAACCAAAAACAATCGAGGTAATGGTTGCTACTACACCACCATTGTTGCAAGATAGAAAGCTACCTAGCTCCACCTACAGGTATGTGCAGTGCGCATGCTTGCAAAGCGTCATGTACTAAACACGTTGGAGACTTTAGAGTTAGACTTCAGACATTTTTCGTTGTTTTTCGAAGGAAAACAGCGAATAAGATGTAAGATATATATACAAATTATACATTTCTTCCATTGATATTCTTATTTTGACTTTTAGGATATAAAGTTATAACAGTTTTAATCCCATAAATGTTTCAAATTTATATGTATTCCATGTAAAAAAATTATTGTTTGTTTCATACACAAACTTTATTGTATTTTGAAAACAATTGTAGTGCTTTGTATTACTTTGCCACATAGGCGAGGGTCCCGTCCCGACAGCGCTCGATTTATTTAGTAGTAGCAACCATTACCTCGATTGTTTTTGGTTTGAAGTGTTTCTTGGCTAGCGACAGGCCATGAAACAGGATAACTTGTATTTGTGTGTCCGTATATACTCTCGTTATTGCCCTCGTTTCATCTTAAAGTCGTGAAACGGTAACTGTGAGTTATAAAAATTGTAGAACCAAAAGGTTGTAGAAGATTTCCTACGTTATTTTTTTTCCTTGTATAATTTGAAGTCTACCAGTACCCCGTTTGAAATGTCAATGTTTTTATTTTTCCAGAAAAAGTGCTAACACACAGACAGACACACAGATACACAGACAAAACGATTACCGTACCCTTCCGCCTATGCTACGTGGCGAGGGTAATTAATATATAAGATAATAATGTATTACATGTGTCATGTGATGTATATTACCTGATACCAGATTAAACTGGATATATCCAGTATCCAGCTGTCATTCAGTGGTTGAACATCATCATCCAGTCCTCCAATAGTTATTAAATGTGAAGTGACTTGTTCATTTGTTGATATACTATTAATAATACTAGTAGCGTGGTTACTTCTTCCCTTTGGCCACTTCATTTTAGTATTTGATCTTACTATTTTCTTAAAATCCTATAGTATTATTAATATAAATATTATACATGTGATTATTATTAATATTAACAATAATAATAATAATGGCGGGCAAGTGTTGCCCCTGTAATGGAAGTAGAGCGAGGTGTATCAGATGTAAGTGTGCGAGATCTAAGAGACCATGTGTGTCGTGTTTGCCGCTTCAGAATGGGCAGTGTCAGAATATAATAAGAAAGAGACAGGAATCTCAGGCAAAGGAACCACCGTGAATCTCGAAGCTACCGCATACCATACCAAGTGCTTATCCTCGAGTAACGATAAACGATAAAAGGACGGATGAGGAGGATTCCAGTGACAAGGATAACATTGAAGAAGAACCAGGAGAAAATGAAGATGAGTCAGTAGATGATACGAAACAGGTGAATAGTGTTGAGAGCATCTTTGGTGATGGGCATCAATTAGAACCGGTAGAGAGTACAGCATGCTGTGACTTGATTAATATACAGAATCTTACGACCAAGGCGTATGGAGCAAAATTGGAAGGAGAGCAGAATCTAGAATCATTGGATGAATGGGGAGAAAGGTGGAGAAAGGTGATTAGCCTGCAGAACAGGCTCTACGTCATTCCTGGTGGAGCTGTTGGTAGACGGTATGTAGATGCCTTGAGCGAAGAAGTAAAACACACTTACATTGGGAATTATCCATCAGATAGGCTTATTGTTTTCAGTGCTGTAATACTGCAAAGGGATAAAATGATAAAGAAAGGAAAAGATATTAGACAACTGTTAATACGAAGGCTAGATATGTGGAAAAGAGAAGAATTCGATCAGTTGATTAGAGAAGCAGTTAGATGCAATAAATCATTGAGAAGCATGAAGAAAAATGACAATGATAGAGATAAGGTGGTAAAAATATTCACAAGATTGATGCTACAGGGAAAGATACGCCCTGCGGTTAGATGGTTGACAGAGAGAGTTGGAGGAGTGCTAGATCCGGGTGAGAAGATGAGTATTGATACAGATATGAGTGTTTTAGATATGCTGAAACTGAAGCACCCTGATTCAAAGGTCCCATCCCAGTCGGCACTATATAAATGTAAGGATGATGAGATACCAGTATGGGAAGATGTTGAGGTTAATGGCAGCCACGTGTTACAAGTGGCTCGGATGATTCAAGGAGGAGCGGGCCCAGGAGGGAGTGACTCGACTCACTGGCAGGATTCATTAATGAGATTCGGAGCACATAGTGAGAGACTAAGAGAATTGGTTGCTGAATTGATTAAAGGATTGGCTAACTCGATTATACCATAGCAAGAGATAAGAGCTCTAATGGCGAATAGGCTAATTGCACTGGACAAGTGTCCGGGTGTACGACCCGTGGGAATTTAAGAAGCTCTTAGGAGAATATTGGGTAAAGTAATGGTGATGGTGACAAGATATGAGGTTGAAGAAGTTGCAGGAGTGGCACAATTATGTGCTGGAGTCAGAAGTGGCATAAAGGGTGCAATTCATACTATGTCTGATCTGTTTGATGATAATAAGATGGAGGGCTGGGGTGTACTACTGGTTGACGCTAGAAATGCATTCAATTCAGTGAATAGAGTTGCAATACTGTGGAATGCTAGAATTCTTTGGCCGAGGTGTTCACGGTTTATATTTAATACATATCGCGGATGGGCCCCACTGGTGATTGCAGGCGGAAAATCAATTGTTTATAGTAAAGAAGGAGTAACGCAAGGGGATCCCTTGTCGATGTTTCTGTATGCTATTGGTACACTTCCCCTCATTCACAGTCTTAAATCTCAAATGGTTACTCAGGTTTGGTATGCGGATGATGCTTCGGCTGGTGGAACGCTGAGGGAATTAAGAATTGGTTTGGGCAACTAGTAGAGCAAAGGCCGCTATATGGATACTTTCCTGAGCCAACCAAGAGCTACCTAATAGTTGATGAAAAATATACTTCTATTGCAGGAGGAATATTTGAAGAGTTTGGAGTTAGAGTTGTGCAGAGCAGACGGATGTTAGGAGGGATAATAGGTAATAATACAGGGAAGAAAGAGTTTTTGAATCAACTAAATCAAAGATGGCAATATAAATTAGAAACACTCACAGAGATTGCGGAGCAACAGCCCCAGGCCGCTTATACAGCATTAGTGAAATCATTACAGAATGAGTGGGCATTTGTGCAGAAGGTGAAGAGGAATTTCAGGAAATTGAGAATGCAATAGCAAATAAAGTATTGCCAGCAATATTTGGAAATGAAATATCAGGTAATGAAAGGAAACTATTTTCTCTCCCAGCAAGGATGGGAGGATTGGGAGTTGAAGATCCAAGAGAAATGAACAGTTCAGCATATAGAAACTCCAAGAAGAGCTGTGAAAAGTTAATAGAGGCAATAAGGGGAATAGATGAGTTTGTAAAGGAGGATCATATGGAATTGATTGATAAAACGAGGAAGGAGAGTAGGAAGGCAAAAGAAGAGAGGATGAACAACGAGCTTGATGAAATCCTACCATTATTTGACCAAGAACACCAAAGAGCCATCAACCAAACAAGATCAAACAAGATATCAACTTGGTTAACCGTGTTGCCAGTAGCTAGATACAACTTTGACTTGGCACCTCAAGAGTTCAGGGATGCATTGGCAATCAGGTATAGAAAACCGTTTTCAAGAGTTCCTGAGTGCTGTGATGGATGTGGCTCAGTATTCAACTTGTCACATGCATTAGATTGTAGAAAAGGGGGCCTAGTAATATAAAGGCACAATGAAATAAGGGACGCTATCGCGGATGTTTCCTCCATGGTCTGGGGACAAGTGAAAAAGGAACCAGTGGTCAGGGAACCAAATAATACAACAGAAACACCTGCCCTGATAGCTGACCTATCCATCAGAGGAGTCTGGACGCCACAAGAGTTGACGTTGTTAGATGTTCGTGTCATAGACACAGACGCCAAATCTTATGGTAACAGATCTCCCGAAGATGTGATAAAAACCGCAGAGAGAGAAAAGAGGAATAAATATGGGGAAGCATGTGAGGCCAGGAGGGCAACGTTTACGCCATTCTGTGTTTCCGTAGATAGAGTAATGGGAAAACAGGCGCAACACTTTGTGAAGAGAATAGGAGATAGATTGGCAGAAAAGTGGGATAAAACATATGGAGAAACAATGGGGTGGCTAAGAGCAAGACTAGCATTTGCTATATTAAGAGCTTCAATCCTATGTTTGAGAGGATCACGAACAAAATGGAGATGTCTAGGGTTAGAGGATGGAGCTCCAATTACTTGGTTATTGGATTAAAACCAATCCCAATTATCACTTTATTTCTTTATTTCTATATTATAAAGTAATTATAAATTTTTGGACTTTGACTTTCAGTTGTATATTTATTTTATAATAATAATAATAATAATTAATATTAATATATAATTATAAATGATGATAATAAACAAGTCACTAATTATAATAATTAATTAATAAGGTGTGTGGTTTACAAGTGGATTATTATATAAATTATGAATATTTATTATTTACTAATAAACACAACATGTACTCTTTTATTAGTAAATATTTTGATAGTATTAATAATGTGATTAAAAGTTATATTTCACATAATCAAATATTTGTGCTCATTTATCAAAACACAAATATTATGAAAATATCCACATCATGAAGAAATGTATGATTATGATACTTGTAAGACACACCTCCTTAATTATATATTATTATTAAACATGTTTACAATCAGGTATTGATCCAGGGTGAGTACTTTATCAATGAGATTCATATCAGCTTCAAGACACAACTTCAAACTCTTTCATTTTAATAACAAGTGAAAATATTTGAAAGATGTGTCTTCAAGTAATCATGAATATCATTAAAGTTTGTTTTGTGTATAATTATAATAACAGTACATGTAATTTGTATAATTATATTCCAGTTAACCACACTCTACATAATAATTAATAATATAATATTATGTACTCTACATGTACACTGTTTAACACAACCTTTTCAGTGACTATAGATTCAATACTGATAATATAAATATAATTTATATTAGTAATGAAACTATATAATGTAATGTATTATAACTCAATTATTATTAATACTAAACACTTAATAACTCACTATTGTATTATGGGAATATGTAAATATATATAGATCATTAGTACGATAGTAACGATTCCTTTCATAAATAGTGACTCCTCCAAACATCACACCCCTGTTACCAGGAAGCGTATTGATGGTGGAAAAGGCCAATGGTGGTGGACGAGTACCTGTTATGACAGGTACTATCCATTGATCTGAAGAAAATACATGATATCATTATGATGTAATATATAATATGAGTCATGCAATACCTGGTGATGTGGTAAGGTTCATACAATGGATTTCATTTGTGTATGAAAGATGTGGGTTCGCAGGAGAAGGAATGTATTGAGCATGTGTTTGTTTTGTGAGTGGTGTTAGTCCTACACCACCAGAGAGAAACAAGTGATCTTCTCCAATCATATTGAATGATATCATTCCACAGCCACGTATTCTCATTGGTATATTATCAGTAGTAGTACTGATAATCTCATTCCAGCTTAATGTAAGAGTGTTTAGTTCATAGAGATTATTGTGGAAACAGTCGAGTGGTTTACAGGATCCTCCAAAGTATAATACACTATCCTTTATACTAGTACAAGCATAGTCTATCACTCCAGCAGGTGGATTACTTGTGGTAGATTTACGTTCCCATTTGAATGTTTCCAATTCAAATATATCCACCGTTGATGTAATTTTTCTTTTATCTTCATTGTCATGGACAAGAGGTAGATCTTTCAGCCATCCTCCCCAACAATACAAGTTGTTTTTTACTAGTGTAGTGGAATGATGAGTTCTCCAATTCAATTGACCTGATAATAAATAATTAATACATGATTATAATAACATGACAAGTAACACACATATTTAATAAATACATGTTATTAATACATAAACTAGTACTTATTTATTAATAATTACATATGTAATAATATTTCAAAATAGATATGAGTAACTTATTTAACTGATATATCAAGTGGTTGTATATAATATATTCACCTGTTGACATTTCTGGAGAGAGAGGGAATAGTGGAGAGCACTTATTATAAACTCAGATATAGAGAAGGAACTAGCCAAACTTTTGCATTTTCTGAAAAGTATTGTTGCTATCTAATCACTTTATGACATGACATCATGTGATATTCAATAGTGTAATTATAATCAAATAATTGTAATCTCAATATCCTTATGCTGTCTAATAGATGTACAAAGTAGATTATTTATTTAAATTGAGCCATTTTAGATTGCCAAACCTTCTTTGTGCAGCTAATGTGAGATATTAGGCATGATAACTGATTATAATAGGTACATAAATCTTTGAAGTATTTTAATATAATTAGAGCAAAGTATAGTTATGGTGTTAGATGTATGTACCCTGAACAACCAACTAATTGTTAAATCCTTGCAACTGTACTAACCATGCAATATATATGTTATTTTAACAATTCTATTTTTACAGTGTATAAGTAATACTGAATACAGCACTACTGATGGTATTACTGTATACAGCACTACAGATAGTACTACTAGTACTTCTGAATACAGCACTACTGATAGTGTTATATATGCACTACAAACTGTTTGACCTTTAAATTGACTGTATATTGTTTATCTCTTTGACTAATTAGTCTGGTTGCAAGAACTTGTTAAAACCTGTCTTTTAATTAGTTTGGTACATGTGCTTTGAAATCTGGAATCTTCCAGAATCTTCTTTAGTTTTGCGATTTATTTCGGTAATAAGTTTAGTTATTGTGTCTATGAGTTTAGTCTATATGTCAAATTCTGGAAACCATATTCTATCAGAGATTACCACTAGTACTACTGAATACAGCACTACTGAATACAGCACTACTGATAGTACTACTACTAAAAATGACTACTGATAGTAATACTGAATACAGCACTACTGAGGTACTACTAGTAATAATGAATATAGCACTACTGATAGTACTACTAGTAATACTGAATACAGCATTAATGATAGTACTACTAGTACTACTGAATACAGCACTACTGATAGTACCACTAGTACTACTGAAGACAGGACTACTGATAGTACTACTAGTAATACAGAATACATCACTAATGATAGTACTACTGGTACTAATAAATACAGCACTACTGATAGTATTACCGCTACTAATAGTACTACTAGTAATACTGAATACAACTCTAATGACAGTACTAATAAGTAGAGCACTACTGATGGTACTACTAGTAATAATGAATATAGCACTACTGATAGTACTACTAGTAATACTGAATACAGCACTACTGATAGTACTACTAGTAATACTGAATACAGCATTAATGATAGTACTACTAGTACTGCTGAATACAGCACTACTGATAGAACTACTACTAAAAATGACTACTGATAGTAATACTGAATACAGCACTACTGAGGTACTACTAGTAATAATGAATATAGCACTACTGATAGTACTACGAGTAATACTGATTACAGCACTACTGATAGTACTACTGGTAATAATGAATACAGCACTACAAATATTACTATTGTGATATTCTGACGAGTTATTAAGTTCATTAATATTCATGAGTTACATGTGACTATATATACTGTGTTTTAATTAATTTATCTCAGTTGTGTCAGTAGAGATTGATTTTATAGTTTGTGTTTTTCATTTATTTGTTGAGTGCAAAATTCGGTCATTTCCTTTGGCGACGAGGATCAAACGACTGAAGATATTCACCAGATGGCTCACGGGAAACTTTCCGCTTTCGATCAACACAGCGTATCGTGGACTTCATATTCAGAATGACTTGGATACTACTTCACGTCTAACGACATTACAAACAATACAAAGAGAAGTCGATTTTACTATCGTTCAGTGGAGCTGCTACGTATGATCTCTTAAAGAACCTTTTGCAACCTGATAGTCCTAATGACAAAACTTACGATAAACTAGTTAAAGTTCTTTCCGATTACTTCAACCCCAAGCCGAGCACTAGTGTACATCGTTTCAAATTCAACACTCGTGTTAGAGAGACAGGAGAATCTGTTGCAAGCTATGTGGCAGCCTTGAAGTCGCTCGCCGATTGCTGTGATTATGGAACTAAATTAGATGAAATGGTGAGAGATCGCATTGTATGTGGTATTAATAATTCACGAATTGAAAGTCGATTGTTACAAGAATGAGACTTGACATGTCAAAATGCTTTGGACACAGCTCAAGCTATGGAATTAGCTGCCAAAAATATTGCAGAGATGCAAAAAAAGAACCGTGACACCGTCTCAACCAGTTCATAGACTCAACTTGTCTCAAGACTCAAGCGGGGAAACAACGAACCGTTCCCGCCATTGAATGCTATAGATGTGGAGGAAATCATTATGCAAACAGATGCAAGTTCTTCAGTGCAGTCTGCAGATCGTGTGGCAAGTGGGCAGAGGTCGCCCAAAATCTAATTCACCCAGAACTAAAACTACAATTTCACAAGTTCAGCCCACACGTCTTAGAAAACAATCCTGACCATTCCCCTGGTACTTCAAACCAGACTAATCAACCTGCCAAGGCTTACCCCTTGTTTACTTTGCCTGGGGATGGCAAGCCCATAAAGGTCAACGTTAAAATAAATGGTTTTGAGTTGCCAATGGAGGTAGATACTGGTGCCTCATACCCCATTATTAGTGAAAGCACTTACCATTCATTACAAACTCTTCCAGAGCTCAATCCAACTACTATCACCCTACACACTTACACAGGTGAAAGTTTTGCTATCTTAGGCTTAGTAGACGTAGATGTTTCATATGATGATAAGCAGTTCACATTACCCTTACTTGTTGTTCAAGGTAGTGGTCCAAGCCTTTTCGGACGAAAATTGGTTACAACAGGTTAAACGAAATTGGACCAGCATAAATGCTGTATTTTTCCAGTCTAAATTACAGGCTTAGCTCCAGCAGAAATATTATTGGGCAGACGCCCATGTTCCTGATTTAATTTATTGCACCCTGATATCTACAAAAAAGTTAAAGATAAACAAGACAAAGTATCCCAAACTAATCTGTGCGCTGTCAGAAAATTTTCAGTTGGTGATACTCTTTTTGCTAGAAATTATTCAGGAAAAATCAAATGGATTCCAGTTACAGTAATCAAAATTACTGGTCCAGTATCTTATAGAGTTCAAACTACTTCAGGAAATGTTATAAAGAGACATGTTAATCAGCTTCATTTTCTTCATGCTGAAGATCAGGTGATGGACAGTTCAGACGATTTTGAAGATTTGAGGATTGGAAAATTACTACACCCCCACACCTAGTGCAAAGTGAAGCTCCTGTTGAAACAAGACAGACTACTTCCACAAATAGAAGTGAAACACTTCGTCGTTCAAATAGAGTACGTCGACCAGTTATGACATATCTGCACTGGTTTCAAACTAGAGGGGGAGGAGTGTGAAGTTCTGACTAGTTATTAAGTTCATTAATATTCATGATTACATGTGACTATATATACTGTGTTTTAATTAATTTATCTCAGTTGTGTCAGTAGAGATTGATTTTATAGTTTGTGTTTTTTTCATTATTGTTGAGTGCAAAATTCTGTCATTTCAAATAGTGAGCTGTAAAGGAACAACCATCTATTATTGTTGTGTGTAATGTACGTATAAATTATAGGAGAATTATGTGATGGAAGTCCAATTAAAGTACAGGAAAGTATGGTTCTTATGCAGTTCATCATAAATTATCTTATGAGGCAATTACAGATCTCCTCAGCCTTTTAAATCTACTTTGTCCACAACCAAATTATATCAGTAAAAGTTTTTGGCTTTTTCAGAAATTCTTTAAGAATGTGTCTGCTCCAATTGAGCTTCAGTATTACTGCCCATTGTGCAAGGATATGTGAAACATGTTCTGCTAACTAGCAAGGAAGAGAAAAGGGATACTTTATTTCTTTGGCATGGGACTTGCAAATTCAAGATATCTTCAAATGTAAATGATTAAGTAATCTTATCAAAAATATTATCATTCTCTATTAAACTTATACAAGGGAAGAGAATCCATTCAGCCCTACACTACAGATTTAAAAGAACAAAAAATTGCATAGATGCCATTGAAGATGTGTATGATGGACTGCAGTACCAGAGACATTTTATTAATAATGGTATTCTAACAGACTCTGCTAACATTTCCCTGAAGCACAACACAGATGGTGTATGTGTCTTCAACTCTAGTAACAAAGATGTATGGCCTGTATATATAGTTTGAGATAAATGAGCTTCCACCTAACATTCGGTGAGATGTACTGTAACATCCATATGCATAACTAGCAGAGTAATTATTTATTAATTCACACTTTTCAGAGGAAAGAATGAAAATCTCTTGATAGGCGATTTGTGGTTTGGTGAGTGTCACCCTGTAATGAACACTTTTCTTTCACCAATTACTGATAGTTTGAGAAAACTAGAAACCACAGGTGAATGAAATAATTATGATTTTAAAATAACTGCTTACTTGTTCTTGATTTTAAGGAGTACAAATGCAGTTACCAGCGGGAAAGACAACCTATTCAAAGGTTATATTACAGTCAGCTGTCTATGATATACTAGCCAAAGGAGATGTCCTTGGACAAGTACATTTCAAAGCTGAATATCCGTGTTCATACTGCTACCATCCTGGGAGAATATTGAAGACTGCTAATGGTTTTACATCCTCTTTATAATTTAATGTAATTCATTCCTATTTCATACCACTAGTGGGAATGTATAAATGTTTCCAAATGATCCATTGGTGTACCGCAACCATGACAGTGTAATAGCAGATGCACAAAAAGCAGTGTACAGTACATACCCAGTTTAGTGTTATTCATGAAAGTAGTGAAAGTAATTTCATATAATATTGGTGAATGGATTTTAAGTCACCTGTATGTTTAGCCGACTTACTTATTCTAACCTTGTCTTTGGTGTGGCTATAAACCCTATGCATTGTGTTTATCTTGGTGCTACTCGTATGTTACTGAGTTTTGGTTTGATACAAATAATAACAAATAACCTTTGCATTGTGGGTCACAAATTGAAACATTAGGAAAACAACTCCTACGTATCAAACCACCAAGGGAAGTGATGAAATGCCCAAGAGGATTTAAAATGAGGAAGTGCTGGAAAGGTAAATGGAATAATAAATATGAATATAGTAACCATACCTATACTATGTACATGCATACAGCATCAGAATACAGAGCATAGTTGCTATTTTACTTGCTACCATGTATGGAGCATGTTCTGCCCAGACAATACCTTCAGCATGTAGCTCATCTGGTGAAAGGAGTTTACTTACTTAGTAAGTCCTCAATTAATCCTTCTGATCTTTCTGAGGCATAAAGGAATTGGAATTGTTTTGTGATAATCTGTCAGATCTATATGGTATGGATGTAATATCTATTCCAAGTACTTAATAATATTGATTTGTGCATGGGTAACCGGTACTATTCTCTCAATGTTCCTCTTCTTAGTCACCTGACTACCTCTGTAAAACAATTAGGACCTCTGTGGCCTATCAGTTGTTTTGAGTTTGAAAGTGCAAATGGAAATTTAATAAACTTTTGTCATGGAACACGAAAAATTGACTTACAAGTACTTATAATAAATATATTTCATGTTGCTACTGCTTGCATGTTAGTGTTGTTTTAGTTAACTATAACTATAACTAAAACCCCTTTTAGTAATGCATTGTGACTTTTAGTTAACTAAACTATAACTAAATTACAAGTCTACTGTAATAACTATAGCTAACTAAAATTAAAATTGGCCAACAGTGGGCACTTTTAGTTAGTTAACTAAAATAAAACCCTTTTAGTAAGCCTAATATTATTTTAGTTAACTAAACTAAAAGTATTGAAACTAGCCATACTATAACTATAATGTTATAGATATTCATTACCATGTTGTAATATATAATAGAGTAATTTTATTGAGCCTTAATAACACGGTAGAGTTTTTTTTTAATTATCAATAACAATAATAAAATTATTATTAATAAAAACTGAACGTTTCGACCCGAAGGTCTTCTTCAGCAGTATACAAAAAACAAAACCAAATAGCCTATTTATATACGGACAGATAACAAGTGATGACATCATGACAGTACAAAGAGTGAGAACAATGATGGTACAGGAATACAAAGGGTAGTACAGAAAATAACAAGGTTTGACAATGATGGTACAAGAAAAGTAAACTATGACATGAAGGTTTAGATTAAGTCTGTGATGGTAGAATAGAGTCCCAAGACGGATTAATGTGTACTCCAGGGTGAGTTCTTGGAACATCTTAATGGACTTCACACAAGAATAGACTTCACAATGGAGGAAGAGGTAAGTGGTAAGTTACCCTTTCTAGATGTACTAGTTGAGAGGAAAGATAACAGACTCACAACTGACATCTACCGGAAACCTACAAACACCAACAGGTATCTCAACTATAGATCTAGCCATCACCCCAGAGTGAAAATGGGGATCATCAAAACACTTAGATCTAGGGCTGAGAAGATTTGTGGAGATGATAGAATGGAGAGTGATGAGAGAAAAAAGTTAAAGAATATCTTTATGGACAATGGCTACCCAAGACAGAAAGTCCAGGCAGCACTGAGGAAGAAGACCGGCACATGTCCCAAACAAGATCATGGGGAAAAGGGAACTAATGAAGAGATTAAGACCCTTGTGTTGCCATACACTCCGGGACTCAGTGAGAATATTGATGTAGTTTGTAAACATCTACCAGTGAAAATTGCCTTTACCAGTAAAAGCACACTTGGGAATATGTTGACACAAGTCAAAACACCGATTCCACCCTTTGAAAAGACGGGGGTCATTTATGCCATTCATTGTGAATGTGGTGGAACTTACATAGGTGAAACCGGAAGGACTTTCAAGATCAGGATGAGTGAACACAAGAGAGCTATCAAGATCGGAGATCATAACAATGCTATATCAGTACATGTTCATTCTACAGGTCACAGTATTCTATGGGACAAGTGTGAAGTTTTAGCAGTTGAAGAAAATTGGAGAAGAAGAAAGATCAGAGAAGCTATCTTATAAAAAGTACTTCTGACACCATCAATACAGACCCTGGAGTACACATTAATTCGTCTTGGGACTCTATTCTACCATCACAGACTTAATCTAAACCTTCATGTCATAGTTTACTTTTCTTGTACCATCATTGTCAAACCTTGTTATTTTCTGTACTACCCTTTGTATTCCTGTACCATCATTGTTCTCACTCTTTGTACTGTCATGATGTCATCACTTGTTATCTGTCCGTATATAAATAGGCTATTTGGTTTTGTTTTTTGTATACTGCTGAAGAAGACCTTCGGGTCGAAACGTTCAGTTTTTATTAATAATTTTATTATTGTTATTGATAATTAAAAAAACTCTACCGTGTTATTAAGGCTCAATAAAATTACTCTATTCTATAACTATAACTAAAAGTAGTCATTATTGTCAAACTAAAACAACACTAAAGTCACTAATATTAATTTGCACTTGCAGATTGCTTCTGTGGTATCTTCTGCATTTTATGTCCATACAGTATATGCTGAGATTCCTAAAGAATGTCCGGCATTTGAACTACTGCAACCCATGCTAAAGAGAGGGTGGAAAACAAGAATGGTTATCAATGAAATAAATCATTTATGGAATCAATACAATACATTGTATGAAAAAGATAATAATACAGTTCAACTTATCGGACCATGCTCAGAGGGTTGCTCATTTTCCCGTCTATATATACCCATGAAAGGACTCTTCAACTCCTGTGATTACAAGGGAGTAACCAAACAGGACAATAATACAATAGCATATAGAGACATGTCAGATGGAGTGATCAAGTTTTGAATTGCTAAAAACTATTTTAAAAGAAATGAGAAAGTTTATGCTAATAATTATATTCCCAGTAAAGAGAGCTACCACTACTTCGTTCAGTGTTGATCATATCATAAAAGTTCACCTGCCAAGGTAATTAAGCACTCTTTGGACATTATTAGGTCTTGTTGCTTTTTTTATACTTCAGAAACCGCACCACTATTGAACTTCCAATTTCCAACATTATACAGAAGTTCATCCTGATGGAGTTCAATGATATAATGTACATTGCTCTACTTCCAAGCAACTTTCATTCATCATAAAATACTGAATATAAGTATTCTAATTTCAGACAGGAACTCATAAGTTAATTACTTTATTTTAACCAAATACATGTAATACAGAACATCCTGTGCATTAACTATATTACATATATTTCACATGTATGCTGAAGAAGACATGCGCACCCGCTGTGACATACATAAGAAGTACATATATATGCAATGCATATGTACATATAATGTCTAAAATACATAAGGCCAACATGTATGTCACATATTTGCTTAAGGTTGTACTAGGGGGAGGGGTAGTTGAAACTCCAATCGGTTTCTAGTCTTGCCAGCTTCTTGCTGCATACAATCTGGTTCCATTCTGTATTATTCGGAAGCCCACCCACCCGGGCGTATAATTATTGGGCCTAAATGTTTTCACTGATAGTCGGGTGGTGGAGGGGGCGGTGGGGGGTAAACAATGGCGGGGTAACTGTAGTTGCTCTCTGAGAAAGATCAGAGTTTGATAGTGTCTAGAAAGCTAAATTTTATGGTTTCAGTGAAAAGCTACAGAATTCAGCTTTCTTCAGCCTCTTATAATTATAAAAGTAAAATGAATTTCCAGAAAACGGTTTTATTTGTTTTCTGGAAATGCATTGTACTTGGTGCACGCCATGATTGGTGGGCGTGGCTTTCTCGGTTTTGTACTTATTGCGATTGCAAAAATGGACATTTTATATGTTTTATCAATTCCAGGACCCTATAAAGGTGATTAGAAGATATGAAGGTTTCTACTACACCAGGTTTGAGTCATATTACATAATATTCTATTTTGAAACCGATTGGAGTCGCATCCGCCCACTCCCTAGTAGCACCTTAATATGCACATATATGTACCTTATATGTTATTACCAGCTGGGTTCTGTTACAGGATCTATACCTTCCAATCTCTTAGTTGGTGTATCTGAATTCATCCGAATTCTAAGCGCCCCACTTCCTCTCTCTGCTGTCAAGTGATTTCTGTCAAATAATCTCTCTACTTGTAACTACCGGAACATACTTAATGAGTTTAGTCACAATTTCACAATATCATCATAATTCTTGTAGCAAGGGTGATCACTACACCTATGTTGTTCTTCCAAACATCATTTTCAGATGCTATTGACTGGCACATTACACATGATCTCTTTCTGTGATAGAAGAAGCAAAGTAGTTACAATTTTTAGATTTGGCATACAGCTTTGTATAGCAAAAGCAAAGAGTTTGTCGAAATTTACTGTATCCTGCTGCACACACACATATTACAGCTGTTCTCTTAGGTCGAAGGTCACTGGTTTGTGTGCATGATAGTAAGATGTTTAGAAAAGTAGGGGCATGAATAGCTAATTCATTGTAGAGACTACACCAGAAGAAAGTTGACATATATTGTGGCCATACTTATTGCTAAAGTTCTATCACCCACACATTTTTAATTAGAAAGGTCAGATTTGTTTTGTGCTCTATTGTTTCTGAGTTATTCTTGACTATTCTCCAACAAATAAAGGCAAAGGCACAAGTAAAGAACAATTCTATATTATCCACTAACGCAGAGAAGTTTCTGGATCGTTGCAATAGTAATATGATTGCTGAAATTGCTGACATTGATGCGTATGTGACATAATAATATCATATGATAATAATATAATACACTATAACAAAGCTCAGCACCACTATCCTCCATCTTATATAGGTCGATACTGTTTCTCATCTTCCAAACTCTTCTTTACCATATTTTCATCTTCTAGTTCATCTTCAACATTAGTGATGTCATTATGTTAATAATTGTACAATAGTGTGATTTTTACAGTATAATAAATATATACGTATACATAATGATTAAACATTATTATATTTATGCACAGTTATAACACCTATATCAGATTTATAATCACCAAGCATGTGGGCCATAGGCCTGAGGGCGATGTGATTATTAATCTGACATAGCACAAGTAGGCTTGTTATGATTAATATATTTCACGAGACAAAACCTTTGTTGATATCTGATGCTTCTCCTACCTTTTTGTCGGCACATTGGAGAAGGTAAGCATTGTTTTCTTGTCGTCTGTTTCGACGGCAGGTCTTATATCTGAACACAGGGTGCTATATCTGCTTTATAAACCTGTAGTTTAATGTTTCACCATATCGGGATATATTATGTATACTATAATAATTATAAAGTATGTTATAAATATTAATTTCACTTTCAATAATAATAATATTATTGTAAAACAATTATCAATACAGTAGGTATTCAGTAGCACAGTGATGGGACTTAATTATAATAACCACAAGAATTTAATCAACACAAGAGTTTATGTTCTCTTTTTTTTATTAGTATGTTTTGGATCATTATTGGGTAAACCGTGGCCAGGAAAAAAGAAGAAATGTTTCAACAATTTATACAATATACAAAAGCAAATAATGTCAGTCATGATTATTAATGTTACTACATGTTTTCAGTACTTCATTGTCATCCTTTGACTTCGTGAAGTAAACAGAATGTTCAATAGATAATTCTTTAGATTTAATACAGTATCCCAACAATGCAAATGATTGTATAAATCTCTTCCATGTGCATTGATGCTTATCTTACCATTTCTTTAGTACTGCTATTTCTGTGACTCCTAATCTCCAGTATTTTCTCTGGTAATCATGTGGCAATCTTCTAAAGGAAGTTGCAGATGTATACAGAATGATTGGAATTCTTTTACACCATTTAAATGTATCAGTAAATTTTCTTCAAATGAAATAATAACTCTTACATGTGAAGAAAAAATACACTAAGTATTATTACAATTATATCATGTTTCTATGCATAATAAATACTCAGTTCAGTTGTATACTAGTATGGAATGTTAAATAGAGAATTAATCTTACCTGATTCATCGTCTGTTGTTAATTTAGTATCAGTTTGAGCTTCATAAAGTATGTCTCTCACACAGCATTAATTTAAGTTCCACATCCTACATTCTGAAGCAAGCTGTATCAGTACAATTATAATTACATTACAACAAATGAGGAATAAACGTCCTGTAGTAACCCACCAGACCAAGAAATGATCTAACCTCTGTCTTTGTCCTTGGCTTAGGGTACTTTTGCACTGCCATATTCTTTGAAACCTCTGGCTTCACTTGCCCTCATCCAATTTTGTGTCCTACCTAGAGTGCTTCCAACATTCCAAACTTGCATTTCTTGGGATTTGCTGTCAGGCCTGCTATCCGAAGTCTCTATAACACTTGATCCAGATGCTGCAAGTGCTCCTCCCACGTCTCACTATAGATGGCAACATCATCAATATATGCTGCTGCAAATTTGTCCATTCCCTGTAATACCCGATTCATCAATCTCTGTAAGGTTGCTGGCGCTCCCTATAAACCAAACGGCATTGTTGTAAACTCGTATAGTCCAAACGGTGTGATGAAGGCGGTCTTGTCTTGTGACGCCTCTTCCATTGGTATCTGCCTATACCCTTTATTGAGGTCCAGGGTAGTGATATACTTCCCTCTACCAATATGGTCAATCATCTCGTCAATCCTGGGCATCAGGTAAGCGTCAAATCTTGGAACTTTGTTTAGCTTTCGGTAGTCGATACACAATCGAATATCTCCGTCTTTATTCGGCACAATGACTATAGGTGATGCCCATTCACTGAAAGATGGCTTGATGATCCCCATTTTCTCCATGCTCTGTAACTCCTTCTTAACTGCTTCATGTTTTGAGTACGGCAGACGATATGGTTGTTGCCTACAGGAAGTGAAGTCAGTCAACTGTATATAGTTAGTTGCTAGTTTAGTCCGACCCAAATTACCAGAAATCTCATTGCAGTATTTGACTACTAGCTGTCTGAGGTTCTTCTTCCGCCCGTCACTTAACGACTCCCCCGTTTCCAATTCTGCAATGCCATCTTCATCCACGTCAACACCGGTAGCTCCCCATACTCTTCCTTCTCATTCACACACCCAACCAAAAATCTAGTATCTGATGCTTCACGCCAACGTTTTAGCATATTCACATGAAATATCTTTGTCTTCCCTTTTTGTCCACCCATGTGTACTTCATAATCCACTTGTCCCACTGGTCGTTTGACTTCATAAGGGCCCTGCCACTCTGCTGTCAGCTTATGTGTAGTTGAAGGCAGTAATACCAAAACTTTGTCTCCATCTTAATATGCCCTGTCTCTGGCTTTACGATCATACCATAACTTTTGCTTGACCTGTGCCTTCTTCAAATTCTCCCTCGCTAGTTCTGACATCTCCTCCAATAGGCTCCTCATCTCCGTAACATAAGTAACGACATCCTCTGCTCACTTCTCTTTGGTCTCCCAGCTCTGCTTCAAAATGTCTAGTGGTCCCCTTACAGCATGACCATACAAAAGCCCAAATGGGGAAAATCCCGTTGACTCCTGTGGCACCTCTCGATAGGCAAACAGTAAATATGGCACAAGTGTATTCCAGTCCCTAGGATTCTGTCTGGTACACTGGCGCAACATGTTCTTCAATGTCCCCCTAAAACTTTCCACTAACCCATCAGTCTGCGGGTGGTATGGGGTAGTCCTAATCCCCTTCATCTTCAGCATCTCATAGATCTCGGCCAGAAACTTGGAAGTAAAGTTTGAACCCTGATCTGTCAGTACTTCATCTGGCACTCCAACTGTTGAAATTAGGTCCACTAACTTCGCAGCAATAGTACCTGCATCAATGCTCCTCAATGGGAATGCCTCTGGATACCTGGTGGCATAGTCTCACACCACAAAGATGTACCTGTTCCCTCTTCTACTCTTCTCCAATAGTCCTATAATGTCCATGCCAATGCGATTAAAAGGAGTCTCAACAATTGGTAGACTAATCAACCGTGCTTTTAGTGTAATTTTTTTTCCCACTGTTTGCTGACATTCTGGACATGTTTGGCAATACTGCTTCACATATGTGGCCAATAAAATCTCTTCAACACACGATTGGTAGTCTTCTTCTGTCCCAAGTGGCCCCCGAGGGGTATTGTATGGGCTAACTGTGACACATCTTTCCGGTATGCCACTGGTAATACCAACTGCTCTTTCTCTTCCTCAACAGCACCCTACACTCTGTACATTAGTCCGTCTTTTCTAACATACTTGACTCTTGGCGGGTTTTCCATTGTTCCTTTAGCCTGGCTCCTGATCTTTGACAGGGTCTCATCCTCTGACTGCAACTTTTCCTGATGGTAGTCCCCTCCTTTTCGGCATGTTGCTTTCTCTTTGCCATGTTACTTTCTCTTTTCTCTGTTGCGATCTGGTCTTCCTAGCCCTTCCTGGCTCCCCAACAAATCATCTTCAATTTCTTCCAGTCCACCCACTTCACCCTCAATGAGCTCCTCATTTACGGGTTTGGCTACAGCTCCACCTTCCTTTTCTTTCTCTCGTAACTCAGCCTCTTATTCTTCTTTCCGCTTGCCTTCTTGTCATGACAATACAATTCTCAACTGTCTCTTCTCCGAACTCCTTCAACCCATCTCTACCAGCAAGTACAGCTCTGGGTAAGCTATTAGACACTACCACTGTCACTTTCTTTGTGTCTCCTTCGATCACCATTTCCACTTCAGCAACAGGATACTCTGTGATGTCTCCATGTGCACAGTGCAATGATACAGACTCTCCTTTCTGTAAACAATCATCTGGTATCAGTCTCCGCTGCACCAGAGTATACGAACACCCTGTGTCCACTAACATCTCCATCGGCACACCTTGGATCTTTCCCCAGCAAACAATATCTGCTACCCTTCCTTGATTCTCAACTCTTGGCTTGTACTCTGTCTTCAGGTAGTAACCATTATTCCTGGTTGCTGTCCACCTTGCAGCAATGTGTCCAATGCCCCTGCACTTGAAGCATACTCTTTGATCTGGCTTCTGTTGAACACTACTATCGACATGATTTGCTGGCTGCTCTTACTTCTCCATCTTCAAACAATCACGATACAAATGCTCCAGTTCTCCACATTCATTGCATCCCTTCTCTACTTTCTTCATCCTCTGGCGGGCAAGAACATAGTCATCAGCTTGGGTTGCTACCTCCTCCACTGTCTTCAGCTTCCTCTGATGAATCCACACCTATAGCTGCACTGGGATATTGTTCATCAATTGTTCCATCACGACCATATCAGCCAATGCCTCTCTGCATTGTCCTTTGCTGCTACTGTCCACTTTCGAAACAAATCCTTCAACTGCACACTTAACTCCACATAACTCTTGGTCCTGTCTTCCTCGTTGATCGAAATCTCTGTCAATACGTCTCCTCATTTATATCAAATCTTCGCAGAATTGCCTTCTTCACATTCTTGTAACTTTTTGCTTCTTCCTGATCCATATTGGCATATGCTGCCAAGGCTCTTCCAGTAAGTAGTGGGGCTAGCTTCAGTACCCACAGCTCGTCTGGCCACCTGTATGCCGTAGCGACCCTCTCGAATCCCGTCAAAACGTGTTCAATATCAGTGTCCTTTTCTGAAAATTTCATAAGAACTGGCTCTCTGCCTCCAACTCCTCTGACCTCTTTGTCTTCTCCCAGCTCACTTTCTGTTTCATCTGAACTCGAATAGTCTTCTCTTTCTTCCATCGATTTCCGCTTCACTCATTTCTTCACCTGTCCAGCCAATACTCGCATCAACTCCTTGTGTTCTTCTGTACGCCTCTCTTCTCGCTCCCGTTGTTCTTCCATCTGTCTGGTCCTCTCAGTCTCCATGACATCTAACAGCTCCTTCACCAGCAAATTACTTCCCTCCGCTTCTGGTTCCAAAACCTTTGTTTTCCGTCCTCTCGACTTCACTCTCTAGTCTCTACTGCTTACTCTCATGGTGGATTTCAGCTTGCTCTCTCTTCATTCTGATGTCTGCAATTCCACCTCTGCCACCAAATGTGATGAAACACGTAGGTTCGCTTTTCAATACTATAACTTGCCAACAGAATTATAATAAAACATACACTACTCATATATAACAAAAACCACATGGATAGCCCGAGTGTAAATAGAAACGGGATCTCGCGAGATCTATGCGATATACCGCGTGAAACCCGCGGGAGCTCGTCTAACCCCGCGGGTTATTCATATAATCCCGCCACACCCCTCCAAATCTCAACACAGATTGGACGGGATTTTGCGCTAACTGCAAGGTATGTGTTGTGATTTAACTGACTACCAACAAAGAAGATTTCTGAACATTTGCAGTACCAAAATAATTATAACTGGAAAGGTAGACCAAGACGAATGCTCTTACATTGCCGTCATTGTGTGTTGTGTTCACCGCCGGCTTGTGTGGTTTGCATCTTTGCAATTTGACAACGGATTTTTATGAAGGGAGCATCCCAATTGATTCTCTGAAATCTTATAAATATACCCAGTTATACTATCACTGTAAGTTGAGACTGTCGAGTAGAGATAGCGACAAAACTGAACTGGTTGAAAAGTGGGCGTCGCCAGCGATCGTCGAATAAGGATACTCAGCTCGTGTTTAATGTGTTTAATGTGCTTTTACTTGAAGTAAATTGAAGAGCTGCTGCAAGTTCAAAGCTTTGTTAATATTATAAATTATAATTATATACATATAATAATTATATATAATGATTTATTTTTCATTATTAATTTTAATAAAATTTTAATTAAATTAATTTAATTATTGAATGCAGCCAACTTCTTCATGTGCATGTAGAATCTGTTAAAAAGTAATATGTAAACAGACTAATTCAGAACACAGAGCTCACTCACCTATATTTAATTAGCTGACAATCATTGTATTTTCACAATAAAAGGCAAAAAAAGTTTTCAAAGGACTAAAGGTAACAGATATTACTACCATTCATGAATAGGAAAGATGTGATTCTATATTTCAAGGTGGTTTGAACCTTCTTTGTCATCTTGGGAGTCCTGGCATTTGTGTCAGGATTTCTAAGAGACTTGGTTTGTTTTATTCCACTGTACTTTATTTTCATGCTTTGTTAATTTCAAAACCACCATACATAAACAATTAATTAGCTGTAGACCACTAGAACACACCTTGTGGTGTGGTACAATTAACACTTCAAAGATCCCGCGGGCACTCGTTAAATCTCAATTAATCCTCTATAAAAGATTTAGCATGCTTTCGCGAGATAAATTGAGAAACGGCGGGATCTCGTTCGAATCCCGTTTACATTTTCACTCGGGAGAACATTCTGGATTTTCCCAAAAATGTCAAAGAAACTTCTAGAACTAATTAACACATATTTAATTAGTATCATTCACTCATAGTTTATTCCATCACACCACCTAACCTTGAGAAAGTCCACCTCCAGTCTCTGATGAAGTGAGGCAAAACAAACCACCTAGGTATTTGGAATGCTTATACTATTATACAATGGTAGTGTAATGTAATGCCACTCTTTGAGATCCAGTAGAATTATACTCTCAGCTAATACGGGTTATCAACAAAGAGAAAGGGTTGAAGTGGTACACAGAGATGAAACATAGACAGTATAAATTTCTGCATGATGAGTGTAGGGTTCAGATACAAAGGACATCGCCTATGATGCCATAGGAAGACAATGGGCACACACACACAGGCCACAGTTATCACACAGCCATATAACAACTTTTACATGAGCATGTAAACATCACAACTCTGAATAGTTTTTATTGGCTGCAGTAAACACTTGAAAAAGCTAACCTTAATGCAAGCACATATTCACCTAGTCCACTTTTTTTCACCATTATAGAGTCATATTGGTAAGAAATGTCCATACTTCTGACTTGAAATAACAAATTATGAGAATAGGTTGATATTTAAACCATATAGTATTACGCCCTTGTACTCTATACACATGTACTTGTAGATAGACTCAATACCAGACTCCAAGTTTGAGTGTTCCTGTCCTTTTCATAGCAAACCATATGACTAAAGGAACCAAAACATATGCTTTTGCAATCACCTAATGACGGGATATTTATTCAGGAACAAAAAAGTGATGAGATGTAATGTGCTGCTTGAGAGGTTTTATGAACAACATAATACAGTCTACGGAGGAAAATTTTCCTTCTATCAATGTGTGCAATCACGGATAGAGTGGTTGGCTGTATGTCTGTCTGATTACAGGCAGTTGAAACCATTGATGACAGCACGTTCCAAAACACACACAAACACACAGTAAATTTAATTATTAATTAACAAATGCCCACCTAAGTGCAATTAATAGACACATGTGTATAAGCACATCATAGGTAAAGGAATAGGATCTTTTATAATAGATGGGTCATTATTCAATTTCAAAGTTTTGTAAGTGTGTTACTATTACATGTATTTACTGATGCAATGGTAAACAGGACTCTATAAATATTTTCAGATACTGATAGAGAGGAGAGGGTTCGGATCTTAGCAAAGATATCTTCCACCCCCAGTTCTGGTTCCCAAGCCCAGACTATCAATATCAGTAGTCCAATAATACTAAAGCATCAGAGCATGTGTGAATATATTAAAAGCTGTGATTGTTAAATACTGTTTGTGACACAGCTTTATCATTTTGAACAATAATCTCCTAAATTCAGGAAAGCTTTGAACCTTTAGTAAAATACTGTGTCATCTTGCTAAAGCTCAGAGAAGAATCAGCGTCTTTATTTCTGTGACAGGACAGAAACTTTACATTGTTGGTGTTGGATCTGTGTACTATCTGCCAGAGTGTTTCAGTTATAATTTGCCCTTTCCACGCAACATGTAATTACACATCAACTCAGACATACTTACAAATATATACATATATACATGTACAATACACATCATAGTCCTATCATTCTTGTAGTTGTTGGTTGTTACACTGTTTATAAGGTATGTAATTTTAACTAGTATCAGTGTGTCTCACAGGAACAGAAACAATAGAAAATTGATTGACTTCAAATGTTCTCTTAAATTTTGTTATCATTCATACAATACTTGAATATCTCAGAATAGATAAGAACTTGAAATTATCAGTGAATATGTAAAGAGCATTTTATTTAGAAACAATCTATGTTTGGACACACTGTATGTATTATTCATTTTTTTGGTTAATTATTACTTAGGTTTCATCGACAGTTATTTTGTTAATAGGTACTACTTATATCTTTGTGACTTAACATGTTGCATGAAAATTGTGTTACTTACCAATAAAATTTCTTATTACCCTCGCCACAAAGCGTACGTGGTAGGGTATAGTAATCATATTGTGTGTCTGTGTGTGTGTCTGTCTGTTCTCAAAAATTTGGGAAAACTAGTAACATTAGCAACTCAAACGAGCTACTGGCAGACTTCAAATTATACAAGAATCAAAAATAACAACAAGCTTTTGCTAAAACCTTTCGATTATAAAATTAAGACAAATTATACCACTCACAGCGGTGCTGCCCACTTTGTATACGAGGAATCACTAGCATCATTCACTCGTAAACACTGGAATGTAGGTTTGGTTTTAGTGAGGTACTTCTGTAAGTGGTTCAAGCATGTGTGAAGTAGTTACATAGCGAGTTGATAAAATGAATACTGTTCTTTTTTGCCTTGGTTGTGGCAAAAATATCACTGAAAGCACCAGTGACCTGAGAAGACTCCTGGGGACAACTATACACACATCTAAACACTACTAATACCATATCATGACAATCGCTAGAAAAGCATTGCATCAAATCAAATACAATTGAGGTAGTCCTGGCTACAACATCGAGCACTGAGCATTCTTGTTAACAAAGTTACTTTCTAGCTCCACCTACTTAAGTTCATGTGCTGTGCACGTGATTTGCACATGTTTAGATCTAAGCATCTGTAGAATGACGAAGGAAGGCGCTAAGGAGAATGCTTTAGTCCCCAAAGCAATGGCCACATTTTCACTAAACTGTATAACTTCATCATTTTCATTAGCACAAACGTTTAACCTCTTTTGTTTTACAGTCTGTAGATATCAAAACCCGAGAAGCAGCTAGACGAGTGTTTGATTACACTTGTACAATGTAGGGTGTTCAGTGACAATGCCCACACTTGGCGTCTTTAGTAATTTGAACATTGTGAACTGGCTAGCAGTATCTTTTTTGTTTTTCTTTTTCTAAGTGTGGCTAGGCATCGCATATGTGCCTTTCTTATAGTTTCTTCTGTCAAGCTGCTCTTCATTATCATGAGGGCATGCCATAGGGTCATACATTTAATTCCTGTAGCATGACAGAACCACATTATATATATTATATATATAATATATGTGTACCAACTAAAGTCAAGTTTTCACTACACCCCTAGACTAGTTGCCTCCACAAAGGTGCTCAGCAATTATCCCATTGTTTTATTTAAGTGCATTATTAACAATAATTATTAGGATTATTTCAAATCTTTTTTCATTAAACAAGTATATACATGATAATATGAAGGCCTATCAAAAAAACTAATAAGAGAAACAAAAAGGAATTAAACTTAGTCATTACGTTTACTTGGTTAATGAAGTTCATTTTACATTCTTGATATATCATGCTCATTTTTTTCTTAATTCATCGAGGAAAAACTTGTATTTGAGCAGTTGCTGATTGCCCAGTCAATGAAACATTTACTACTTCAACCCTAAACTTTGGTGGTGGACCAGGGTTCACTCGAGTAGCTGTACAAACTGGACTCTCACTTGGGAATAAACTAAACGCAGTTACAAACGTTTCACCTTGGATTATTATTTCAAACCAACCAGCCACATAGACATTGGCATCAGCCTGTTTATAAATAATGTACTGATTTGATTTTCTATAACATAACATATATATATATATATATATATATATATATATATATATATATATATATATATACATATATATATATATAATATACATATATATACCTCAACGGTGCCATGTCCTGGAGGAATTTCCGAAGGTCTGTGTGTATATCTATCATGTGCATACAAATACTTCATAGCTATAACAGCAGTGGAAACGTTTTCAATTACACAACGAAACACTATATATGAATAAAAAAGTGGATTTTCAAAAATAGGTAAATAATTTATGAATTCATTCACACTGATACTGTCCCACCTTACTATTAACATGTATGATATGAGATAATTATCACTAATTAACAGGCAAGTAATCACACCCACAATGAATAATAATCAACATTATAGTTGGTAAAACTTCCTATGAATATAAGTCATGACTATACAGAGTACATGATTATGAAATAACTAATCATAATATAAAATATTATACCTTGTACTACTGATGAAATATTATCTAAAGGCTTGACTTTCATATCTTCTTTTTGTCTGGACTAAAAGAAATATCACATTATAATTATTATTAATATTATTATAATTCTTTTATATTATTATTAGTATAAGTATTTTTATTATTACTAGTATTATTATAAATATTGAATATGATAATTACATGTAATATTACAAGTTTGAATTATCTTCTGAAAATACAATCAATTTTTGGAAAGAAGCTGAAAATATTCCTTGTAAAATTAGGGAAGACATAAATAATTTATGTTGTAGCTACTAATGAACAATAGCTTCTTACAAGTAGTTACTCTTGAAATATAAAATTATATATAATACAATTAAATATTTTACAAACAAAATCCTTTCAAATATGAAATGTAATTATAGTGATAATAGAAGATATCATATTAATAATTATTATGAATAATTATTATTTTACATTTTACAACTGGAGTTAGTGTAATACACAACATTTCAATCCTAACTAGTTTAAGATAATTAATCATTTCAAAGTTGACTGATACTAATATAATATATAAACCACAATATTTATAAATAAATTATGTTGTAACTAGTGATAAACAATGGGACTATGAGCCTAACTAGTTTAATACATTCAAATTCAATATATTAACTGATAATGTGGATGTAAAGAACAAGTCATTGTTCAATTATAATATTAAAATAACATACCATAGCTGTCTCTAAAATATGAATACAATTTTGTTTGTTTTCATTCTTTGCTTCATCAATAGGAGTATCTCCATCCTGTAAAACAATAATATTTAGTAAAGGAGTGTTTGACATGTCTATTTTAAAACACTATAATATGATAATACTAGAAGTGGAAGTAACAAAACCTTGATTCATGATTCTGGTTCAACTGATACAAATAATAACTGCAATTCATAGGAGATATTTCAAAATTATTAGGAATAAAGTTTTTAACAAGAGGTAAAAGTTGGAAAGCTATTCTGAAGTAGAAGTTTTAATATAAACCTAATATAAATTGTGTCAGTATTGTAAGAAATAATTATAATTAATTATATTCCTCTCTATATATCAAGTGATGAGGTAGGTACGTAATTGTTATTATCATTCACTACATTAATAATTATTACATCAAAGTCTATAATTTACATGAAAGATGTCAAACTAATATTTGTAAGTAATATTTTATAATATATTTCAGTTAGTTTACACATCATAACACATGATGTACTTGTTATACTAATCAGTAACAAAATTGAAGTATTTGGTCTTACTATAATTATAATTATCCTAACGGACATATATTAGGATTTGATTATTATAACCAAAGACACAGTTCATTAATTATTAGAATGTTATTTAATTACTAACATGATTTTTGATATAAAGGTTTGCTCCATTTTCAATGAGAAGTTTTACTACATCTTCACGTCCATATAATGCAGCCTCATGTAAAGGTGTGTTTCCATACTTTGAAAAAGAGATATAATAATAATAGGAATATGTAATCATGTTCAGTATAACTATAATAATTACACAAATATTAAAAACCACATATTAAACTGGTAAAATGAATCGATATACTTGTGGTAAGCTAACATAGTTATGTATTAAATAATATAGTAGATTTGTGTCTACTACTATGTTGTAGTCTCTACTTGTGTGTGTTATAGTTGTAAACAGTATACGGTGTTACACTGTGTATTAATACTTGTTAGAAGACATGCATTGTCACAAAATCATTATGAAGTTATTCACAATGGACAAATAATATTTAGTTGACTACATGAAGCATTGAGCTATACAATATGATATACATGAAGTTTCCATTCAACTGATCATTAACCCTTAGAGCACTGATGTCACATATATGTGACATTTCACCCCTACGTGGTTCGCCGTCTGTTCCTGGCTACACGAAGCTGTCCAAATGCTTGTAAAGTTGATGTTTTTTCGGCTGCCCTTTGGCCTAAATAACGACTACGGGGGGAATTATAAAGGGGGGTGTCCCCCCGTTACTGCGGTGGTTCGATGGGGGCTGTGCCCCCTCGCTGCCGACGAATTTCGCATTTTTGACCCCACCCACGCCCTCTGGTGGGTAGCTGAGGCATTTTCCTTGCTGTGAAACCTGAAATTGTGGGTGTAGCTGGTGCCAACATGCAGTGGGGTCATTTTGTTAGCCCCAGTTCCAGTCAAAAGAGGGAGAGCATTGCATTTGATTTGATCCTACGATGCGCTTGGGGATTTTAGAGTCCCGTTAAGCGAGTAGGTGGAAGTAGTACTCTATGTCGGAAAAGGAGCCAAGTTTGGGGTAGAGAAAGTGAACGCTGGCCAAATTATATGCAATAGAGTCGCCAGTGTTGGAAATGGGAAGAATTTTGAAAAACAGGCTCAGTGCTCTAAGGGTTAATTGTATTTCATGTAGAAAACCAAAATTGTTTTATTCCTATTGCATACCATTGGACTCTCAAAATACGAATTTTGTTTCAAAAACAACTGTATCATGTTTTTCTATTTATGACGAATACTTAGTGTGTATGTGTGTGTGTGTGTGTGTGTGTGTGTGTGAGTGTGTGAGTGAGTGTAGGTTATATTTGTGGGTTTTTTGTATATGTGTGTATGTATACATATGTGTGTATGTATACAAATGTGTTTGTGAGCATATGAGTAGGTATTGTTGAAATTATACTATAAACATTAGAGTATAGAAAAGTATAATAGTGATGATCATATCAAAAGTGAATAATAATTACTGTTATTAGTAGAGGATGTTATTACGAGTCCATTAATATATCTATATTGAATAAGTAAATATCTAGTCACTAGATTAAGAATGTGAGTAACTATCAACACAGTAATTTAAATTGAATTCTCTTCTCGCCTAGTGAATTTAGAATTGTGTGATAAATTGAATTCACTTATATAATGAAAACATAACATTTTCATAATCACAAAAGATATGAAATACAAATTACTATTAAAGAAAGTGTTATGACACAACTTTTGATATTCTTACAGGTATAGTTATATTACACTTAGTACACTCACTAATGAATATGATAAAAGTTACTGTTGCTGTTGTAGTTTATTGATAACAGTATTATACATAGTAATTATTATTATGAACACAAATTCAATCAACACACTAGTTATATGTGCGCCGTCGGGACGGGACCCTCACCTACGTGGCAAAGTTATACAAACTACAATTTTTTTTGATATGCCAAAAGATTATAATTATGTATTGTTGCTTGTTTGTATGGTCATATAATACTTCAGATTGTTTAGTTTATGTGTATAAAACATACAAAGTAATAAAATTGTACTGGCAAGTTAGTTTTTATAATAATATTAGTTATAATTATACATATATAAACTAACATCTCAGTACTTATTTCTTTACAACTGAAAGATTAAGTATGACTATACTAGTCTCTTTCTTGTCTATACTGTAAATCTTACATTTTAGTCTCTGTTTTATCCCAAAGAAGAAAGAAAGATCCTTGTGAAATATTCCACAGAGATAGCCGTCCTCAAAACTGCTGACGTTTGAGTCACGTGCACAGCACATGACTTGTAAATTTAAAATAGGCGGAGCTTGAAAGCAATGGAGAATGCTTGGAGCCAGTGCTCGATGTTGTAGCAACCACTTTGTTTGCTTTTATGTAGTGCTTTGCTAGCGATAGCCATGAAACAGGGGTATTTATGTTTTGATGTGTCCAGATGTCCCCGAGAGTCTTCTCAAGTCTGGAAACAGTAACTGTGAGTTATAAAATTTGTGATAACTTTACAACCGAAAGATTTTAGCTAAAGCCTGTTGTTATTTTTGATCCTTGTATAGTTTTTATTCTGCCAGTTATCAGCATGAAGATGCAAATTGGATTCACCAAGACCGTGATGTTCAAAAAAATATTGGAGCATGCTGACAACTGCATTTGCCACCTTCCCCGTGTCCACTGCCTTGTCCACCAGGAAGTTGACCTGTCGAGGTATTGCCTCACAACATACTCCAAAGATGGCATACTTTCGTGGTGTGAGGAAATAAACAGGGCCTGGTTGTTGTGGATTGCTTGGATAGTGGACCTATTGGAAATGTATATTACTTGTATTTTGTCAATTATGACGTACAAACCTTATGGGCGAAATCAAAACTATAATGAATAGTTATGTTATTGGAACATGGTGGTAGAGATGAATTAATTTCTAGAGAAGAAACTATGCTCAACATCCACAAATGTTTACTTCACTGTGTCCATAGATTTCTGGCACACCATACTGTATAGGGCCCTCTTTGCTCTTACTGTTTTGATATACTCCTCTGCAAGTCTGAGTGCCTAAGTTCAATTTATGTGTTAATACTATTTCTGCAATGTGACATGGATATAAACCCTGGTGTATGATATACCATAGATTTCTCTTCAGATTGGTTGGCAGAACGAATTATGGCATTACTGTTTTTCTGGCCAAGCCAACATAGATCTGTTATGGGTTTCATGACGATTAACTTTGGAAGATATTTTATCCATACTTCACAGAACGTGGTGTATTTTGCCAATCTTAAAGTGGTACCTTCCTTAGCTATGGAGTATTTTCCCCATACAGCCCTCTTGGTGGTATTTGAAGGAAGGAGATGAATATCACTGTTTTTGTAACCTGGTATCCTCCCTTAAGTAATGACATCACTTAACACTGAAGTAAAATGTATGTAATACACACATACCTGGTAATAATATGGCATTAACCTTGGCGTAGCAGCTTAAATATGTTACAATTCCTCTTACGTCCTCAGGAGAGAAGGCATGATGTGGTCGGCAATTCCATGGATTCTGAAAAACAATTGCTAAATGCTGGTAATGTATTACTTATCTCTACCTTGGTGTTATTCCCTTCTTCACTGAGGTGCTACGAACTGCACTCAAACGAGTCTTCCCAATCCCAGGAAGGAAGCAGTAAGTTTTCTTACAAGTCTTTGTCAAATGATATGTATGTACATGTATGTTAGATGCTACTACAGTACTGTGATAGAAATCCCACCCCTGCCTAGTACAGTAACATATATACTTTAATTGTGCCATAAAGTGTACTATCCTCTGTATTTTTCCATACTTGTGGTCCTTAATTGGTGGTGGTAGAGAGTTGAAACTCTCTGTTTGTTACGATGGATATGACCATGACAATTCTTTGAATAAGCTATTGTTGTATTGGTCATCATCGCTCCCATGATAACAAAATCCAGTGCCTCCTGGTCCAACTCAGCACACAAACTTCTCACATCCATGTAGTGCTCTTTGGGAAACTGGTTACTGCAAGCACATACCATGAAAAGATGGCACCCACATTCCAGATTCATGAAAGAAGCTATTATTTCTTCTTCTTCTTCCTCATTTATCTGTCAATGTTCAATAGGAACTTCTTGGTGGTCTTCATTATGTAATAGATGTTGAGATATTGAATCTGGAACAATTTAATTATGTCATTCCAGTGTTAGATGAGTCTAGTTATTTAACTCTAAGTATATATATGTGTGTGTGTGTGTACTTGTGGTGGATGTGGGCATGTTAGTGTATTAGATGCTCTACTAACTTAGTTGTGTGTGTGTGTGTGTATGCTCGTGCCTGTGTCTGTGAGAGTCTACTTATTTAACTCCAAATGTGCATGTTAAGAACCCTGCTTTATATCAGAGTCTGCAAATGTGTCTGTGTGTCATGTGTCACTGGGTATTTGTACTTGCAGGTGTGTTTGTTAAGATTACTGTATTAGATGACCACCTAATTTAGATATAAGTGTGTGTGTGTGTGTGTGTGTGTGTGTGTGTGTGTTAGATGAGTCTATTTACTTAGGTATGAAGTAGTAAGGACTACAGAATCACAGTTTGCAGATGATGCAGCTACATATGCAACCTCTCGTAAAACGTTTGAGAGCTCAGCCGCTGAATTGAAAGATACAGTGGAAGATTGGGGAATTGCAGTAAGCATTGAAAAGACCAAAGGTATGATGGTTGGATCAGGTATGGATGAAGTGGATACCATGTCCCTGCAGATGGAACATGGGTCTATAGAAATGGTGAATACCTTTCGCTATTTGGGAAGTATCATAGTGAGGGATGGAGAAATAACATCAGAGATAGCAAGCAGAATTGCTAAAGCGTCAAGAGCTTTTGGCTGTCTGAGGAAGCCGATCTTTCAAAACCCTAACCTTTCAGTGTCAACAAAGAGGGTTTTCTACCGTGCTGTGGTCTTATCAGTTTTATTCTATGCAGCAGAAACATGGACCATTAAAGCTCCATCTATGAGGAGACTGAGAGCATTCCATAATCGGTGCATAAGATCCATTCTTGGAGTGTCGAAACACCAGCAATGGAGGGATCGAATTACTTCTGAAGAACTTGCCACCACATTTGGTATGGAAGACTCAATTGAAGACCTGTCGATGACTTATCATTTAAGATGGATTGGACATATTGCATGTATGGGAAATGAAAGACTTCCTAAAAAGCTATTGTTCGTTGAGTTTGAGAAAAAGAGACCTTTTCATGGGACAAAAAAGAGATGGCGTGATGGAGTTAAATCCAATCTACAAGCCATTGGAATTGGAGATAATTGGTACGATCTTGCACAGGAAAGATCTTTGTGGCACAAATCCTGCATTGAGGGTATACGCAGCCAACGAATGAGGGCCAGTGATTGTACGGCTAAAAGGATGGACAGGAGCAGTGGCTATCTCTGTCCATGGGCAGGTCGTTTCGACGGAAATGTGACATTACTAGACACAGTCACTTCTGTATTCACTACTGTTGAACCACCTTAATCTTCTCGGTCATTTGTCCCGAGCATGCTCAAGGACACTGCATTCATCATTGGGATGGGCGGATTCAAGGATTCAAGGTGTGTGTGTGTGTGTGTGTGTGTGTGTGTGTGTGTGTGTGTGTGCTCGTGCCTGTGTCCGTGAGAGTCTACTTATTTAACTCCAAATGTGCATGTTAAGAACACTGTTTTATATCAGAATCTGCAAATGTGTCTGTGTGTCACTGGGTATTTGTACTTGCAGGTGTGTTTGTTAAGATTACTGTATTAGATGACCGCCTAATTTAGATATAAGTGTGTGTGTGTTAGATGAGTCTATTTACTTAGGTATGAGTGTGTGTCTCTAGTTAGTATTTGACTTAACAATCTCCAGGTACACACTCTACATACCATTGCATGGAATATGACCTTGACATAAATCTCTCATGGATTGAGAAAGAACCATGTTGGAAGTGTCTATAAATAATCATAAGTCGTATGTGATATAGAAGAAATCTGTGTACAGACCTTCAAGTATACCTGGCAGTGGAGGTGCTATTAATGGAGCTATAATAGTACAGGAGTGAATTAAAAATAATACAGCTGCAACATTGTGTACAAACCATTGGAGATTCCATGGAACTCATCATCGCTATCATAATTTTCAAATTCTTCATAATCTGTTTTACATTTCCATAAGTTGAATAATTAAGTTTTTAAAAATGATTTTTAGTGTTATTATAGTAAAAAAAAAAACGTCTCACCTTCTAGGGTTTCCTGGTCCTCTTGTGGACAAAGATATTCTTGTATGAATATACTTAAAGCTTCATTATCTGAACATGAAAGGTTTCCCTGCAAAGAGTGTGTTTAATGAGCTTGCTATATTCCTGTTTTCAGCCATAATTGTGGTCAATTGGTTGCTACATTGTTGCTAACGAATACCGTGTTTGTTACGTGTAATTGTTAGTGTCATTTTCTCCATGGACTAGTGGCCTCCAAGCACTTTGAACGCTCTGGAAAGAGAAAGGAGGCAGCAAGGAGCTTGCACAATGTCGCAAATGAAAGACTAGTAGTCTTCAAATATTTAACAATAACTGAAATTCGACAAAGGTTAGCCGTCATACATATTTTCACTCGTATCTGAAAATTACTAATTGCAACAGAAGCTCTATTATCTCACATCAGGTCACAAATATTAGAATATTGCTTTCTAATATTATAATATGTGCTTTATTAATGAATATTCACTATTACACTATTCATTTCAGCACTAATTTATGCAATACTAAATCTATTCTGACCAATCATTCTAAGGGATACAACATTTCTGATTCCAATATATACAATGAAAGGAAATATAACCAACCAATCACATCCATTTACCAAGCTGTTGTTATGAAACATTTTGGCTAAACAATAAAATTATGTTCTTGAGAGCATATATTGAGAGTTATAATTCATGTTTTGTACATATATTTAGTGTGATGGATAGTATGATTTGTTAGATTACTGTCTATTGTTATCATATTCATTATGATAGCATATATTTTCAAGCCTGCTTTGAAGAGGAAAGATATTTTATTTTTTCCAACAACTACAATTTACTACGGATTTGACAAGTCAAAATAAACTGAATATTACAAAAGATAGATATCTATCTCCTGACAGAGATATAAGTCCTGTTATATACTTCATGAAATAGCAGTGCTTTCCTGAAGCCTCCAGATTTCCACAGCTTCACTCAAGCACTGTATTTCTGACATGATATAACAGGTCTTACATCTTTGCCAGAAAGGATCTATACTATATCAGAGAGTACGGTAATACTCTCTATGTAGGGATGGCACGGAAAAACAATGGCCGCCCATACATTTCAATTGCAAGTGTGAGCTGAAATCTCTGGTAATATATACACATACGTTTCTATACACACATGTCTGTTCATATCTAGTGTTTTTATGACTACCAACACCTTCCAGATGGTCAAAGATTGTCTTTAAGGTAGAGAACCGGCGAGTGACATAACTGGCAAAATCTTCATCATAATTATTATTAATAATATTAATATTTTCAGACAAATTTTTTTTTTGTTTGTTGCACAATCACAATGATTCTAGCACTATTCCAGTCGCATTCTTAGTAAAATTCTAGCCTTAAAGTAGCAAGATGATATCTTCAGATACTATGAAAGAAGAGAGTCTCAACGACTACAAAGAATTGATCTCGAATTGAACGCCATTTTTATCATTAATCAAGTCACGTGAAATTTAAGTGCGCATGCACATTGTATACTCAGAACATGGAAGCTGAAAAGGAGATGCATAAGAAAATGCGTGAGCAAATAATAATGAATACAATTATTAGGCCATTGTATAGTAATATACTATGAATGCCATTTGGTTGATATAGTGACTAGTACCCTAAACTTTAATGCATTTATAATTGAATGATTTCATATGATTATATAACTTACACCAGTATTTCTTCAATGTACAAAAAATATTCACACCATTAAGAAAAAAAACAATGGAAACAAAAATAATAAAAAACATTTCCAATAAAAATGAAAGAAGATGTAGGGATGTCATAACCCAAAAAGCATGCGAACAGGGTTAGGTGGAACCCAAAATTAAACAAACCACTTCCATATAACCCTACATATGTACTTACACCACTATAAAGCAAAATACAAAGAGCTGTACTTATGTAGGGTTATGTGGAAGTGGTTTGTTTAATTTTGGGTCCCACCTAACCTTGTTCGCATGCTTTTTGGGTTTTGACATCCCTACATCTTTCATTTTTATTGGAAATGTTTTTTTATTATTCTTGTATATATATTATCAGTAGTGACACATTAATAATGAAACACAATACTAACCTTATCCACTTGATTGATATTCACTCCTTTTGATATGAGAAAGTGGCAGATATCAGTTTGTCCACTATCTGCACTCTTATGAAGAAAAGATTGCCCATCCTGTATAACGTAATAGAATATCATGTAAACTCACATTAGTCTATAAGATATACAATTAATAAATCCCATATTAGTAGAAGGAAAACATATTATCATAATTAAATTTCACACACTAATTTTACAAATGTAAGTATATAAATATTTAAAACACTTCTAAAAATTATTGAGGATATAATTTATTACAAGAGCTCATTTTATTACATGTTTAATTTCATAATTATCGCAAATTATATTATTAATAATAATTTTTTTATTATAAATTATTATACACATTCAGTTATCATACAAATATATACTACAACAAAGTCATATTTTATACAAAGTTCATTATCACTATCACTTTAATATTAAGTATGAAATACATGTTAAATGGAAATATCTCTTCTTATTCTAGTAAAGTTAAATAGCTGCTCAAATGAGAATATGAATAAGTTATTATAAAGTACTATTTTAGTTTATGAGGCTGACTATAATACATTTAGTAGTAATGATACAACACATGTGAACATTTGAGTTTGCTGAAGAATATAATTATGATCCTACATCTCTTCTCTATAGTTCTATAGTATACAATACACAACTAGATCTATAACTATATAACTAGTTTTATAATAATGATATAAAAGTAATAAAAAAATACTCAAACAAGTATAATTATTATTATAATTATACAATTAACCAGAATATAAAAATGGGGTCGCCTTACATGTCAAATGTGGTAGAGCCTATTGAGGATAGTGAGGATATTGACAAGGTGAAATATGATAAATTTAAGAGAAAGGATTCTAGTTATGGAGAGAAAGGTAATGATAAAGATTGTTGTTATAAGTGTGGGATTACAGGTAGCTGTTTGAGATGTTCATGTGTTATGAATGGTCATTCTTGTTCCTCGTGTGTACCGTCAAAACATGGAAAATGTAAGAATAAAAGTGATAGATGTATGATAAAATCTGGTTTAACTTCTTCTGGTTTAACTTCTGTGGTTGCTGTGGCTGATCATTTATCTCATGGTGATGGTAGTTTACAGGATAGTTTGCCAAGTGGAAATGGTGAGAGAAGTGATGGGGTTGGTCATAGTTTGGGTGAAAACAGTCGAATGGTAAGGGTGTTTGGGGCAAATGTTCTTAATTGAGACGGTGGAGAGCATAGAGATGAATGCTCATGTCGTTGGAAAAGGTGGTCACGACTCGTATAGAGCTTTATGATTTGCCCGGAGGAAGTATAGGAAAAGAGTTTGTTGGTTTGTTAGCGGATGAAATAAGGGTGTTGTGTAACAGCCTTGTGAAGTCTGAAAGATTGATAGTGTTTTGTGGATTGCTTCTTCAGAGAGATAATATGGTAAAAAAAGGGTCAGACATTCGTCGTCTGGAGGATGGATACATGGAGGAAAGGTTGTTTTGATGAGTTGCTATATGAATGTATTCGTTGTGCTAGACAGTCTCCAAGAGGTAGTGGAAAGCCTATTGATGATGATCATGTATTAAAGGTCTTTACACGCCTTATGTTAAAGGGTCAGGTTAGATTTGCTACTAGATGGATTACAGACCGTGCTCCAGGTTCGGTACTTTCACCGTTGGATATTGATAATGGCTCTGGTAAGAATTTGTTTGAAGTTCTGAAGGATAAACATCCAGAGCCTGGGACAAGGCTTATATTGAATGCGAGGAATTACCTCTTTTGATTGATGTGTAAGTTACTAGTGGTCATATAGAAAAAGTTGCAAGAGGTTTAAAAGGAGGAGCTGGTCCGGGTGGTACAACAAGTGGTATGTGGCAGGATTTTTTGCTTTGTCATGGGGCGCAAAGTAGTAGATTGAGAGATGCTGTTGCTGATCTACAGTACGTCTCAATAAAAAGTTAACGTTCCGTTGTACAAAACGAATCGTTCTACGATACGCAGTCAATCGTTGTGTTACCGTAAGGCACCATCGTTGTTTTTCCGTTGCTACGTCGTTACTACGCCGTTGCTACGTGCGTCCGTAGCTACAATTGTTTTGGTCACGTGAGACAGCTTCATTCAGGTTATTACTTGTCGATTCGATGTAGAAGTTCTCTTGGCTGGACTTTCAGAGGAAGCGCTTACTGCCAGCTTATTCGTGATGTAAACAAGCTGAAGAGATACGAATGGGCTGTGCAGTACAAGGATGACGAATTTTACAACGTTGTATTTACCGACGAGTGTACAGTTCAACTAGAAGCCCATCGACGATTTTGTTGTAGGAAAAAATTAGAGACTCCTCGTCCTAAACCAAGATATATTGTTTAAATTTATATATATATATATAATTATTATATATAATTATATAATATATGTATTAGTATGGTGGTGACATCATCCCTTTGATGTGGTGAGTCCATATATTATATAGCCCATAATGAAGTTGACCAAAAAGCTCCTAATTGTATATAGAGGTCTATATTTTTTAAAATATAGACCACTCTGTCTACATTGTGCATGAGATGACAGCACTACTGTCTTGACATGTGGGCCATAATAAAACATTTGTTATATAAAAATGTAATAATTATTATAACATAATGTTGGTCCTCCTTACTTCACAAAGAGCTTTTGTCAAAGCTAAGTCACTCTGTTCAGCTTTTTTAAAAGCTACCAAATACACAAAAGATTTCACTAATCATTAATATTATCTTGCACATTTTTTTATGCAGGACTTACTCGAGACATCTGTAGTTCAAATGATGATAATAATACAATACTTTCAGTTGTATGTAGTTTCTTGCTACTGTTAGTGATTATATATCCATGGTTACCAAACATTTATAATGTTATTTCAATTAGTTATTATTGAAATTTTATTTCCATGGTTATCAAACATTTAGTATTGAACATGATTACCAAACTTCCATCACATTAAATTTTAACATTTTATTACCAACAACTTTAATTTAATGATTTTCAAATTAAGTGATTTTCTAATTCCAATGATAACTTTGTAATTCCAATGATACAACTCAGGTAATTTTCTAAGTCAGTGATACAACAAGTCTGCTCTGTAGATTATTTTCTCTTTGACTACAGACCACAATCTTCCCATCATACATCTTCCTTCTTTCCTTTATCTTACACCACTGTCCTTTCACCAAACTTTCTTTAGGAGAAACAACATTGCTAGATAGGGCATCTTCATCTGGCCAATATATATATTAAAAACATGATACAGCTATTAAAGAATCATTGATTAAAATCACAATAGTAACATTTTAACATCTTACCTGACACTTTAAGTACTGTTCTCAAAGACATTGTACTCCACAACAAATAAAAACGACGTTCCAACGGGAGAAAAAAACGACCAAACCAACCATACAACGACAATACGACGATTGGTTACACGTGGAGTCCATGTCAACGTGCACGTGACATCCTACCGTATAAACGATCCATCGTTTTCCAAAACGAGTAATTGGAAACCCTGCAGTACGCGTTTTAGCCTGAAAAACACCGTACTTCACATCGTTGTACGCTTCGTTTTGTACAACGCAACGTTAACTTTTTATTGAGACATACTGTAGCATGTTTTTTGCAAATAGGATAGTCAATTGGATGAACATGTGTGCTCTAATGTCGTCCCGTTTGATTGCCCTAGATAAATTTCCGGGAGTTAGACCAATTGGAATTGGTGAAGTGTTGTGGAGGATTTTGGGCAAAGTCATGATGTTGATTACAGGAGTTGATGTGGAGGAGATTTGTGGTACTGATCAGCTATGTTCTGGGTTAATGGTGGAATTGAAGGAGCAATACATAGTTTACGTGATATATATGAGGATAAGGCAAATGAAGGATATGGGGTGCTACTTGTTGATGCTAAAAATGCATTTAATTCGGTCATTAGAATGCTGCACTTTGGAATGTGAGAGTATTGTGGCCTCATTGCTCCCATTTTATTTTTAATCCATATCAAGGTTTTTCATCACTTTGAATTCATGGAAGTACTGAGCCATTGTTTAGCAAGGAAGGAGTTACCCAGGGTGATCCAATATCTATGTGTTTTTATGTGTTGGCAGTGCTACCACTTATTTGACCGTTATCTATTCAAAATAATTGGACTCAATCATGGTATGCTGATGACTCGGCATGTGTGGCCTTTTTAGATCGATTGAAAGAATGGTTTTCAAAATTGCTTGAGAAAGGACCGAGTTTTGGTTATTTTCCAAAAACCATCTAAGTCAGTGTTAATCATTGATAGAAAGTTTAAGGTTGAAGCTGAGAGAATGTTTAGTGATGTTGGTATAAAAGTTGTTAGTGGTCTCAGATTTTTAGGAGGGTATATTGGTGAAGATGATGAGTGTGAATTGTATGTCAAGCAGAAAATTGAAAAATGGGTGCACTGTGAGGCAAGTCTTTCAAAAGCAGCAGAAAGTCAACCACAGGCTACATTTGCTGTCTTAGTGAAATCCATCCAGTGTGAATGGAGATTTCTTCAAAGAGTTTTCCAAATTGTTCGATTTTATTTTCACCTTTGAGCGATATTATAAAAGCAAAATTCTTACAAGTATATTTGGCAGCACTGTATCAGATCTCACACAAGCATGAAATTATTGTCTTCTGTGGTTTGTATAAGTATTTTGAATGTGTAATATAGCTACAATACCATCCTTATATGACTATTTTGTTTATAAAATACAATAAGTGCATAATGAAACAACTGATATATGTACAGTGAATTCATATACTTACAAGATGTTACATTATGAATACATAATTATAGTAATAATAATACACTTACTAACACAAAATGTTTTCCTACAAACATTCTCACTTATATATTTATCCAGTTACAGGAGGATTATAATATAGTCCAGTATAATTACACCATTCATTTGAAGAAGGAAGAGTGTGATATACAATTTGGTCACATAATTATATTCATGATTTTAAATACTGACTATTATCAATCATCAAAATGATAATAGTGGTCAATGTCTTGTATGTGTCAATTGAAATAGAAATCAAGAAAATTTATTTTGGAAAGATGTCAAATACATTCTTCTTTATAAGCAACAGCCTATCCATTAATTTTGTTGAGCATATGCTACATTCAGAAATGTCATGAATGCTAATCATACTCATACAAACTATTAGTAACACATGATTAACATGAATCTGCTAATATGTATTTCACTAGATACTACATCCTACAAGTAAAATTTTGTCTTTACCACAATATTGAAAAGAAAGCCTCAGATATTAATAGATGTCTAAGTATAAACATGTATAACACTTTATAATAATTATTATTTTTGGGTTTTACACAATTTAGTTTCTATAAACTATGTCTACTTAAAATTACATTTTCTATATATAAATGATCCTATGACTATTAATGAAATTATATTTTGAAATAACCACATGACAAACGGAATTGATAAGTAAATTTCTTTAAAAAAACTGCTCTTAACTAAATCTATTTTACTTATAAAATGTGACCCAAATTGCTTTTGTACAACATAATAATTTAATGCCTATATTCCAACAATACCTTTTCAGCGATTTAATATCAATGGCAAACTAAATAATATAATTAAGAGGATCATTAACTGGTTTTCAACTGTGTCAAATTTTATGGGATTCCAACGTAAAAGGAACTAATACAAGTGTTTAAATGAAGGCATTTGTTCTAACTTATTAGAAGCCACAAGTGTGGTTATTCCAAATTGGGTCAAAAATCATTGTCATTATATTATAATATCAAATTTATCAATTTTCAATAAATGGGAATATGAGAGTAAACTTACATATAGATCATTCATCCAGGAAACATTTATGTCGTTGCTGTCAAATACTTCATTCAGGTACTCCATGTTTCCTTCAAAAGTTGACCGGAATACACTGACATGCTGTAGTGCATAAATAAGACAAAAAACGAAATATAAATAAAATCTAATACAAACTACTAATGAAATCTCATTATCAAGAGATATTATAAAAAAATGATGTTTTGGTGATGAAAACACAAAATATAAGATTTTAGTATCTATAATTTATAATGATTATTAGTCCAGTGTTAGCCCCAGGTATACATCACTGAGTGTATGGTGTTAATTGATAATTACTCATCAGAGAGTTCATTAATTTAAATAGAAATTATAACAACAATGTCGTACTACAGCCAAGAAAAATTTGATTTTCCTGAAATTTCCTTGTTTGGTTCTTCATCTTTGGGATAAGTCGCTAACTTCAGTGTCGCAATTATAATTTGAATTTTGGCTCCATGCAGTCACTGAGTGCATTGAGTCATAACCACATGAAAGTATATTAGTATTTAGTTACCAGTATGTGAAAATTTGAAATTACAGGAAGATATAGAGGGACAAGTTAGGAGAATAAGGCATCTGTGGATAACTAGATGTCTTTAGGGTAAACACTCACTATCACATTAATACTGGTATATATCATTAGGGATCATAATCATAATATAAAATCATAAGCTAATATTGAATTGTTGAGAGTGAAATTATATTGTAACTAACTATCTTCATGATTATTGAGACCATAATGAGATATTATCATTAATTATTATTGCTATCCCTAGTCATACTGTGAAGCCTATCCTGTTTGTAGTTGGAATTCATAATCAATAATGAATTAGCTACCATAATCCATGTATTAATATAATGTATCATTCCTATAACTACCAAATCATATACTAGTGTATATACCAATCCCCTATCCTCTACATGAGGGAGAGATTAGGTAACAACTAAGTCATTTATTAACAATATAATTATGAGTAGACAGGATGTGTAGATCATGTGATACATAACTATAAAATTTTACAATACTCAGGATTCAGACTGGCAAGAAGAAAAATTACACAGGTGTAATGATCAGTTGTATGAATACATTATTTGTAGTTTTATTCATTCAACTTAAAACATGTGAATAACATGTTCTGAAAAATGTAGTTCAAAGATATACCAAAAATTCAGCAAACTGGTCGATAACTACATATCAGATCCTCTATCTAGTTAATAGGGGAAGAGTTGAATATATAAAACCAATCCAAAGAGTGAATACTATACTCTATACATAATAATTATAATATTATTATTATGATTAGTGTAACTTGTAAATTAAAGTTGGAACTGTTATTTTATAATGGTGTATTTATTGGTAATTGTTGAGTCTCATAAAATTTTTAAGTGCTACTATTAACTCAATATTACTAAGGCTTCATTTAATACATCATCAACTAGCCATTTTACAATAGAATCTTCATCAATATCAAGATTGGAGAACAGCAGATATTAAAACTGATAGTGTAAGTTATCAATTATCAATAAGCATCAATTATCAATAATGAAATGTTAAAATTACAATTAGGCAATTTCCAATACTATAGTACAAGAGACTATTGAACAGCAGACCTTTGTGTGGGCTTTTGTTAAGAATACTTTAGGTGTACTTTAAGTGGCCAATTATCACACATAAGTGTTGGAACATTTGAGATAATCTTAGGAACATGCTAATTTCATTATTGTATATCAATACATGGTATGTTTGACAATATTCTATTATCATCATCATAGAAGCCTACAACATCTGGTGAGCAATTCCGTCACCAGTGCTCACCACAGTACAACTACATATAGCATGCATTGTCATGTCAAAATCTGGTGCTTCTTTAACTAATTTGCACTGGAGTACTGTTATTTCCCACTCTGCAACCAATACTGAACCAATAATACTATATCTACATTTTGGTTTCAAGATGTAGTTCATTATTGCATTTATTCAAGCACAATACATTTGTAGGTAGTCTGTAGCCATCATAAAAATAACAATGATTTCAAAGTACATAACATGTATGATAATAACAAGCAACAGTATCAAGTGTTTTGGTGTATATGAATACTTACCAGAGCATATATTGGGTCCGAACATTGTGAGATTATTTCTTGCACTCTCTTTATATTCTTGTTTTGATGTGCACAAAGGAGACTGCCATTCTATAGTATCAAACATAAACAATAAAAAGCAGTTGCATTTAAAAATTCATTTGGTAGTCACCTTATCATAATTGAAATTATAAATTGTGAAAATTATACAATATATTAACTTTACAATTATGAATATAAAAGAATATATAATTGTTATTATACTTGTATCTATTGATATTCATTAGTCATTATGTAATATATGTTAGATTAATATCATCAAATAATCAAAATATCATGATATATGATAAATAATCTGTTATGAGTAAAATGACATCATTAATGAAATTATTCAATTTCATAATAATTATTATCTCTCTTATAAAATGTTAATAAATGGTATCAATAATCATTCACACACATGAACTGTATATGATGTATCAAATACATGTTAGAATATAATAGAAAATCATATAATATAAGAACTGAATATTGTAATTTCTATTATCATAAAATTAATAAAAATTACATTTAAATTTGTATTAGGGCTGGAGACAAAAAATCATTGAAATCTTCTTTGTTTGGTATACATATCAAGACATAATATTATATATAAAGTTTTAATGATATACTAATAATTATGCATTTAAAATTATATAATTTCATATGTGTGTAATATAAATGGATGGTGGGTTTGGAATGGATGTAAAAAATAATAATTTGATTACTTTCCTCTAAAGTGGTTTTATAAACATACATATAGTAATATTTGTATCATTATTATAATACACTAATATGAATGATATAATATTATATTGATATGTTAGTATCTAGAGGATGATAAAATAGTAGATCAATGAACTAGTAGTGTAATGTATTGTAATAATACATTTGGTGATAGTTAAGTACATGTTCATTTTATAAATATAGTATTATCATATAACTGTGACCGTCTCTGTGAAAACCAGTCTGATAGATTAAAATATAATTTGGAGATATGACAGATAATAGTGTGCTGAATTACTAATTAATTTTGATATCTTAATCCATAAGACTGGTTTGCGCAGAGCTGGTCACAGTTACTAATGAAACTTAATGTGGTTGATATGAATAGTTATAACAATACCAAATTTTTGATATGTTATACAGCGAGTGAGGTTTGAATAATGCTGACAAATCAGTATAGTTTGGTGTAGTATAATTTTTGAATAATTTACATGTATTACATGTCCAGAAAGACTGGATACCAAGGTAGATATATTCAAACCAATGTTACCTAAGTTTAACATTATTTGTATTACCAGCATTAAAAAGGGATAGTACCTATAGTATGAAGGCTGGTTTACAATATTTTGTACTGAGTGCAGTTTCTTTGGGTTTCTTTTTATTTGGGTGCGTTTTACTATCTGTAATCATGAGAGAAACAAATATACAAGTAACAAATTCAGTGATGAGTGAAGATGTTAGTCAAATCCTTATCAGTATTTCTTTATTATTTAAGTTATCTGCTGCACCACAATCACATGTGAGCCCCAGATGTATATAATGGACCCCTGAAAACTACTATGGCTTTGTTGGCTACTGTTCCCAAAAGTTTGAATGTTTTCTTTTTTAGTACAAATCAGGCTAGTAACTAATATGGTGTTAGTGTTTAACACAATATCAAACTAGCTGACATAAAACAATATTTATATATCTGATCTAACTAACCTAACTAGTTTCTGTGTTGGCCAGGTAATTCAGTTTTTCCTGGAAATGGATGCTTATATCAGGTGTGTTCCTCTACATAACCGAGTATTGGTGTAAAGTATAAATCTTATAATACTATGATTATAATTCAGAAGGCTCAGCTTCACATATCGGTGGTTTTCAACCAGCTTTCAAAAAAATAGCTATCTTCATAACTCATTGGGTAAACAACATAACTTAAACAGTCCATGCCTCATGTACCCACCAAAGTGCATGGGCGGGGTCACAAAAACCGCAAAATGCATGGGCGGCGAGGGGGCTGCGCCAACTTCGAACCCCAGTTAACAGGGGGACACCCCCCTTTAAAATTCCTCCCGTTGTCCTTATTTAGGCCAAAGGGAGGCCGAAAAACCATCAACTTTTTTAGCCACGTTCATCAGCTTGTGCCTGACGCCAATTAAAAGCATTTGGACATCTTCGTGTAGCTAGGAACAGACGGTGAACCACGTAGGGGTGAAATGTCACATATATGTGACATCAGTGCTCTAAGGGTTAATGGTTCTTGCTTTACACACTAATCTTTCTTTCACTACCCACTGGTGCGATGCTTTTCCTTTTGCAGATTAAAACACAAATTTGTGCGTGGCACATGGGATGTGATTGGTCAGACACAAAACTTATTCAAAACATGCAATTTGCTTCTAATTTAAAGGAAGTCGGAATATTGGAACTATGTATATGATATCGATGATTGGAAATATGTGGTTATAAACATTGTAATACAGTAGGGCTTCATACAAGAATTTTGTTAGGGAGCAGAAAGAATCATTCATGTAAAATAATGTACTCTGATTAGTTTATGTTGGACAGGAAAGATTATTATAACTCATAGGTTGCATCTGCTTGGCTTTTTGGGTCCTGGAAAGCTTGAAGCGGACATGTTATAGCTAGCTTGGTGAAACACATTTCAACTGAAAGTTATGGGATGTAGTGAAGGTAGTAGGATGATGCCTGTATGAGTGTTACCTACAACATTTATTCATATTTAGCAATAAATACGTTATTAATTACCATTTTATATTCCACTAAGTTAGTGAGATAACTTCTTATAATAATTAGAATATAATTATAAGAAAAATGAAATTCACAAATTATTATTATAAGGCATTTATGTTAACATCCTTGCAGATTCCTCTTTTGTTTTCTTGGCATTTAAAAAAAAAATTTCCGTGTCAAGCACAGACAGATAATTGTACTACAAACATTTTAGCCAGTAATATTTTCCTGTACTACAACTACAACTGTTTTAATATGAAATACATTGTACTATTTCATAAGCCACTAAGTGCTTTTATAGGGACTTATGAAGTGATCCTACCCTTGTGTGACAAAAATAAAAATAATGAGGATTCCACAATTCGTCACCATCTCCACTCAGAAAATTGGAAGAAAATTGCCTCCAAAATGTATGTGTGGAATGACTAATAGTGATGTTGTGGTGAAATATGTCTATTCATTGAGCTATTATAGTTATGTGTGTCATAATAAATGAAATAGATATTTCTAGAATGTGAATCATATAAATGATGTTTTATGAATAGCGAATTACACCATAAATATTACTGTGAGTAATTTAAAGGACTGTAAAAAAGATTAAAATGTAGTGAGGCAACAACAAAGTATAATCAATTAATCATGTATGAGGTGTCTCACAATTCAGTTTAAAAACAATGTTAAAGTTTTTTTAATGCTCAGCTAATTGTAGGATCAGATAATTAAAAAAATTGTTGATTTTATAGCAAGGATTAGATGAATTTAAACTATAGATATTCAAAAGTACTTGGTAATATGCATGGTGTCATTGGACATGACTACAGGTGGATATTGCAAATCAGAATGTAGAATTTGTAACTTGACATTTAACAAATTATGAAAATTCATAATAACACCTGCTATCTAGTATCTACACATACAAAACTAGTAAGCTTTTCACTACAATTAATATTTTTTTCTTTTCCCTCTAATTTTTACCTATCATTATACTATACCTTTTTTAAGGATTCAATGACTGCTTTTTTGCTATACTGAACTAACAGTTATGTGGCTTAAACAAGTCGTTCACTAATATTAATTTAGTAATATAATTGCACAATGATGTGCATGATAATCAGCAGATATATAACTAACAAGAAATTTTAATTTCCCATTTTCTTTACTTTTGCAATACACTGTAAGAAAGTACATTCAACAATAGACTACCATCTCAAACTGGCGTGAAGCTGAAATGTGCATGCACAATATAATTTCCAAATGGACACACAAACATAGTTGTTGACAGCTCAAGTTTAACTTATTATTCACAAGATAGACTAGTCATTCAGGCAACTCCTTATTAAAATATACAATCATTTTCACTGCATTGTAAAGAGCCTATGATACAGCTTAATCTGTAGCTAACTAAGTAATCATTACATGTCATTATGGTGTTTTACATGTGTGAGGAAAACTTAATGTTAAAAGTGTTTCCTACATACATATGTACAAATTATTTTAGTATAAATACATTACATTTAATGTTATTATCCCAATAATATTAAAAATTACAATTTTACACACTAAACAGAGTTATTATTGTTTATAAACCATCATAAGGCAAATGTGTAATTTAAAACTACATGTATTAATATATGTGCTCATGTAACTAGTAATATGTTTTATGAGAAACTGTAAACACACATTAGTTACGTGCAACTACATATGTGTGACCTCAAAATACTTCTAAAGACAAAAATCTGAAGACAATTTTGGACTGAAATGTAGAAATGATAAAACTGTCGTATGAGGTGTCCATTTAGAAGTACAAGCAATAATTCCCTGCAACCTCTCTCATGTTTATTAAAATACTAAATAAGTTTACTACAGTGAAGTAGTAAGAACCAGAATGCTCTAATTAGCACCAGTGAGAAATAGTTAGTAGGGCTGGAAGAGATCCTTTCTTTGACTATCCCGATATCCAGACACAAATACAATCATGTACCTCAGTAAATGCTTTAAGAGTCATAACTTTTTTTGCAATAAAATACAAAATATTTTCTCACTTTTCACTGTAAGCAACTGTTTATTGGTGTTTATACAGATTTTGCACTAAAAGGCTGGTAACATGGATCTAACACCATTTAATGAAATTTCAATTCCATGTTCGTTTTCTGTACATCCACAAACATTAAAGATTTTGGATGCTCAGTTCAGCATATAGTATTAGTACAATGCAGGTTAGTCTACACTTTGTAAAATACCACATTAGAGAGTTTGAAATGGTTGGATGATCTAAACAGAATTACACCATTGTGCTATACTGGAAATATGAATGTTTGATTACTTAGTGCACTTAGTGCACTAAACCCATTCAATTCTGAAACCTTCATTATAATATAATACAAAAAAGTACTTTGTATTCAGATAATATCAGTATGTACTTCACTTACTAGTTGCATTTTTTCACCATAAGTTAAATGAGTTTGTGACATTGTCACAGTTTATTCAATCACTTTACTGAAGATGAAACCAAGTAACCATCTAAGAAGCAAACGAAAGTAATCATGACAACGTGTTTTCTGTTAGAAATCATGAATACCATAATACGTTTTAACATTAAATGTGTATTCAAATAGCATCTTTCCAAATATTTTTCTAAGCCATGGTGGCTGATTGTTACTTTTCTAAGCCATCATGGCTGATTGTTATTACTGGTGGCTGTTACTTGTTTCTATGCCATTTGCTAGCATCCTAGGCACATGAAATTTCCTATATAATATTAAGGAGGGTATTTGCAATGCATTGTTGAGTCAACCCTTAGGATGTTTTACTGTGTTGCTGAATTAACAAAATGCTATATTATGTGCCAAGATATACATACACAAAGAAAAATTGGTCAAAAGTAGTTGCTTGTTGCAGAAACATTTCACTCAACTGATACAATATTAATGTAATTTATTTTATGATTAAACCTTATACACATACATTGAATGATTGTCAACTGAAATTAATTTGTTTTCAGTTGTAATGAAATGAACTGGTTTACTTTACAAAATAGTGAAATATTTAGCAAATGAAGACATTCTTTATCAACTCTTCAACAAAAGCCTTTTAAAATACAAATTATAGTACGAAACTAAACAGTAAAAAGCTTTGCTGATGCTTTGCTCACATTAAAGCACCCACTAAATACAGTATATAGAGGAGTGTGAAGTGGTGGTCGTTCTTTTGTTGTCATAACTCAGTGGTGAGAGCACTGGTGGGAGAAAACAGTGGCCCTGCACGGGTTTGATTCCTAGTGACTACCAGCATTTTATTTCACTTTCCCCTTTCAGCCTTATTCATACAATTTAGCATTCAAACTATAACATATATAATGTTTAGACTATCAATGATTTTCACAGAAAAGCAGACACTCTCTTTTTAGGAAACAACATGACCGCAGCTGGACTTGAACCACTGACATTTGATCCCCCCCCCCTTTTTTTAAATAAGAGTGCCCATCAAACTGGGACTACTTGGTGAGAACTAATTAGACTAATGTAAAATGTTTACCAAACCTACTAAGAACACAATACGTCACAAGCACTCAACTGATTTATAAAAACACAGTTAACATGATATTAGAAGACATACCCGATGACACGAGGACTGGCTTTCACAATCGTTTTTAATTTTCAGTCATATCCGGGAGTAAATTACAGTGGTGTCCACAGGCCGCCCACGCACTAACGTTAGCATGTAGCATGTTTGTTGAACAAGTTATACTGAATATGAAACGAGTATTTCTCTGCTTTAAAATTAATAACTGCTCAGTGTACTGATGATGGTATACCTGGATCTGTCTGACTAAACCTCGTGATAATGTTAGCTTTAAAATGGTTGTTTGTGCAGGTATATCTTGACAGTTGACTAAATATGATGGAACTTGATTTATCAGAAATGCTCCCTCTACATTATGTTGAATATTCAAACTGGTATGACACTAGATAAAGTACTGCACTGTTAAACATTTGAGTAACCATTACTCTAAGAGTTGCAGCAGCCAGGCAAATAAAACTTCAAGGGAGTAAATCTGATTACTCCAAAAGAATTGTGGTAACACCTTTTCAGAGTTGCGAATGTGGAGAGTAAAAGTGACATTGACAAAAATTCTTCTGAATAAGAACTATACATAAATGAGTAGATAATAATTGCTATTAAATTTATAATTATACTCGTAAGTAAGTAGAGTACAGACTTATGTGGGTAGCTTCAGGCTGTTCTTGATTCCCATCAGAGTATTCTTTAGGAGAATTAGTAGAGGGTACATAGGTCTTGGGTATACTATGGCAAAAACAAAGCATGCACAAATCAAGTTTGCCAGAGCATCTTCAAGTGTACTTGTGATGACTAAGAACTGAGACTCAACATATATGAAGTAATCTGTTATATCGTCACTGTCAGCAACAACTATGAATGGTTCTTTACTTTTCAGTTTATGCACTTCCTCATCCATTTAGATGCAGACTACTTGATGCTAGAGTGAGCATGCATAATGGTTCCTTATCATTCTTCATGCATTTTCAATTATCCCATGTAGAATTTTTACCATAAATTATTGAAGTACTTGATTGGTTATGTTATGTACATGTGTAGCTGTTATTATGAACTAAAGCACAATTACTGTTTGGAGAGTTTACAATCTACAACTGAATACCTTTCTTACTGTACTAATAGCATGCAGTAATATAGAATGAAGAAGAGTAGGTGCAGCTGTAATATTCCAGCTAGCATATACTCAGACACTGTTTTTGACAATTGACATCTATACATTGCATGTGAGTGCTTCAATTACTTTAACAATACGTGTCATGATTTCACCACTGTCAATGAATTAAAGATGGAAGATACAACAAGAAATGCACTTACCATGCATGAGCGTAGGATACTACATTTTGTCTTCTGTGATCTTGGGTATAATAGGTGCTCAGTGCAGCTGCAGTTATACACTTCTCTGTATCATCTGTAGAAGTGGGTACATGTACATGTAAATGTGCTATTCATGAAAATGTCCTTGAATTAAAAAAATGTCAAGTGAATGCACTAAGCTTTTCCTACAGTGTATTAAGCATTTTACCATGGCACTCAATGGGATAATAAAGGTCACCAAAAAATAATGTATATTCACATCGTTTGCGCATTATCTAATTTCAGCCTTTAAAAGCTCAAATATTATGCCACATCAACGCACTGTAAAGAACACAATTAATAATAATTACTTGGTATTCCATGAGAGGTATATTTCAATCATCACCTTTTAAATCAGCAAGTTTAATTTTGATTGCAGTGCTTGATAAAGCCTTTTTTTCTATGTATCCCAGTATAGTAGATGAATGTAGAAATGGCTAGGGGTAGACCCTGGCTACTTTGTTAGGTGGTTCATCCACACTGTCATTGTTTGAATCGTTTGGTAATTTCTTTTTTGATTCCTTTCTGTAATTTTTAAATCTGTTTATTAGTTTACTTCGAAGGTTGCCTGCATATAACAGTAAGAACATGTACATGTACTTAGGGAATAAACATCATATCATTTATATGTGAGCTATCATAGAAAATACACTACTACTAAATCTAATAATTTTGATCAAACACTTGCATGTATCTTCAAATAATATTTAGTAGTGTCGCATTTTCTATGGCTAGTGACATAATTATATGATTATATATGGAAGTATGAAATATATAGAAACTGTTACATGACACATTACTCTCACATAGCCTCATCCAAAACAGTCAGAAAGGATTGGGTACTCTCTAACCAGTAGTTCACAGATGTTGCTGTACTCATGGTAAGTAGGGTAGGTTGCATGCACCACAACTAGTGTGGACACAGCAGCAATCATCTCTTTCTGGACTGAACTTGTGATGCTCGATTTGTCTTCACTGTTTAGTACCATCATTGTACAAGTAGAAAAATGTTTAGGCATTTGGAAGTTCTGAAGCCAGTTAGAATGTGGTTGAACATTAGTTCCAATCATCACAATGCAGTTAGATGTACCAGAAACCTCCTATGTACAATGCAATGCAGAGAAACAACGTAATCATAATAATGATAGTATTTGAGTTTAGAAAGACACTGCAAAGTCTGTAATAACTTTATAAAAATCATGTCAGTAATATGATTTTTCTATATAACTGTGTTGTACATGCATGTACTGCATGAATGACTATATACTTTAACTATAGTAAAGAAGCTGATCAAACATACATGTAGAGCTTTTAGTGAAAGTTCCTGAGCGTCATCATGCACATTTTGATGTTACTCAAATTAATGGTCTATTGCTAAGATAGCACTGTATTATTAAAAGGCAAGGGCGTAGCCAGGAAGAATGAATAGGGTAGGCTAAACGTAAATGGCGCGCGCTCCGAAAATTTTAGCTAATTAATTTTTATTATGGGTGTGGTCAATTAATAATTTCGTAACAGTTGACTAATCCAGCCTAATATGGCGCTATAGAAGTTATCTCAAGTTGTATTTACTGAAAAGAATCAAAAGTTGTCTGGAAAACAATTATATTTCCAACATAATTATCATTATTATTTATCCTGTAAGTATATAATTTATTTTAATTTTATTATATACAGTATTTGAGAAGTAATTAAGAAATAAGTTCAAAATCTGAGGGTAGGCTAAAGCCTATCCTAGCCTACTGCTAGCTACGCCCTTGTTAAAAGGTAATAGTAACTAATCTGTAAGTTATCTGATGATCATGTAGTAATGGTCCAATCGGAATATATTCACAGTTATGACAGGTTGAAACAAGATAATTCCACTTACTTGTTCTCTCCTTGGATGCACCTGAATGTTTGTGGTTGCCTTAACATGGTAGTTAGGAGTATCTGTGGAGATACACTTTCGACAGATTGATGTACTCTGCACTGTTAATTAATATATTGTCAATTTTAATGGTTAATTGATCACTATGTATACCTATAGAACATTCTTTATCATGCTGTTTAACATGTGTTTAGTATAGAACAATCTAGATTCTTTATCACATGTGTTTGTTATGGAACATTCTAGATTCTTGTACACTATTTAAGCAACTTGATTTTGTACTTGTTTTATTCTCCAATAAAAGTTAACTCAAACTCTAGCAGGTTATGAGCCCAGTTCGCTAAGGCTACTGAAAGTAGAAGTGTGGCAGTTTTTTTCGCTCAGCACTAGTAACTATGCTATGTGGAAAGTCCAATGTCGAATGGCCTTGATTAAGGATGCATAGTTGATGGTACCAAAGAGGCACATGCACTGTAAAAATATGGTGTGCTGTGGACACTAAATAGAGCGTCCACCCCTTGTCCCGATACAGACACTTCATTCTGTGTCTGTTGCACCCTTCAGCATTAAAGTATACCAGGGACACTCCTGTAGAGAGTGTACTATAGACTCCTTTAACAAAATTAATAGAACTTAATTGAAAAAATACTTCAAAATTGCAGTAACTCATAAATGAACAAAAATAAAAGCGGTAGTAAATGTGAGTTGAGAAATGAAACGGTTTGAGACTTTGAGTATATATAATTGTTGATTAAATGAATAAATGAGAAATGAACAAATGAAAAAGTCAAATAGCGAATGGTAAAGTACAATCCTGTACATCTTCACACGTAATCATTAGGATATACATGTAGGGCAGTGATGAAGTGTTTCACTGATGATGAAACTTTGTCAGTGTTCACATTCAAAAACAAAACTTCCAAGTAAGAAAAAAAATTGGTACAGCCTTTGATGTAGCCGATATTAAAAACAAAATAGGCTGACAGAAGTATAAATCCAATACTTTCAATATCCACTTCATTGATTACCTGACAATCGACTACAAGGAATGCCTGATTGGAATGATTAATATCACCAGTTAGAACAATATAAGGCTGAAGCTGCTTCCTTTCTCTAACAATGGTTTCAATGTTAGTAGCACCCTAATTGTAGTAGTAAAATGTACTATATGTGTAGGAGTATATGAAAACAAAATAAGCTACCTTGGTAAAGTAAACAATCTTTTCATTATCTGCACTTGATCTTGCATCAGGTAGTAATAGGGGTAAAATGCTTATAGCTGCCAATGACTTATTTGCTAAAAAAATACAATTGTATATAGTATAGGTAATCATAAAAGGTTATATAACATACCACTCTTATCATTTTCTTTCAACTTATTCCTTAACTGTATCTTATGGGCACACTCCAAAGAAGCCTGCTGAAGAATTTTTTCTTTCACTCCATCCCACTTTATCTTAGCTGTAGATATTAAATCAGATTTGCCAACAATCCGTTGCATTTCACTTGCAATCTTGTGAATAAAAATCAAAATACAAAAAAAATTAATAGTACATGAAATAATTTATTTCATAATTATAGTATAAAACCATATTTACCTGATTTACACTACTTAGAAAGGGATATTTGTTAAAAAGCATCTGGAGATTGTAAGTGTTACTTAAAATATCCTTTCATCGCAAAGGGAATGACAAAGCCATCAATTCTTCTATAATTTGAGGATTGGGATGGTTCTTCTTATACTCCTCCTGTAAGGCTTTAACATGCCTCTTAAGTGAGACTTCATCATCTCCTAAAGATAAATAACAGAAAGTGAGCTTTAAATAGAATAATTTTGCTGACTACACAAACCAGTAGGTATGGATAATGACACTTGAACAGCACTGGCTGGCTGCTTGGGCTTTGCAGAGTAGCGAGGATATGTTGCTGTAGCATTGTTTCTTTTCTTTTCCTTGTCCCTCCGAAACTATTTAAAAACATTCTTCAGGGAATTTACAATACTCCCTAAATTTAGAAGCAAGCAATGCATTGAAAATTATTTCAAAGCTTAGTAAAACATACTGCTGGTGATCCTACAGGTGTCTTCATAAACGGATATGATTCACCGATTGCCCGACCTACATTTATATAGTCATCATGGGTAGGATATCGTTTGTAGTAGCTAGAGCATTGCTGCTGCAATTTTGCCAATAAATGCCCTTCTTGTCACATTTGTCATCTTTGTTGCTCTCAAGGCTGCTTCCACCTCAGCACTATAATGTTTAGGGAGGGGAAATGGATCTGGCAGTGGTACAGCATCTTCTAATTTTTCAATCTTTTTTTACTTTATACAAACATCTTGATTTTCATCAGACTTCTCCATATTCGAGGAAGTAAATTCATCATAATTGTCATCCGTTCCAAAAGCTTGTCTGTGGGGTCGTTTACATATCGGAGGTGGTAAAGGGGCATCATCACTGTCATTTTCACAAGTAAGACTTTCATCAACAGTTGACGTAGATGGCAATGAAGAAAAGTTGTTTTCCCCTTCTTTAGTGATTTGGTTTACTCCTCTGTTTAGAACACACAACGAATCAGTTTCACTAACTCTTGGAGGTATTGAATTTTCTTCTATTTCTACAGCTCTCCAGTTTAAGCTCGATGGTGGAGTTACAATTCTTGATGTTACTACAACTTTCAACTTATCTTTATGGTCAAGAACTTCATCTTCGTCTAATTCGACATACTCTTCCCATTTGGGGCAAAACTTCTGAAATGACACGTGAACAGCTACATTTCCCTCAAATAAAAACAGTTTTCGAAATTCTCGTTCCAGATATGTAAGGTCATTTTCAGGATTATAATCGGGGATTTTTATGATCTTGCTTCTATCTCAGTACAATAGCAGAATAGCTCTCATCTTCCTAACTCACTCACGTGGTGTTATGCGCATGTGCGTATGCTAGTAATTTTATGAGAGGCGGAATCAACCTCGACCTATCATGAAGTCCATCTGTTGGATCTGCTACAAGGTTGCTGCTCCCACTCTAAAGGGCGTAGTAAGACATATGTCAAGTGCCCATGCACATGATCCGTACTTTATATTTGCTGTGGAGTTGATGGATGTTCTAGAACCTACTGCAACTTTTATTCATTCAAGAAACATTTGTACTGAAAACATCGAGGAAATCTTGACTTACCTGTACCATTTATAGCTAATGCTATGCCTGAAACAACAAGTAGGGAGGATGAAGCTGTGACCTATTTAGATATTGTTGGAAATGAGAGTAGCAGTGGATTAACAGCTTTTCAAAGAACAAAACAAATAGCTCTATTTCTGTTAAAGACAAAGGAAGTAAGGAAGCTGTCTCAGACATCATTGGATGGTATCATACCTGACTTCACAGAATTGCTTCAACAGAGGATTTATCAACTGAAGACTGAAGTGAAATCTTATTTAGAAGTAAATGGAATGAATATAGCTACTTTTGAAGGTCTTGAAAAAATATTTGATGACCCTCAGAAAAATAATCCTTTTACACAACTTGATTCAAAGTTCCTTCAAGAGACGTTCTATCGAGAATACTTAAATCTTTTAGTAAGTTTAGTGCAGCTTACTTTTACTTACATGTATTATATATAATATTAGGGTTAATATACAAGAGTTGTGTGTATATATACAGAATTTTAACTTTGTACATGCATGGTTACAAAATAATTACGAAGTTTTCATTATTTTATATGTAGGAACCTAGGGAAAGAAAACTCGGACAGCATATGATACTTGCATGCCATGTGTCTCGACCATATTTAAAAGTATCCCATGATTATATTTATGAGATCCCCTTCCTTGAATCTTTACACTCCCATCTCAAAGAGCCCCTTGTGTTCAAAGAGGTACTACTTCTACTAGTTCTATATAATTAAGTTTAATTTCCTGTGCACTTTAATTGACACATCTTCTCATATTTTTACCCATTTAACATAAAACTAACAAACATGAGATCAAATATATTGAATGCAATATAAATTGCTAATCCTTAAATACCTAACTCTTACTATTATAATTACATATTAAATGGTCACATGTAATGTAACTACTATTATTCATTCTGTTTTATTGTAAGATTTCTGTGTTAGTACACTGTAGTGTAATTCTTATGCATGTATAGTTATAACACTACAATGTATTTATATATGTACGAAGAAAAGATACATGTACATGTACACAATTGAACAATTTTGTTTGTACATTTTGTACTTTATACATGTAGGTAATGAGAGGCCATATGCGAATGGATGGACTACTTGGGGACTATTGTGATGGTTCAGATTTTAAACAACATCTATTATTCTCTCAGGAAAGAAATGCTTTACAGATATTGCTATATTATGATGAAGTAGAAGTGTGCAACCGCTTGGGCTCAAAAGTAAAGCTTCACAAGCTTGATATGTACATGTACATTCATTCATTGTGTGCACATTTGCTGACTTTTCTATAGGGCTATTTTACTATCTTCTTGGAAACCTAAGCCCATACTTACGCTCCCAACTGAGGTCAATAAAGCTCCAAGCAGTTGCGAAAGCTACTGTTATTGTGAAATACGGTATCAATGTTATCCTTAAATCTTTCATGAAGGATTTGAAAGAACTTGAACAGGTAATATTGATATTTCAAGTTACCTATATGCTTTTTATTTTACACTCATTTAGAATGGAATCACAGTTAACTGTGATGGTGAAGAGTATGTCCTGAAAGGAACACAGTCTTTAGTGTCTGGTGACAACCTTGCATCTCACTATCTTGGAGGTTATAAGGCACCTTCTGGTGCTCTCCGAAAGTGTAGACACTGCATTTCTACGTCAGAAGATATGCAGACAAAGGTACTAATAGTTTTGAGCATTATTTTGCCTTTAGTTTGAGCTAACATTAAAATTTCTGAAATCTTCTATCCTTTCTATTCCTTTAGTTTATTGCTAGTTCATTCCAACCACGAACGTGTGAGACCCATTCTCATCATTGTGCTAATTTAAACGGGCCACTTCATCATCATACAGCTACCACATATAGAATCCAGGAAATTTCAATTTTAAATACATCTCAATACATTCATGTCAATGATGGTCTTGTGCCCGATATAATGCATGATGTATTGGAAGGGTGTGCACCGTATGAAATGAAAGAGCTTCTAAAGTATTATCATGAGAAAAGAATTGTCACCTTGGGAGAAGTCAATGACCAAATTCAAACATTTCCATACTCTCCTTCAGATATTCTAAATAGACCTACATTGATTCCTTTTACAACATTTAACTCGAAAGATCATTCACTAAAGCAGAAAGGTATGTACATGTATATGTATTTGTGATAAGAATGTTTTTGTATGTTAATTCTATGATTACTTCTTGATTACTCCACTGTTAAGCAATACACAATATTTATGTTACCTTTGTATAGCTGCACAAATGTGGTGCCTCTGCAGGCTTCTACCATTGATGATTGGTGATAAAATACCTGATTCTGATGCCAGGTGGATAAATTTCCTTCGTCTTTTAGAGATAATTGACCTTGTTTTTGCACCAGTGTTAAGTGATGACCATATTGCGTATCTTAGTACTCTAATTGAAGATCACCATCAAGATTTCACTGAACTATATCCTTCTTACAACATCACACCAAAACTACATTATATCATCCATTAACCTCAGTGGATCAGCAGGTACGTACTTCATTGTAAACTGTATTTGGTATATGTAATCAATGGTTTTTATTGGTGTTTATTCATCCTTTAAGGTGTGGACCTCTTACCCGATTTTGGTGTATGCGATTTGAAAGCAAACACAACTACTTTAAGGATCTCACTCATCGAGTCCGCTGCTTCAAAAACATTCCAAAGACACTTGCAAAGCATCACCAACGATTATCTTGTCTCCATTCAAATTCTACTGATGGTAATTCTCTTATTAAGAATACCATTGCTGGCCCTGGTAAGCTAAACTGTATTATTTCACATACTGAACAAGCATGTCCAAAGATACCTGCACATTTATCATACCCTGTAATTATAGCTTAAGACAAGCATGGCATAATTTTGTTTTTATTCATAATTATTGTTCTTATGGCCTCTGCATTGAATCTGTATAAAGATATGACAATGGCATATCATATTTTATTAATTTTGTTGGATCACTTAACTTTGTTCCTCCATTTTTGTAATTTGAAACTGGTCATAATTATTTAAACAAAGATTGATTTATATTGATTCTTGTACTGTATACAGCATGTGTTGTTGATCCAGCAGGCCTTACGTATTACTCAGACTTAAAGAACTCTTTCTCTACAAGACAACACACTACAATTACAAGGTAGTAATCAATTTTCAGTCAACACTCTGAACCATGTCATGCATAGACAATATTTGCCACACAAGATAATAAATATGTGTTAATTATGCACAAAATGTCACCTGCACAGGATCATTAACATCAATAAGCTATAAATATCCTCACCATTGTGTGATGAATATCGTTTATAGTGTTACTAAGACAATGACAGTAATACACACATGCACATGTGAACCACGCTTTAGACAATAACTGTACCTGTTATTTATTTTGCACTTCTATTTTAACAGACTGCAATGGATTGAAGTCTTAGATACACGGTACAAACCAGGGGGTGTGGTGATCCTTTCAAACAACTTTCTTCCACAGTTTGGTTCTATTTCAGATATCATCATATTTGAATATTTTCTAGTTTGTGAAACTTTTCATACGGATCATTTTAATCATCATTTTCATGCATATGAAGTTAGCCATTATAGTACCCCTTCATTTGTGTTTGTAAAACAGTCTAATTTAGCTGATCATTGTGTTCTTGGTCTGTATCAACAATTTGTTGTTCTTAAGTAAGAAATAAACTTCTACTCATTTCATTTCAAGAAAATATAATTTTATAGAGTTGGATTAGTTTACAAGATAGGATGACTGATAAATGTTGCATGTTCTTTATTTCAACTGTGATGGTGAATTTAAGATAATGAAAACTTCCTCATTGATTGGTGTCCAAACGAAAGTGTCTGTGACACACTAATCCATTTACAAGTGTCTGCAGGACCTTCAAATCATTTAGAAACTCCTGGTGTCCAAGCAATTTGGTGTCTTTGGGACACTAGTGTTTTTACAGTGTGGTCTTGATTCATCAGCCAACATACTTGCCAAGTTTAAAACAAGAAAGGATCATGCATTGGCCATCATAGTTCTGCCGATTGAACATTCATTGCTTTATTTACTAGGTGACCCACAGGATCCAGTACAAGTCTGGAAAATTTAGAAGACCAATTCTAGAAGAAAACTTGGGCGAATAAATTATCACTCTGTCGCAAGCTCTATTCATTGAAGTTTGAAGAAAAGGATAACATCAAAAGAGACTATACCAGCACTCCTTGGTGATGGTTTTAGCCGACAGTCGAAGTATGACAAGATTGTCTATCTGTTAAAGACTCTCGAACCAATTCATCGACTTCAGAAAGAACTGCAGTCTGGAAAATCATTACTTCATCATGCCAACGACTTGGTGAATGTTTTTTTTCAAACAGAGATTTCGTCAAAGTCCAGTGGCATTGTTTTTCTTGGTCCAGAGACATCAGTTACATTCAACATGCTGAAAGAATCAGAAGCAGCAATTCTAAAGCTGAAATTTCTGAAATTTAATATTGCCTTAGCTGAGACATGGCAAGCAACTTGCCAATGCAATCTCATCCAGAGGTACATGTATATGGTGCTGATGGGCTTTGATAACAAGCTGTTATTTTAGATCTCTTCCAGAATCTAGCACAGTCCTAGCAAATTGAGAATTACACCTCAATGTTTCAGTCGACTGCAGTTGATATTGTATCGATTAAAGAAGAATTTCAACAATACCTTCAAGCTACACATCCTGGTAATCCAGAAATTAGTATTTTGGAATATTGGAAAGCAGCTATTAGAAAATATCCACACCTATGTAAAGCTGCCCTAAACTTTCTGTATGTTTGTATTGGTAGTGTTGATGGAGAGAGAAGTTTTAGCAAGCTACGAACTGTTCAAGAACTTGACCAATGCTCAATGAGTGAAGAAACGTTATACATCTGCGGTTCCACAAGGGAGGATTCTTGGCCATATCTTTTTTCTAATGTATATAAATGATTTAACTGTATCAATCAAATTTTCTAATCTTTTTCTATTTGCAGATGATGGCAAATGTGCCCTGCCAATAGGGGGATATTCTGAACAAACTCATCTACAGTCCGATATTAACTCATTATACGAATGGAGTTGCACCTGGCACGTATCTTTTCATAAAGAAAAGTTGACATTAATTAGATTTTTTTGCTAACTTTGAAGCTACTTACAAAATTGAGGATACTCCTATTACTCCGAGATCCTCTCACAAAAAGATTTAGAAGTCATTATCTCCAATGACTTGCAGTGGAATCATCATAACACTACATTTTATCTAAAGACTACAGTATGCTCCATCTCCTACGCAGATGATTTCACACTGTTAAAGCTGTACACTCAAAAAATATACTTTATCTACCACTAATCAGATTCAAGCTTACTTATTGCTCACAAATTTGGCGGCCTCATTTTATTAAGGACATTGAAGATCTACATATTAAATGACTTTTCTTAAAATTACAAATCCCATCTAATTCGTCTTGAAATTCTTCCCCTCATGATGTTTTTTGAACTAAATGACATCATGTTCTTTGCTAAGTCAGTAAAATTTCCATCTCCTACTTTCAACATATTAGACTACGTCTCTTTTGTAACTTTAAAACCCAATCTGCACCGTCAAAGTTAAAACATATTTTTTCCTCCACTACCTCATCTGCTAATTTCTACTTCAATCACCTTCCAAGGCTGGGGAATTGTTTATAGATCTTAACCAGTCATTGAGTACTACAAAACAAAACTTAAAGAAAGTTGTATGGCCATAATTATTTTTAAAAATTTGAACTCCCATAATTCTGGTGTCCTCCACTTTTGTTCTCCATGCAGTCAGTGCTGTACACCTATGTCAATATTTGCCTATCTTCCTTTGTATATCAGTTCAAAGATTTTCTGTACTGTAAAATTCATTAATAATAATTATAATAATAAAAAATTTTATTATCTGGTTTGCTAAGGCATCAAATTATAACGTGATACAGAGATCACATGAACATTGACAATCAATGAATGCAGTTATGACCCACATAAATTAATTATAAATAAAATGCATAATTATTTTCCCTTAAACATGAACCTATCAGATGAGTACATGAAATTGCGAATATAACACTATATTGATAGTACTATCAGCAATAATGAATACAGCACTACTGATAGTACGATTAGTAATACTAAATACAGCACAACTGATAGCACTACCTGTAAAAATGAATACAGCACTATTGACAGTACTACATGCAAGTAATACTGAATACAGCACTACTGATAGTACTACTAGTAATACTGAATACAGCACTACTGATAGTACTAGTAGTAATAATGACTACAACACCACAGATAGTACTACTAGTAATAATGAATACGCTAACTACAGATAATACTAAAGATCTTTGATGGCTAGCCAACATCCAGTGTCCATATAACATGTACATGAGCAGAAGGGAACTATTTTCATTACATGTATGATCCCAAACATGTTGTGTAATAATGTTCTGACCCACAATGTTGATCAACCAAGGTGGAAATATGCCTTAGAACTTTCAAAAGCAATGGGCATGATACTACATGCCATAGGCAAGCATAAACCTGCATACTACAGCATGGATACCACAGGGTCATACTCCCCCAGGAAACTTTAAAACAATTACTGGAATTACATGTATGGGTTTTGTTTCGAAATAATTTCTGAAAGTCGAGATATCTGCATGACCTTTTTGAATTACTCCATTTATTCTCTTTATTATTCATAGCTTTTAGTTTAGACATCCATATATGCTCTTTCATTATTAAAATGTATTTAGTAAAACAGTAAGGACCACTTTTAGTTATGTTGTATGTACATATACATATGTATGTGTGTAGTGAACATGTATGTATGAACGTATATAATACTGCATAGAATTCATGGACACATTGTTCCTAATTCTATAGGTATGCTTAGTTCCATGGACTCTCAACCATCACTTCCACTTTGACGTGGTTAGTCACACACACCTAATATAATAATTGCTATATGCACTAGTCTAAATATAATCCCATTATTTTATTAGGTAATCCATTCACTTTAAAATGATGTACAGTATGCAGATTTATGTGTTGAAATTTTCGTTAAATAGTATCATCATGATATTCTAACTCTTATATAATTAATAAAGATAAGTTTACTATAGTAACTATTACATACATTGTTCTTTGATTTTGTAGGTATGAGACCCCCTCTATCTCACCTGGTTCTGTATCTATCAGACCAGACATGAGTAATCAGGTCAGTCCAACTTATTTGATAGTTAAAAATGCAAAAATGTGTATGTATGTGTATGTACAATATACATCTACATTAGTGTTGTATTAGTCTACTATAACTAAAACTAAAATCCCTTTCATTAACTGTTAGTTATCTAAACTACATGTATAACTAAATTACACATCTAACTGCAGTAACTATAATGAAAATTGATCAAAATTGGGAAGTTTTAGTTAACTATATTCTAACATGAAATGTCCCCAGCAACCACATATAAGCCTCTGTATAACAAGGTAATTATATCACTATATTCTCACATGAAATGTCCCTAGCAACCACATATAAGCCTCTATAATACTACATAATTATATTACTATATTCTAACATGAAATGTCCCTAGCAACCTGGGATAAGCATCTATATAGTGAGGTAATTATATCACTATATTCTAGCATGAAATGTCCCTAGCAACCACGTATAAGCTTCTATGTCCCTAGGTCATTTTATCACTATATTCTAGCATGAAATGTCCCTAGCAACCTGGGATAAGCCTCTATATAGTGAGGTAATTATATCACTATATTTTAGCATGAAATGTCCCTAGCAACCACGTATAAGCTTCTATGTCTCTAGGTCATTATATCACTATATTCTAGCATGAAATGTCCCTAGCAACCACGTATAAGCCTTTATATAACTAGGTAATTATATCACTATATTCTAGCATGAAATGTCCCTAGCAACGATGGATAAGCCTCTGATGATATAACTATTTTCTAACATGAAATGTCCCTAGCAATTACATATAAGCCTCTATGTCCCTAGGTCATTATATCACTCATATATTCTAGCATGAAATGTCCCTAGCAACCACTATAAGCCACTATATAACTAGGTAATTTTATCACTATATCTTAGCATGAAATGTCCCTAGCAACCACATATAAGCCTCTATATAACTAGGTAATTATATCACTATATTCTAGCATGAAATGTCCCTAGCAACCACATATAACTCGTTGCGTGCCATTAAAAAATTAATTAATTTTCGTGGAGTAATTCCCCAATACCAAATTAATTTCTGTGGTCAGAAAGAAAGGTCAACGTTTCAGACGCTCTGCTTTTGCGGGTTTTTTCTAAGTCTGTAACGTCTTGTAAGACCATTTTCCTACTCTCTGACGTTTGATAGACCTTTGGGAAACATGGAGACTGCTTGTATCACTTCAGTTATCGATATGTAGAGTGATATTCTGCTACGAGGTAAGTAATCTTTGAAAAATTGTTGTAATTCATTATGTATTTGTTAATTTTAAACAATAAACCAAAGAAATAAAGTAAATGTACAGTTTAGTAACTAGAGAGTCACTTATATATGATATGGGAGCTTATATAGAGTATTGTGTGGTACTTTTCAAAGCAAAGGATAGGGCATAAAGGGGGATGGTCTTTGCATGTTTTGCAATGGTAAAGGGTTCTCTTTCTCTTAGTAGATTTGCTGCAAAGTATACATTCATACTGCTCTTTTACTGTTCGTTTAGCAAGGAAATGTTTTCTTCAATCTAGTCTTTCAGGCTGATTCTCTAATGAAGAACGGGGTCTTCCTGCGAGAGGTTTACGAATAGATTGTTGGATGTAGTCCCTCGTTAATTGGTCAACAAGAACTCCTTCATATGTTATGACCATTATGTAATATTATTTGAATATAGTAATTGTTTATTTTTTTCTTTTTTAGTTTTATATATATATATATATATATACCTATATCATTCTCATTGTTACTAGTCTTTTCATCAGACCTCCAATCACAATCATTTCCAATACAACAGAAGTTGAAAAGCCATGATATTCATTGTTTGAAATGCTTATATATTTTTGGCACTTCAATGAGTTGCTACAATGTGGTTGCTCTGTATAAACATTGGTTTACCCCTGTTACTATATATAGGCGCGTGGCACTGGTCAATAATACAATTTATATAAATAACGCGCCTATAAATAGGCGCTTGGCACGCAAAGAGATAAGCCTTTATATACATGTAACTAGGTAATTATATCACTATAATTATTCTGACATGAAATGTCCCTAGCAACCACATATAAGCTTTTATATAACTATGTATGTAACTGCTTTCATAATGTCCTGTTGTGAATTAAATATAGACTACAATCATTTAAATAATTTTCTAATTTCTTGGGTTATATTTTCAGAACTAGATACACTTCTCTCAAAGAACTTTTTTTAAAGACAGAGTGGTTGGTATGACTGGAAAGAATGTTTGTTGAACTTAACCTACCAACAGTCCTTGTGCATGTATACTATAAGACTACTTTATGACATCTCTTCTTGCTCTGTTAAGGACGGACGAAACTAGCTCCACAATATTATTCTATTTATAAGAATGTAGCGGAGAAAAACTAGAACCCAAGTACTTTATTGTGTTCTGATGAGTGTTTATATGATGTGATGAGGATAAACAAAGACTCAATAGAGTCCATCCTTGGCATGTTGTATATACTTACTCAACACCTCATATACATGTGTATCAATGTGCAATGTGTGAATGTGATGTTCACTGACTTGTAAGTAGTATGTAGTAGCAGTGTAAATACATTTATATTTTATAAAACATAGCATATATATGAATGCAATATAATACATGTAAGTGCATTATATAAATTAGTGTCATTGTATTAGTTATACAGTACAAGTCAGATGCAATTTAAAAAGCAAAGAGGTGGGCGTTGCCCGCATAACTACTAGCACTCGCCTTGCTCTTTTCCTACTGATAGCGAAGCATAAATTTTACATCAATGGCTTTGCTAACAACTCTTCTTTCCAGCAAAGTAAGTTAGAATCTAAAATCTTATACATTATCAGAGTTATATAGACCTGAAAATATCAAATATTAAGCGCACCACCCACACATATGAGTGTACTATTGTATTGTGGCCATACTTATGCATGTGGAAACCTTGAATAAACTTCTATCGCCCACACATTTTTAATAATTTCAATTATAAAGGTCAGATGTTTTTGGTTCTCTTTTGTTTCTGAGCTATTCTTGACTATTCCCCAACAGAGAAAGGCCAAGACACAAGTATTTAACATTTCTACATCATCTAGTAACGCAGAGAAGTTTCTGGATCGTTGCAGTAGTAATATGTTTGCTGAAATTGCTGACCGTTTTTGACCTTTTCGATGATTGTGGAGAAACAGTCATAACAGCGAATGAGACAACTGCAGACGACATCCATTTTGTCAGTAAACATCTGAATGGTTCTAGTCATAGTATATTTTAGTGAAGCAGTTGACTGTTGACTTCACTGTTAAGGACTGACCTTTCAAATGCAGATGTTTGTTTGATACTTTGTTGCTCTTTCAGAAGTTTTAATATTTAGTTACACATCAGGAACAAATGAAGGTAAGCACACTTATATATATATATGTGATATAATAACGTCATAATGATAATAATATAATACACTATAACAAAGCTCTTCACCACTATCCTCCATCTTATATAGAAATCATACTCATCAGTCCAGTTTCTCATCTTCCAAATGTTTACTATTATTTTCATCTTCCAGTACATCTTCAACATTAGTGATGTCATATTTGTCATTTTATAATAAGTATACATAATAATAATTATTATAGTTATTATGGATAATAATAATAATAATAATAATTATACAAGCATGTTATAAATATTCATTTATTTTCAATAATGTAAAGCAACAGTTGTTGTTTCTAGCACAGTACTAGTGATGGGACTTAATTTAATAACCACAAGAATGTAATCAACACAAGTTGGGTTGCTAATTGATTTGGGGTGGACAGCTTAAGAATGGCAAAAAAATCGCAATTATATATAATATATTGCAAAAATTATAGTAGGCTTCACTCAAGGTACTAGTTTTCTAATAGCTTTCTCAAATTCTGTTAATTATAATGACAAATCACTTCACAACTGAAACTTTATATTTTACTAATCACACATAATAAGACACTATACAATACTAATAGTTAATTCATGTTGTATTATTACACATTAATATTTAACTCAATACCTAGTCTACTATTAATAATATCATGAATATCTTCTTTAAGATGTTCAGCAGCAAATACAAATGGACCTTGCATTTCTAATAGTACTCTTAAGAATTTAATAATATGATTTATAATTGTATCAGCTTTTCTCATAAAAACCATTCCAGAAGTGAAGTCGTTAATTAACAGATGAAATGTTGGTTTCTTAGCAACATGACCAGATATTAGACCAGCTTGTAACATTTCACTGGCTATGACATCTATGGAATCTTCAAATAGACTACCAAGTGAAGAATAGTTTTGATCAAAAACTAGTTTAATACACTCTACTAGTTGATGAGGATCAGCTTGAGTCAGGTTATTACCTGTTAGAAAATAATATAGGACTTTTAATATCATTAAATAAATCCATAGAGAAGATTATGATTGATGAAGCCACAAGAGCTGTAATCATCACAATGTATAGTTACTATTGTACCTAGCTATTCAGGAAGTTGTAAAGCCACATTAGAGATCCCTCTACTTTCGTTAAAAAATCCATATAAGTTATCAATAGGCAAGTCACACAAGTATATAAAGGTATATTGTAATGATGTAATCATAGTTAAACTACAGATTATTATCATTGGCATCAAAACTTAAACTAAGGCTATATACCTGTTGTCAAAGACTAGAACACAAATTATAGAATTACATGTTTTATTTTATATGACCAATTGAAGAACCAAACAACATTCCAATAATGTGTATTTAATAACTGCTTATATACACTGATCTGCCACTAAAATAAACAGTTATTGTAGTTGTAATAACACATTAATGTACAGAACAGGGAATACAAATTCCCAGGATATCCACACATCCATTACTACATACCTGAAGTATTCACTGGTATATGTATAGATTGAGGTGTTTTATCACTTGTAGTTTCTAGTGTATAACAGAATCACATGATTATTTATTCACACAGTTATTATTATAATACCTGTAGTACTGGAGGTGTCTAGGAAACGATTAATACATATTTCCTTAGTGTCAGAATCTATTCCAATCAGCCCAACACTATAACTCAAGAGCTTTTCAGCATTATCTTTTATTTCACCCCATACAGTTATTAAACAAGATGGAGGAATTGGTAGCTCTTGTGATCCAAATAGATCAGCATCTCTTTTAGTAAGCTATATAATAATAATAATAATATAAAGATACATGTATCACATGATTAATTACTCTTAATGGTCTCTTATGAGGAACTAATGTCCATCCTTTAACTGATCTTTCTTGTGGTATATTCATATCTAGTTCAATATATCCATTGACAGGATCTATGAACTGAAATCTTATCATTTCATCTTTTTCATCTTTTGAATGCTCAGCTTCAACATACTATTAGAATAATATAATAATAATTAATAATGATTATAATTATATTATAATACCTTCATAAATGCATTGACATCTCTGATAATCATTAACTTTGCTAACCACCTGTTAAAACCAGTTCTCACATAATAGATCTGACCAGTGTAACTTCGAGTACCTATAGTAGTATAATGATGATGATAATACATTAGTATACATTACTGAACTACCTTTCACTTGTGGTTTATCCTTTACACTATCATCACCTGATGACTCATTTTCCTGTGAAGAAGGAGGAGGAGGAGGAGGAGGAGGAGGAGGAGGAGGTGGGGGAGGTGTGGTATCTTCTACTATTGCATTCTTACAATAGTGTATTCGTTGTATACTGGCATATCTTTTACCAGGAGAGAACACTCCTCCTTCGACAAACTCAAACTTGTTTGGATCATGTCGATGGGTTTTAGCTGTTGAAACAAAGCTCAAATATTTCCCCTGTTCTTCATTGGTCAGGTTGACACAATGTTGTATTTCCATTTCAACAGGTTCAAGAAGCTTTTTAGCAAATGCCACAGCATATACTGCACTAACGAGCTCTGTACCCTCTGGAAACTGGAATTTACCACCCACTAAAGCTTTGACCACCACCTCACAAGTATCTGATGGAGAGACAGCACCTTGTGGAAAATGCAATCTGAAGCCATATTCTTCCCAGTTGAGGGACTGGGGTTTATCCCCTTGAATAAGGAAGAGTGTTTCTCCAGCCACATGTACACCATCAAGATGATCTGATAAATATAATAATAAATACTAGTAACTAATAGGAATTATTATTAACTATTAACCTGTTACTGGTATCATGTAGCTGAACTGAACTGCAGCATCTCTATGATACTTGATAACCTCTGAATCATGTGATGAGGAGATCCTCAATTCCTCAATCTTCTTAAACTCCTTCATTTGTACTTTCAGTTGCTTCATCTGATCTCTCTCTATCTCTAACATACTTTGTAGTTCCTCTACTTAAGAGGATTTATTAGTAATTGAGGATTGTAGAGTCATAACTTCTATAAAATAAAACACATCATGACGTTATGTTAACTACAATGTAACACATGATTTACGTTTTTTCATTCTCTCCTCCTTCATTTCTAACATACTCTGTAATTCCTCAATTTGTTCATTCTTACTAGCAACCATCACCTGAAGTGACTCATTCTCTAATATAATAATATATTTATTATTTAGTTTAAAATACTGGTATTACTGGTAATACTGGTAATACTAGTAATACTGGTAATACTGGTATTACTGGTAATACTGGTAATACTGGTAATACTGGTAATACTGGTAATACTGGTAATACTGGTATTACTGGTAATACTGGTAATACTGGTAATACTCAACTAACCTTCCTGAAGTATTATTGTTTTATCACTAATGACTGATTTGTCATCATCTACAGGATTTGATTTCTCTTCTTCTAATGGTTCTGTTTCTTCAGTCTCCTTATTCCCTTCCATTGTCTTCATATCTTCCTCATCTAATGAAATATATAATACTAATATTCAATAGTATTGCTTATATGATAATCACTAATTATTATAATATAATATAATAATGTATAATATTGACCTTCTTTCAATAGTTGTATCTCATCATTTGATGTCATGTCTGGTTTATCCTCATCTATAGGTTTTGGTAACTCCTCTTTTATGGTTTCTATTTCGTCAGTTTTCTTATTTCCTTCCATTACTTCAATAATTTCCTCATCTAATGAAAACATATAATATTCAACACATTATCATAATATGTGTATTAATATAAACCTGATGTAATGGTAGATGTGTGTGTAAGTGTCTTTTTCAATAGAATAATTCGTTTCTTTGAGTCTTCCAGTTCTTGTGATTTAGCTAATGATATTGTCTTTTGGATTTCTAATAACTTGTGAGATTCTTGTAACTCTAAAACAAAATCATCACATGATAAATTATTATTAAGTGATTATATTATCTCACGTTTGTTCAACATGTCCACTGTATATTTAAGAGATGAATCACTAGACTGTAACAAAGTAAGTTTCATATCTTTCTCTTTCGCATCAGTACTCCATTTCTCTGCTTCTTTCTCACGTATTATCACATCTCTTGTTTTATACCAGTACTGTTCACTATCCCAAATACGTTTCAATATCCACTCATCATCTCTATACTCTATATGATAATAATGATAATAATAATAATAATAATAATATGATAAACGTATTCCAATGATTGCTTTGTGGTGTCCAAAATTCATTAATCATGGCTGTCTCTCATGCCTGAAGCCCAACAGCCTATTATAGTTATTATTTGCATTATGCAGTCTCCTTACTTGTAAAACATTAGAAATATATTTCAGATGGAAGAGCTATTAGTTCCTGTTTCTATACAAACTACAAACCTGTAGGCTTCTTCTATCTGGACTATAGATATCGAGCGTGTGTTCTATTATGTGCCACGCCCATTAATTGAGTGATCTCCCTGCAATGACACTACTTTCTTAACTATGTAGCATGTATACAACTCATATTCATGTAAGTGCATAATAATGTATATATAAATACACACCAAACCCATAGCAATCATATAATATACTCTCTCCATGGTTTCATACAGGATATTTTGTTAGGGAGGGGAAATAAGCAATCACATGAGGCACACTGGGGTTGTCTGGTTCTGGGAGTGCTCGATCCCCAGCAAATATTGAAAAAATTTAGGCTTTTTGAGTTACTTCTGGTGCCCCAGAAGGCTTGTAACTGAGATGTTTTTGCACATTGAAATAAATTTGGTCTGAAATCCAGGGGTGGTTGGGGGTAACTCAAGTTACGTAGCTGTATGAAACCCTACTCTGATCAAAATTTTGCTGCTTTCAAAACAAAATGTCATCATATTTTGGAGGCTATTTTAAATTGCTGTATATTCTATCCATTTTGCATATATATATGCAGAACTGTGGAATATAACAATAATATTATCCACTATATTTGTGAAATGTACATATCAATATATTATACTCAACATATCAATTACATGTATTATAATAATAAAGGTGTGTCATTACATGTGTATACATGTACATTACATTAACTATACATTATAAGGTTTCACTATTTCCATGTAACAATGTAAACATTATTAATTAAATTAGGTTTAAATCACTTGTGATAACAAGAGAAAAATCATCCATACATACATATATACATACATACATACATACATAAATAGACATGAAAACATACATACATATACATACATGCATACATACAACATACGCACATACATACATACATACATACATACATACATACATACATACATACATACGTACATACATACATACATACATACCTACATACACACATACATATACACAAACATACATACAACATATATATATACATACATACATACATACATACACACATACGTACATATATACATATATAAATACGTACATACTTGCATACATACGTACATACGTACGTAAGTACGTAAGTACATACGTACGTACATACTTACGTACGTAAGTACATACATATATACATACATACACATTATATTATTAGTAGTATCAAGTTTCTAAGGAATGTAATTAAATGTTATCATAATTATCATATTATAATAATAAAGGTGTGTCTTCACATGTATATACTAGTATATGTATTTATATAATAATTATATATTTATGTGTGGAACACTTATTAGGTTTCAATACACAATAATGTGATAACATTTACTAATGAACTCAAGTGAGTATGTAAGTGTGTAAATATTAATTATATATATATATATATTTATACATGTACATACATATAATTATGTATATGAATATAATTATATATAATACTATACACTTGCATAATTATATTACATACACACATACATATATACACCTACATACATACATGTAACACATAACACATCATAAACGAAATACTAAGTATTCAGGTATTACATGTACATATGTGTGTATGCATGTACGTACATACATACATGCTTGCATACATGTACATAGATACATACACATGTATGCATGCATATCTAAGTGCTTATGTACATGTACATACATATGTGCCTAGCATGATAGCAAAAGCTGTAGAAATGATCAACAAACAAACAGCCACAATAACATGTATGTTTGTATGTATGTACATACACACGTACATACATACATACTTGTACTGTATACCTACATACACATGTACCTGTACACACATACATACATACAAACTAGGCCTGGGCGATATATCGATACCTACGATACTATCGATAGTAAATACGTATCGATACACGTACAGAGCGCTATCGAGAGTATCGTCACGCCCACATTGAGAGCGCATGCGCAATCGTAAAACACATGCTAAAAAAATTCCACAAGATGGTGACTTCAGATCTGTTAAAGTTGGCTAATTTGTTGCCTCTATCAAATGCTTCTAGTGAGGTTTGGAAGTTTTACGGATTTAAGAATGATGGAGGTAAAATTGTTGATGGTGATAAGGTGAGTAGCTACAGATTTTAGTTAATAAAAGTATTTATTATCATGTTTGTTTTACAGGTGTGTTGTGTAATTTGTGAGCCTCATCGCCAGTTAAAATATTGTGGAAACACTACTAATCTATTCTCACATTTAAAAAACAAACATCCTCGTGTATATAGTAATCTTCAAAAACCAAAGCAATCTACTGAAGCTAGTTCAAGTTGCAGTAGCAAGCCACCACAGAGTATCAACAGATGGTTTGCTAATCAGGAAAAACTACGACCAGATAGCCCACGTGCAAAAGAACTGTCAAAGAGTGTGGGATATTTTATTGCCAAAGATATGATGCCACTTAATGTGGTCCATGTTTTCTCCATGATAACTTACAATGATAAATTAATAATTATGTACCAAATGTGTGGATTTAAGTTGTTTTCAAAAATCTTTTTAAATATTTTATTATAATGGCAATACATAAACAATATTGTGATACTCAAATTAGGTATTGTGATATGCAAATATAATTAGGTATCGCCCAGGCCTAACTGGTACCAATCTGATATTACATATACTTACTCATTCTTTCTTTGTAATTATTAACACAATTAATGATGTAATAACCACAGAAACTTCCTTGTCAGTACAGGTACTACCCTATTTGTAAAATCATTTGAGAAAAAAACCAATATTGATACAGAAATAATGGCTGATAATTAATTACCAATCTAATTATTAGTGCATAACTAGTGTAAAGACAGCTTAAACATACATAAACAAATACATACATCTATTAAACACATTATCCAGTGCTTTACCTGGTGTGATACCAGCTTGAATATTTTTGCTTTTGAACCAAAGGGAGGAGATTAGGAGAAAATCAGATAACAGAAAAGCCTAAACTCCATGATCTGTTTAAGTTTTCAATATCTCATAAGACATCTCAACATCTACAAATTCCTTGATCTGACTTCTTCATCTGGGTCTCCATGAATCCAAACTGTTTACACACTGTTTAAATCATAAATCATATTGAATCAGCTGTCAGGTAAGTAGCTTTAAGTTAATATCAGAGGAATTTCCATTTTAATGCTGACATTTTCGTGATATCCAGTCTCAGGAAAGAGCGTTCGAAGCATGCCATCATCAGCTAAGCAGTTACCATATCTGCAGCAGACAAATTTCACTCACTTTACTTGACAGGAATTATGTACAGTCAAGCGCAGCTCCTCCTATAGGAGGGACTGCTCACTGCAGACTCAGCTCAAAGCGCTCAAAGAGCAATATTTCATAATATTATCAGATTCAGGTATGTTTTCTAGTGTAATATGTTCATGAAAATTATATTTTTATGGTTAAGTATAGTATGTAGTAGCTGATAGTGGTGAGTGATTCCAATTTGATGCCTTGATTCCTATCAAGAACTCACAAGTATTGAGTACTAGTTCTGCAATTAATTTATTAGAATCTGAGTAGTCACACCCATGACACGTTCCATTGCATAACCACCAGAGATGTGGAAACAGCCAGTCTTGCTGGACATTGTCCAACATCTGTAGCAAATGTTTGGTAAATTGTAACTGAGCTGTATAAAATGTATATGGGCACTATTGGGGAGTAGGACGAACGTGTTGGAAAAAGGTCAAAATATCCCACAATTAGGTCACTATTTCCACATCCCTGATAACCACAGCCATATGGAAACATGCAAATGTATTATTGCTTGCCAAATTTTAATCTACACAGTTTTAATTATTATACCACATGTCAAAAGTCAAACCATTGAGCTGTTACTATGTATTACACTCTTCCATCAATTCACATTCTTAGACTTCTTGAATAGAATTCAGAAATTTCTGAAAAGCCCACTAGTGGATAAGAATAACTTCCTGCAATGAATTAATTTATGTAGTCTCAAATCTAGTTTCAGTAGGATAGTGAAATGTTTGACGCTACTAAAATGAGATAATGATATGATTTACTTGTGACGCGTTTTTTAGAACGCAGGAGAACACTGAATTATATTGAACATGGAAAGCAGTAGAAAGCTAAAATTATATTGTACTTCATTATTGTAGCTTTTACTCGAAATCAACATCACATTTATCATCATGACAAAATGTGTACATGTATAAGTATGAAGTGAAACAAAATGTTGTTTAGAACTCACTCTGTTAGGACCATCCATTTTTAATTACCAATATATTCAACTGACAACTCATCAATGATTCACTTCTTAAATTCATGTTTTTTTAATTGTATTCCAAATCTAATATTATACATATCACATTCTCCATGTAATTACTGAATCCTATAGTGTTGAAGATTATATCAGGCTATTCTTAGCTCTTATAGAGTTATGTAGTACATGATGTTTGACAGCATTCCATAGTAAATTAGTAATCGCAGTTTACATATCAGTATTACTCCCACTATTAATATACATAAAACTGTAAATTGATAACATCATTATTATAAGAACATGCATCAAGGTAGCAAGACTTATACTATAGTAGTTAATTAAAATCAGCAGATATGGTATAATTCATATAAGCAATTAAACAAATTCATAGTTAATAAACTTTTATGTTTATTAGTTTGACTGAAATTTTGTCTTTTAAGCGCAGAGGAGTTGAAAATACGATGTTTTACATCATTAAAACTGGACAAAAAGAATTTCTCCCTCATGACTATCTATGAATATTCTATTGAGACATTTATTAATAACTTAGTCCTATACACAATAGTAAAGAGTAAAATGTGATTTGATTTTGGATACCATTAAACATTTGAAATATCTTAATTATATGTACCTGCTCAGTATTTAGTATTATTGTATAATTTAATGATTTATTTAAACTCTGATCAGGTGAGAGTTTTCCTGTGAGCAATATAATGCTGATTTGTTTCCTGCTAGGTGATCTTGATTAGTATACATTCATTATGGTGAAAACATTATAATATATTATATCACTATAGCAAGTAGTTGTGAATAGTTGTATAAGTACATGTATGTACACTGTACATGAATTTGTTGTTATATGATATCTCTTTACTCCACAGTTAGAAATAATTCAAATTATAATTATATTTTGACTTCAATTATTTTTGTTGTTAGTATCAGGCTAATTCTCAATTTGCAATCACACTTGTGGCAAGTATTCTGTCACTTCTGTGACACAAGTGGATTGATATCCTTATCCACATCTTACACCACTGAAATATAAGGCCTAATTGTGTGTATAGAATTGATAATAATAATTTATAACAAAATAAGGATTTCCCATACCAATATGATTTAACGACACAGATAATATTCATCAATTTATGAATTTATAGTAATGAATATTTCAGATGTTTCATGGTAAATACATGTAGTTTCACTTCTAAAAATATAGATTACTCATCAAACTGTTGTTGCTAACAAAAACGCATGATGGCTACTGTTTTAACACTGCATGAAAGGAGTGCCCTAGTAAGTGAAGTATAATAAATCATAACTATTATAATTGTGGTCTACTTATTAATGTGTATTTTTGTTGTTATATTAATGATAGTGAATTGTAGTGATGCACCGATAAGAGATTTTACCGATATTCCGATAAAATGATAATTACTTTAGGTACCAATTTCATATTATATCCACCTTCTGGTATCTAATTCTTTAATGAAAATGACCATTTCCTCAATAATTACAAGTAACATAAAAGCAATCAATGATGGTATAAGGATATTACACTTGCTGCAATATCAATTACATCTCTCAGAAATAATTGATATTATACCGATAATAAAAATAATTGTTAATAATGACCAATACCAATTGCCAATTCGATTATCGGTGCATCACTAGTGAATTGCTATACCTTTTTATATCTATTAGCTAATTTGCTGCTATTGTTATTGTGTGTGTAAAGTTAATTAGACCATATAATTAAGCTTTATCATTGGGTCAATACAATGGATTAAAATGAATCCTATATAATCATAAAGAATAAGGAGTGTCCTGAACAACTACTCTAACTAGTTGAATAATCAACTAAACATGGAGCTGTCAACAACAATTCTTGTTCGTCGACTTGGAGTGATTATTTTGCACTTTCACATTTCATAGACCTAGAATGAATACCTTCATGGCATGACATGAAGTCATGCTAGTAAGGTACTTGTTCTAATTATTGTGACAGTACTTTGATAATCTTCTTAGATTGAATTGTAACAGTAAACATTATAGTAATTATTGTTATCATTTTCCAATCATAATACTAAATTAATGTTCATGTTTGTGGTTATAATAATCGATGAGATGAGTAGAGAAGCCCCTAGTCATTCAAACCATAAATGAATTCATGTATACTAAAATGAAAGTATAAAAAGGAGTAGAATAAAAAAAACTAGTTTTAATTGTAGTCATAAGTTTACTAGTTATGTTTATAAGTGAAGTTAGTTGGTATATGATTGTGGCTTTGGTTTCATTCCCAGCAGTCCATGTCATGTTGAAGTTTTGACATTTTGAGTTGCAAATTCTACATTGTGAGCTGCTAAATGCACCCATGGTCGATGGTTGGCCAATCACACCATGCATTGTACCGAATCTTTTTGGATGTGTAGGAATTGCAGAGTATCTCCACAGAACATATTAGCCCACTATGGATCATCCCTGCTCCTCTTACCATTTGTTTCAGAGTACCCAGTATCTCTGTATACTATCATTATATAGTATAGCTGATGGTAACTGGATTGTCATACCTGCCCATCCCCTTTATGTCAGAGAATGTCTGTACACCATAGTAACTCTGGGACTGTTAGAATTATCCAAACAATTCCTGAACCTTTCAGTAAAAGTAATATTGATTGTATTAAATGTAATGAACATTACCTAATGATAATCAATTTGTGTCTTGACAATAATCTAATATCATAATACATAGTCATTATAATTATGTGTATTTTATTATGTGGACTTCTAAATTATCCAGCATCATCTATACTATATATTATATTATATACATGATCATAATTAGTACATACATTAGAATAGAACATATTACCCTAGCTTTCTAAATCACACTTTTAGTTATAAAAAAACATTGCTACTTAGATAATATACGACTATTCTGATTAGTGGCATTATTTATCCAGCCAGATAGTTGAGAGGTTGCAATGAATACTTGATTTACTAAACATAAACTATACCTCATAAGCATTGACAACTTTATAAACCTCAACTGTATTAATACGTTATAAATATTAACTACTATAACTACAAAGAATAAATTCATCTCAAATTGGTTATAAAATCAACAATTTTTTTAACATTTATTCCTATATTTAGCTGAATATTAACAAAATTTGAAATATTGTTTTCAAACTGAGTTATGAGCAAACTCATAAATGATTATACTTTATTGTTGCTTCTCTTTACTTTCACATTTTAATATTTTGTATAGTTATCCTACAATAATAACATTTGCTGTCAATACAAATATGATTCAGTTTCTAGAAACAATAGTTTCTTTCTTATGACACACCCAACTACAACAAATGGATACATAGATTTCACTATGTATATTTAAAATCCCTCACACATATTTCGGAGGGTAGATGATACAATTTTCTTCCAATTTTCTGAGTGGATGAGGGGACAAATTGTGGAGACCTAATTATTACACATTTGAGTTCCTACAAGTAGTACTCCATACTAAAAGCAATGATACACAAAAAAGTGGCGGCTTCCAGCATCATGTATGTATTTATGAAATTGAAAAAATAATCAGTCCTCTGAATTATTTGCATTTTAAAAAAATGGGAAGAAAACAACAAGGGTGTATAGGATATCAACATAAAGTATTTCATGAATTCAATTTTCTCCATGATTACTACTTTATTATAATTATGATGAATTTATAACATATCTCACTAGTGGAATATAAAATGGTAATTAAATGATAACTATTGGTATTATTACTGAATAGGAGTAATAATTACTGTAGTCTCGCAAGCCACACCCAACCCTGAAGTGGGGAAGGGACTGGTCATAGTCTTAACATAACCTTGTAATACAGGAATGCAATTACCGTGATTATTAAAATGTGTTAGCTCCACCTAATAATGGTGACAATTGCATTAGCAAACAAACCCAACATCCAACACTAAAATTCCAGCTTCCAATCTTTTACTCTTAAAACTCTCCACTTGACCTTTCACAAGCGCCTTCAAGGGTGACACAACTAAGACTAAACTCCCAATATTGCCTCTTAACAGATCAAATATCAATGGTATAGTTGGATAGTAAACATGTTTAACATAACCAGCTAAGAGTAAAATAAAAACATCTTTCCTACTAGCAAATTCTATTGTGGCTTCTTTCTGCTTTGTCTCAAATCCCAAACATCTCTCTGCTACTTCTATCATCAACACCTCCATGTTAATGTTGCTGTGCTTCTGTTCTGATGTTTCATAACGTTCTGTTTGTTTGGTCAGAGAGCAACATACAGAGTGCCATGAACAAGCTGATGTAAAGGCCGTGTCCAGACCCTTTCCCACTTTAGAGTTGGGTCTGGCTTGCGAGACGATAATTAATGTGTATAACGCTCATACAAAATTCTTGTATGAAACCCTACTGTATGGTGGTACTAGGGAGTGGGCGGATGCGACTCCAATCAGTTTCGAAATGGAATATTATATAATATGACACTAAACTGGTGTAATGCCAACCTTCATATCTTCTGATCAGCTTTATATTGGCCTGTAATTGAGGAAAACAGGCTAAAATCCCAAACACACATAAGTACAAAACCACGAAAGCCACGCCCACCAATCATAGCGTGTACAAAGTACAATGCATTTTGAGAACACGAATGAAGTCGTTTTCTGAAAATTCATTTTGCTTTTATAGTTACAAGAGGCTGAAGAAAGCTGAATTCAGTAGCTTTTCAGTGAAAGCATATAATTTACCTTTCTAGGCACTATCAAACTCCAGAGAGCAACTACAGTTACTCTGCCAGGGTTTGCCACCCACTGCCCCCTCCACCACCCGTAGGGTGTGTTTAGGTTTGTTTCTGAAAATAAACTATCAGTGAAAACATTTAGGCCCAATAATTATACCCTCGCACCACCCGTAGGGCGTGTTTAGCTTTGTTTCTAAAAATAAACTGTCAGTGAATACATTTAGGCCCAATAAATATACCACCAGGTGGGTGTGGCTTCCAAAAAATACAGAATTGTATGCAGCAAGAAGCTGGCAAGACTAGACACTGATTGGAGTTTCTAAACCCCTCCTCCTAGTACAGCGTTTATAGTACTAACCATAATCTACCAAAAATGTAGTAACTAAAAAACAATATTTGAACTTCCTTTCAATTAGAAACAAAACCAATAATTTTGTACTGACCAATCACATCACAGATGCCGCCCACACATTCGCGTTTTAATTACTATGTATTCCTAGTGAAAACATGCCATCAGGGTAGTGAAATAGCGAGAAGTGTTCAATTGTGTAAAAGCAAGAAACAGTAATAAAAAACAGGCCTGATGATGAAGAAGGAAGTTCCAGAAAAGAAGTAAAAGAAGATATCACAACTTTTAGCGACTGTATATGATTTTGATGAGGATGGAAACTTTACCTCCATTGAGGACACACTGTAATGGTACTATAGATATGTCAAACTGAGCCTTAATCTTGAACTACAATTACAGTATTCTAAGATACATACTTTACAGCAATACTCAATAATCTATCTGCTCACAACTGAGGTAAATATACATATCGAAGCTCAACATCAACAGGAAAGCTGAATTACCTTGCCGACACTGAAAGGAGAGTTCGGATTGAAAATTGAACCCAAGTTTATACTGGGAGACAGAGCAACTGGTTGGCTCATTGAAAGTGGAACGTTTCAACTCCAGACTGACAACACAAGTACAAATATTTTGAAATTGTGAGATCCAGCCCTTAAGCTTACTGGACAATAATGAAATGATTTGGGAATTCACGATGGGGCTTGATAGGTCAAATATTGTCTCGTGTTTGAGTGTGCACAACTATTTTAAAGTGTGTAGGTAACACTGGTTTAAAAACTCCTACCTTGGTATCCAGTCTTTCTAGAATATCCAAAAATAAATATATCCTATATAGATTATACTACATAACCCATTATTGATTGGTCAGACATTATTCATACCCCAACTAGCTGTATGTCAGGAAGTGATATACTAACAACAAACTATTGTAATGTTTTAATGGAGTCTAAGAGATTTGTATCATTTCATCAACCATATTAATTATCATTAGTTATATGTAGATATACTAATATTGGGAATACTATATTTATAAAATGAACATGTACTTAACTATCACCAAATGTATTATTACAATACATTATACTACTATCTACTATTCTATCATCCTCTAGATACTAACATATCAATATATTATATCATTCATATTAGTGTATTATAATAATGATACAAATATTACTACATGTATGTTTACAAAAGGCATTTGTATAGACAAATACTCAAATACTTGTGTTCAATGCCCACTATACTCATCCACTATCCATTTAGATTATACACATGAAATTACATAATTTGAAATGCGTAATTATTAGTATATCATTAAAACTTTACTAGTAATATATGTCTTGATATGTATACGAAACAAATGAAGATTCAAAGTTTTGAGGATTTGTGTCTCATAATACAAATTTTGTGATAATAAGTGGAAATACAATAATTGATATATTCCTTATATTGTATGATTTCTATTATATATTTGATACATCATATACTGTTCATGTGTGTGAATGATTAGTGATAGATTTATTAGCATTTTATGAGAGACATAATAATTATTGGAATTATAAATTGATTCAACGATTTTATTAATCATGTCATTTTACTCATAACAGATTATTTATATATCATAGCCTTTTCATTATTTGATGATTCTAATCTAACATATTACATAATCAATAATGAATATTAATAGATACAAGTGTAATAACAATTTTATATTGTAAAGTTAATATAACGTATAATTTTCTTAATTACTTAATCATAATTTGTAATTTTAATTATGATAAGGTGTCTATCAAATAAGTTTGTAAATGCAAGTGCTTTATATTGTTTATGCCTTATACTATAGGATTACAGTCTCCGTTCTGCACATCAGAACAAGAATGTAAAGAAAGTGAATGACATTATCTCACAAAGTTCGAACCCTGCATATGCTCTGGTAAGTATTTATATACACCAAAACACTAGATACTGTTGCTTGTTATTATCATACATGTTATGTACTTTGAAATCATTGTTATTTTTATGATGGCTACTGACTACTTACAAATGTATAGTCCTTGAATAAACACAATAATGAAATATAGTAAATAGAGCTTGAAGACCTTTGTGTGGACTTTTGTTCAAGAGTATTTCTAATTACTTTTGGTGTACTTTAAGTGACCAATTATCACACATAAGTGTTGTAACATTTGAAATACTCTTAGGAACATACTAATTTCATTATTGTATATCAATACATGGTATGTTTGACAATGTTCCATTATCATCACCATAGAAGCTGTTCAATTGTCTCTTGTATAATAATTATTATAGTTTTGGTAATCACCTAATTGTAATCTTAATCTATACACTATAAAATAACAGTTCACCTGTAGTTTACAAGTTACACTAATCACAATACTAATATTATAATTATTATGTATAGTGTATAGTATTCACTGCTTGGATTAGTCTTACATATTCAACTCCTCCCCTCTTAACTAGAGAGAGGATCTGATATGTGTTGACCAGTTCTTTGAATTTTTGGTATACCTTCAACTAAATTTTTCAGAACATGTTATTCACATGTTTTAAGTTGAATAAATAAAACTATAAATATTGTATTCATACAACTGATAATTCCAACTGTTTTTTTTTTTAAAAGCCCTTCTTTCCAGTCTAACTCCTGAGTATTTTAAATTTGAAAGTTATTTGGCAGATTATCTAAACATCCTGTATACACATAATTATATTGTTAGTAAATGATTTAGTTGTTATCTTCTCTCAAGTAAAGGATAGGGACTTGGTATATACACTAGTCTATGATTTGGTAGTTATAGGAATAATACATTATATTAATATATGGATTATGGCAGCTAATTCATTATTGATTAGGAAGTGCAACTTCTACAAATAGGATATGCTTCAGTATGACAAGGGATACTAATAATAATAATAATAATTATTAATGATAATATCTCAACATGGTCTCAATAGTCATGAATTACAATGTAATTTCATTCTCAACAATTCAATAATACCTTATATTCTTATAATTATTATGATTATGACCTGTAATGATATATACCAGTATTAATGTGGTAATGAATGTTTACCCTAAAGACATCTAGGTATCCACAGATGCCTTATTCTCCTAATGTGTTCTTCTATATCTTGTTGTTGTAATTACGAATTTTCACATACTGGTAATTAAATACTAATACAGACTAAACATGTTTCCATCTCAATGCACTCAGTGTCTGCATGGAGCCTAAATTCAAATGATAATTGTGACAGTGAAGTTGGTGACTTATCCCCAAAAATTAATGAAGAAGCAAACAAGGAACTTTCAGGCTCACTGGACATTCAATTTTCTTTAGCTGGAGTGTGACATTGTTTCTATTTATATTAATGAACTCTCTGATGAGTAATTATCAATAATTAACACCATACACCCAGGGATGTACACCTGGGGCTGACACTGGACTAATAATCATTATAACTTATAGATAATAAAATTAATTTTTTTTTGTTTTCATCACCAAAACATGATTATTAATAATATCTCTTGATAATGAGAAATCAGATTATTAGTAAGGAGATCTTATTTATTTTTTTATTTTGTCTTTTTTATGCACTACAGCACACCAGTGTGTGGCAGGCATCTTGGTTTGGCAATATAGAGTACCTGAATGAAGTATTTGCTAGCAGCAAAATAGATGTTTCCTGGAGGAATGATCAACAAGTAAGTTTCCTTTCATATTCATATTTATTAAAAAGTAGTAAGGTATCACCTGTGATGTTGTAATGACAATGATTTTTGACCCAATTTGGAAAAACAACACTTGTGGCTTCTAGTAATTTAGAACAAATGCATACATTTAAGCACTTATATTTGTTCCTGTTGCATAGGGATCCCATAAAATGTGGCATATTTGAAAACCAGTTAAGGATCATCTTAAATATATATTATTTAGTTTGCTTGTGATATAAAAAGGCTGAATCTAATAGTTAATGTGTTCACAATTATTATGTTGCACAAAAGCAGTTTTCTCAAAGCGGGTCACATTCTATAATTTAACCCTTAGCGGTCGAATGTCACGAATCCGTGACAAACTGAATTCATTACGTAATACTGTTGTCACAAAATCGGGACGCGGTAAAATGTAATTAAAAGGCGGCTGTCACAATAACGTGACAAGGTGCAAAAATTTAACTAAAGTTATTGTTGAGTGGTTTTGTGGTTTGTTATACTGTTAATACAAAGAAGATAATAATTGCAATATACATAATGGATGCTGAGGAAGTTCTAGAAAGATGGAGTGACTTTGAAACAGATGAAGAGTCTCTTTGGAGTGAAGATGAAGATGAAAGAATTGAAAATGAGGACGAGAGTATCTGCAGTGAAGAGGAGACAAGTAAATGTAATGATATAGAAAGGGTAATAGAAAATGGGAGTAGTGAACCACAGTCTCTGCATTCCACTTGTATTTGGGAGGATATAGAAGGTAGGTTTAAACTTTTTTTGACTAAAATCATAGCTACTGTAGATAATAAATGTAATGTGATAAATATTATTTTTACACTAGGCACATACACCCCACCACCATTGCAAATAAAATTCAAGGAAACTCCTGGTCCAACAGCACCACAATCAAACCGTCTTAAACCTATACAGTGCTTTAATTTATTTTTCACTTCTGCTATGTGGCAATTCCTTGTCAATAGGACAAATGAGTATGCGACTTTCAAATTACCTCAGTATACAAAACAGTGTTCTCTGTATCGTAACTGGAAACCTGTTACAGTTAATGAAATGAAAGCATTTGTAGGAGTGATCCTCAATATGGGGCTGATACAACTGCAGAATATACAAGACTACTGGCTCACTGATTTCGTTTCAACAATACCTTTCTTTAAACAAATATTTTCACGGGATCGATTTAGGCAAATATTTGGAATGCTACATGTTGGAGACATAGATCATGCCACCAAAAAGAATAAAATTAAGCCACTGTTGGATTTACTTCTTCCAATAATAAAACAAAACTATGTTCTTGATCAACAAATATCAGTTGATGAGTCTATTATTTCATTCAAAGGTAGGGTAAACTTCAAGCAATATTTAAAAGGTAAGCCTAATCCTTGGGGGATTAAGGCTTATGTTCTAGCAGATAGCAAGTCTGGTTACATGCACAATCTCATTCTTTATTATGGAAAACAGACAGAACTAATAGACCGGCCCGATTTATCACACACAGTAAAAGTAGTTCTAACAATAGTTGAGTATCTAAAAAACAAAGGATATGACCTTTACACTGATAGATTTTACACCAGCCCAATTTTAGCTGATACCATGGCAGCAATTGGCTTCACTCTAACAGGAACAGTAATGAGTAATAGAAAGGGATTACCTAAAAGTGTCAAAACAAAAACAAAGGATCGGAAAGGTACCATAAAATCTTATCAAAATGGGAAACAGATGGTGTTATCATGGACAGACAAAAGAAGAGTTCTTATGCTAAGCACAAAGTACCCAAATACCATTGTAGATGTGCCATCAAGGTAAACATTTAAATAAAATAAATAAATAAATTCACATGACTCATTGCTCTTTCTACATTACATAGACGACCAAATGAAGCTGCTAAAAAGAAACCTAAAGTTGTTGTGGAATACAATAAGTACATGTTAGGAGTGGACAAGCTGGATCAGATGGGCAGTTATTACAGTTTCCTACACAAGAGTATTAAATGGTGGCGGAAGGTATTTTTTTGGATTCTTGAGATGACAGTAGTGAACTCTTACATAATTCACCAACACACACAACGGGAACAACTACAAAAAAGTATTACTCACCTTGCTTTCAGAAGACAGCTTATAGAGGGTCTTATAGAACCGCATCAGTTGTCTCGTACTCGGGAAACAATACCCATGTCTCCCAGTTTTGAAAGACTCAGGCGAACTCCTCACTATCTAGATAAAAGGCACAAGCGTAGAGATTGTATGGTATGTAGTGACAGGTCTGAAAATGGTACCCGGCACTTAACATTGTTTGTGTGCAAAACATGTCCTGAAACACCAGCACTATGCCCAGATGAATGCTTCCAAATATATCACACAAAGAAGCATTATAAAAGCATAAAGTAATCTTTAAATGTAAATACTCGTATACAAGGTTTCATTTTTATTTACCTGCTTACAATATGTTATAATATAACATTTGCACTATCAAAATACACACTGTAATAATATACATCTCCATTACATCATTCATATGTAACTATAAATGCATTATTATTACTATTATTATATATAACAAACTTACCTTGCTCATGACCAGTAGACACGAGAAAACTGTCTAAAATTGATTAGATATCACCTGCAGATCTCCTTGAATTATTGTCTCTAGTCCAACAACCATTAGAAAGCGTAAAAGCTGCTCAAAAGCAGCAAGATAAAACAACATATCTCTCAAAAAATCACCCGTTTTTTACAATGATCTCACGTGAACGGTTAATTATTTTATTAATAGATTAATTTGAAATGGGCGTGGACCGCTAAGGGTTAAATAAATTTAGTTATGAGCAGTTTCCTAAAAGAAATTAATTTATAAATTTCATTTGTCATGTGGTTATTTCAAATATAATTTAATTAAAAGTTATAGGATCATTTATATATAGAAAATGTAATTTTAAGTAGAAATATTTTATATAAACTAAATTGTTCAAAACCCAAAAATAATAATTATTATAAAATGTTATACATGTTTATATTCATACATCTATTAATTTCTGAGGCTTTCTGTTCATTACTAGTGTGGTAAAGTTAAAAGTTTTATTTGTAGGATGTAGTATCTAGTGAAATACATATTAGCAGATTTATGTTAATCATGTGTTACTAATAGTTTCTATGAATATGATTAGCATTCATGACATTTCTGAATGTAGCGTATGTTTAACAAATGGATAAGCTGTTGATTATACAGAAGAATGTATTTAATAACTTTCCAAGATAAAATCTCTTGATTCGTATCTCAATTCACACATACAAGACATTGACCACTATTATCATTGATGATCTAATAATACTGATAATAGTCATCATGTAGATGTATGCAGCAGTTATAATCATGAATATAAATATGTGACCTAATTGTTCATCGCACTCTTACTTCTTCAAATGAATGGCTCTTCTTCCACCAAATGAATGATGTAGTTATACTAGACTATATTATAATCCTTCTGTAATAGGATAAATGTATGTGTGGAATGTCTGTAGGAAGATGATTTGTGTTAGAAAAAGTATTAATGAATTCCCATTGTTATCAATGTAAGTGTATTATTATTACTATATGTATTGAATATAAATAATATAACATGTTTTAAGTATATGAATCCACTGTACATATATCAGTTGTTTCATTATGTACTTATTGTATTCTACAAACAAATTGGTCATATAAAGATGGTATTGTAGCTATATTACACATTCAAAATATTAAATATAGTATAATACTTATACAAACCACAGAAGACAATAATATCATGCTTGAGTGAGAACAAAATTGTGTAGTAATATACTATTAGTGAAGTGACTAGATATTCATTAGATATTGTTTACTTATTCAATAGAGATTTGTTAATTTATTCATGATATAATGATACATATGTAAAATGAAGTGTGTCTAATGTACAGTAACATACACTGATATTGAAGTGTGACTAGAAGACATGTGATAGTGTTAAATATAAAGAAACAAATTATGTTGTCTAATGTTACATCATTGTATGTGACATATTGATTGATTATTTGTTGTTTCCTATTTTAATTGTATCATATTTACATATTATGAATATGTTGTAGTTTAGTGTGAATAATAATAATTTACATGATTATAATTATAATAATTATTAATTCTTGTACATTACTAATTGAATGAATGCATACCTGTTACTATGTATAATCACACAAACTAATATAATATATAATTATACTTGTTTGAGTAATCTTTTATTAATTACATATCATTATTATAAAACTAGTTATATTGTTATAGGTCTAGTAGTGTATTATATCCTATAGAACTGTAGAGATGAGATATAGGATCATAATTATATTTAAATATTCTTTAGCAAACTCAAATGTTCACATGTGTTGTATCATTACTACTAAATGTATTATAGTCAGCCTCATAAACTAAAATAGTACTTTATAATAACTTATTCATATTCTCATTTGAGCTTGTATTTAACTTTACTAGAATAAGAAAATACAAAAGAGATATTCCCATATAACATGTATTTCATACTTAATATTAAAGTGTTAGTGATAGTGAACTTTGAATAAAATATGACTTTGTTGTAGTATATATTTGTATGATAACTGAATGTGTGTAATAATTTATAATATATAAATTATAAGTTTACTGAATAATAGATTTACTATATGATATTCAAGTAAACATGTAATAAGAGGAGCTTTTGTAATATATCCTCTATTATTATAATACTAATAAGGAAATACTACAGAAACTTGATAGGATAATACACAAAACGTGAAAAAGTTCATTTTTCTCATGATAACATGTCATTTGTATGTTTCATTAATTTTCTCTCATGCATTATTGATGGGACATATTAAATATTTATTTATAATTCTTAGAAATATTTGAAATGTTTATGTACTCATGTTTGTAAAATTAGTTTATGATATTATTAGTTATGATAATATTATGTTTTTGTTTTACAAATTTGTGATTTATTAATTAAATATTTTATAGACTCGTGTGTGTTTTTATGATATTCTATTACATTATACAGCATGGGTACTCATTTCTTCATAGTAGTGCAATTAATAGGAAAACAGATGTCTGCAGCTTTCTCATATCAAAAGGAGCAAACATCAATCAAGTGGATAAGGTTAGTATTGAGTTTCATTATTCACGTGTCACTACTGATAATATATATAGGATATATCCCTTCAAACAGAGATGCAAGACCTGTTATACCATGTGGGAAAGAACACTGCTTGAGTGAAGCCAAGGAAATCTGGAGGCTTCATCAAATCAGTGCTATTTCATGAGGTATATAACAGGACTTATATCTCTGTCATGAGGTAGATATATAACTTCTGCAATATTTATTCTATTCTGACCAGTCAGATTAGTAGTAACTTGTAGTTTTTCAGATAAATCAAATATCTTTCCCTTTCAAAGCAGGCATGATAATATATGCTATCATAATCAATATGATAACAATAGACTGTGATCTAACAAATCATACTATCCATCACACTAAATATTGGTACAAAACATGAATTATAACTCTCAATATCAGCTCACAAGCACATAACATTATTGTGTAGCAACAGTGTTTCATAACAGGAGCTTGATAAATCAATGTGATTGGTTGGTTATATTTCCTTTCATTGCATTGCATAGAGTCAGAAATGTTATATCCCTTGGATTTGATTGGTCAGAATAGATTTAGTATTGCATGTAATAGTGGTGAAATGAATAATGTAATATTGAATATTCATTAAGAAACCACATATTAAAATATTAGAAAGCCATATTATAATATTTGGTAGTATAAGCCATGTCCACCATGGTTGCAAGCCCTACACATCATGTGATTGTTAATCTTAGTGTGAACTGTGAAGTTTAGTTTGTTTGTTCTTATACTTCTCTATTGTTATGACTGAGTTCAGTCACTCTAGAGGATTAAGTAATGCTGTTTAAGATCACATTGAATTAGAGATTAATGTGGATGAGAAGACTCATCCAAGTTATGTATTCTGTATAATCAACAAATTGTTTGAATATTCGTTTGTTCAGATAGCAACTATTCAAATATTAAAATTCTCTATTCATTTCATCACTTACATAAATACATTAGATGTAATTATATAAATTCTCATAGCACCCATTCTTTATTTCACTACCAGCTGCAATTTCATACATAATTGAAATGGTATATAATTATTATCACTTTTGATTCTAGTATATGAAGCCTTTTCATTGTATTTGTTATTATTATCATATGATCACACCTTCCAATTAAGGGACAAAGTGTCTAGTGACATAATATTAGTGAAGTTTTGTTACATAAAGTCATTTCTATCACAACTAATAAATACATAGTATCAATTATCATTCTAACATTCCTGAATACTATATAGTAGACAGACAGCTGAAAAGGGAAGTATATCTGTGCATTTCTCATGTGATAAAATCCATTTTGTTTTGTCTTTAATAACACTGATGAAATTTCTTACTGTTATACACAAACTACTAATACCATTATGCAGTGCTAAAATGTGCAACTATAATTATTCCATCATATGCATTCTAATTATCAAAGAATTGTTTAGACTCTACAAGTGAAGGGTGTAGCTACATTATTATGATTTGCTGTGAAGTAGATGTTATAAATCTCTTGTTATTAGGAAATTAGTTCAGAATTTTCTTAGGAAGACATTCATATATTTGAAAAATAAGTTGTTTTGATGTAAATGAATATCAATATAGTAAATAATTTAATGTGTGTACCAAGAGTCACTTAAACAGTGATGAAAAATAATGTGTTTGGTTCTAATGAAAATTATATCTCATTAATAATTATTAATGAAGCTTGTAGCTAACATATATTATATCAATACATATGTGTATTATGCATTATATATACACTTAATTATATGCAAAATAATGTTTGATGAGTGTCATGATTAGGTGCACCTTTCAGATGTTAGTAACAGTTGTTATAGTGGCAAATAGTTGGAATGTATGCCTTCAAGTACCTGTGAATCTCATTAATACGTAGAGCAGGAGGTGTAAATGTATCACACTATACCCTTGATCCATCCCTGTAATTTATATAATTATACATTAATGTATTTTGAACCATTATTGTTTGTTATAATATTTGCTAGTCTATTTTAGAGACAGTGTATTTAATTATAGTACTATTACCTGTATTACATATCTCCTGCTATAGTTTATAAGTACATTATATTATAACTAGTGTGTTGATTGAATTTGTGTTCATAATAATTACTATGTATAATACTGTTATCAATAAACTACAACAGCAACAATAACTTTTATCATATTCATTAGTGAGTGTACTAAGTGTAATATAACTAGACCTGTAAGAATATCAAAAGTTGTATTGTATTTAGTAATAATTAATATATTCAATACTTTACATATTAACTATAATATGACAACTAAATGTATAAGTAAATTATATCAACACTTTCATTAATAAAAATATGTATTACATATGTTTGTATTGCGAAAATGTTATGTTTTCGAAACAGAATTCAATTTATTACACAATTATAAATTCATTACATGAAAAGAGAATTAAATTTAAATTACTGTATCGACAGTTACTCACCATTCTTAATCTAGTGACTAGATATTTGATAGATATTGTTTACTTATTCAATATATATTTATTAATTGATTCATAATAACATAGTATATAGTTTATAATAATACAAACTGTATCTATAGTAAATGTACAGAAGCATACACAATATATGTTAATATATACTGGAAGAAAAGTGACACATAATGGAAATGTTTTATGATGACTGCACATCATTGTACTTGAGATATTGATTGCTTGTTTGTTATTATATATTTCAGTTGTTATCATATTTCAATATTATGAATATGTTGTACATTATTGTGACTATAACTATAATCATAATTTACGTGATTATGTAATAGTTATAACACCCCTTCCAGGGCATTATCCCGTATACACACGAAATGATATTTATAATCCCAAGGGCGTAGCCCGAGGGATAAATGAATATCATTGAGTGTGTATCGATAAGGCACGTGGAAGGGGTGTTATAACTGGCTTATACAATTGAAGACATACATCACATGCGCAAATTACCATGGTTACCATTTGCGTCAGAAATGTTTCTATAGTAATTTCAGACGTCATTATTCCTACTTCCTAGCTAAGTGGTATGGATAGAGAGAATAACCAGAACGTTGATAACGTGGATGATGAAGACTTTCAACCTCCGAAGCCTAAGAAGCAAAGAAAAACCTTCCCTAAAAGGTTTGGTTCCATTTCTGACGATTCAGCTACTGAAGTGATGAAAAAAGGCTATGTTCCTGAGAATACCAAAGAAAGTACTTCCTGGGCCGTAGGAGTGTTCAGTGAGTGGAGAGCGGCTAGGAATTCAACATCCAGTGAAAATGTTTGTCCAGCAAATCTATTTGAAGAGGCAAAGGGAGATGAATTGAACTACTGGCCGCCAAGATTCATCAACGAGGTACGGTGTCAGGATGGGTAGTTCAATCCTCCAAGGAGTATACACCAGCTCAACGGCACATGTTACACCACAATTATATGGCACTAAAGTTTATGGATCGTTGGAATCCTTCTTTTTGGCCAGTTCATGGAGCCTGTGATTCAGTGTATCGTGACATCAATTTGGCACCCATCTGTTGTAACCGATGAGGAGGAAGAGAAGCTTTGGACTTCAGGTGTTTTCTCAATTAACAATCCAAAGAATCTCCAGCGTGCTGTGTTTTATTACGTTGGCAAAAGGTTTTGTATTAGGGGAGGCTAGGAAATGCGAAAGCTTGGGCCTTCCCAATTTAAAAGGATACATCATCCTGACTGTTTTACGTACATTGAGCATGGATCTTAAAATCATGCTGGCCGTGCTTGTGATTTACGATTACGTAACAAAGAAGTTCCATGTCCAGCAGTGCCTGAGAACAATGCAAAATGCCTTGTGTTTTTCTAGATTTGTATTTTTCAAAATTGCCAGAGTATGTATTTAAGGAAGTTGTATTGTTTCTTAAAGCAAAACAGAAAGCTCCTAGTGATAATGACCAGGCTTGGTATGAAAAAACTCCAATTGGTTAGAACACCTTGTCCAACATGGTTAAGGTAGTGTGTTGTGATGCCGTGATTGACGGTAAAACGAATCACAGCATGCGAGCAACAGGGGCCACGATGCTTTTCCAGAATGAGATACCAGAACGTGTAATTCAAACTGTTACCGGTCACAAGTCATTGGATGCTCTTAGATCATACGAAAGAATGTCAACAAAGCAACATTAAGAAGTTAGCATTTTTATGATGGGTTGTGTGAGAGATAGCCACTCTACAAGCTCTTCTCGTACTCTTGATTTCTCATCGATTGGTATCAACAATTGTTCAATTGGACAAGTTAATATTAAGTTGGATAAACTAGATTCAGACAGTTAGTGAGCGGAAAATTCAACTTTGCAGACTGAAATGTTTTCTCATTTAATCACATTTAATCACTTTTCCTCATTTAATCACTGTTTTTATTATTTCATGATGAAAGAAACAAACTTCCTCTGTTATATTCGTATTCCCTAGTTATTATGAATAATTCCCTATTATGCTGTATATTGTGTGCACGGAGCCTTTGATTAGTATGGCTTCCATTGTATAAGTAACAATAATTATTAATTCTTGTACATTACTAAATGAATGATCACATAAATATTGTGTATTATCATATAAACTACAAGGATATATTGCTTGTTTGAATGATCTTCTATTTTTCTAAATTTCATATTAATTATTATAATAGTGTTTATAAAACAAGTTATATATATCTAGATCTAGTAGTGTATTGTATATTATAGAACTGTATATATGAGACATAGGATGTATTAAATCTTTTTCATGAAAAAGAATTTTTCACATATATTCTCTCTATACTATTAAATGGATTATACCAAACCTCATAAATTGAAATAGTAGTTGATAATTATATAAATATATAAGCTAAGCTACCATGGCAAATGTTTGATGTGGTTAGATGTGTATTTTCCATATACACTTCATCAAAAATTCAAGTTTTCAAAGGTTTATGTGGATATATCATCCAGTCATATGAGCCTTGATTAGATCAAATCCACATAAACCTCTTCCACATCAGGTGATATATCTGATATATACTACTTTATCCTGCTTGTTGTTAGTGTTTGGATATTTCAGTAAGTAAAGATAAAATATTGGCTTTTGCTGAGTACAATCATGTGATCATAATTGTATAAACATATAATTAAAGTAGGTGTGGCTTTGGAAGTTTAATGAAATATAGCGTATAATGAGGTGCCAATATTAACAGTTGAGTTCTTTACTATATCACTAGTATAATATTTGTATGTGTATAATAATTTATAATAATATAAATAGTTTACTGAATAATTATATGATTTCAAATTAAACATGTAATAATATGAGATATTGTAATATATACTCTATTATTATAATAATACTAATACTAGTGTACTATATTACAGTATTCACATAATAATATGAGGTGTATTGTATTGTTTTGTATAATTATTTTCTCTACTTTCTAATGAATTTTCATCATACAAATTCATGACATGATGAAATGTATAGCATCTTAACGAATACAATTTTGTTTCTGTATCCAATGTAACTGTTAGTTCCCACATGCTTACATACAATGGAATACAACATCTTGTTTGTTATATATATTATGTTTGTAGTAGTCCTGACTACTATTGGTGCTATTGTTAACAGAACAATGTAGTTGTAGTAATCATGTGTAGTAATTTTCATGTATCTTGTTCCTTTGATTCTAATAGTTTGTGTTATTGCTGTAAAAGTATACATTGCTGTGTCTATTCTGTTGCATATATAATCTTTCCCTTTGTTTGTGATTATTTTCACACTTGTCAAATCATTTACGAGGTACAAAGTTTATAGTCAAATACAACAACCTTCTCCTTTCACACACATGTGTATAAATGTAGCTAGATATATCAGTTACATACATGTGTACTCACAAACACACACACACACAGATGCACACACAGCTTGCAATATAATTCTATTAATTATCAAATGATCACTTCATTGTATAAGGCCACATGTGTATATGTACATAGTAAGTTACAGATATATTTGGTGTTTTCCTAAATCTGCCATTTTTATCCATATCTGGAAATACTTATAATGTCTTGTTTACTAAGCATCATAATTATAATAATTATATACTTCCAAATCATTACATGTAGAGCAAAGGCCTTTACTATTGTATCTCACACATACTATAATGATATTCTCTATAGAAAACCCAATTATGTTTCCTAACACCAAACTATCCATGTTGAATGGTTCATGACCCCAAGGCATCAAATCACACTATTACCCTCGCCGCGTAGCGTAGGCGGAAGGGTACGGTAATCGTTTTGTCTGTGTGTCTGTGTGTCTGTGTGTCTGTTAGCACTTTTTTTGGAAAAATAAAAACATTGACAATTCAAATGGGGTACTGGTCGACTTGAAATTATACAAGGAAAAAAAAGTAAAGTAGGAATTCTTCTAAAACCTTTAAGATGAAACGAGGGCGATAACGAGAGAAAATATGGACACACAAAACACAAGTGATCCTATTTCATGGCTGGCGCTAGCCAAGAAACACTTCAAACCAAAAACAATCGAGGTAATGGTTGCTACTACACCACCATTGATGCAAGATAGAAAGCTACCTAGCTCCACCTACAGGTATGTGCATGCGTCATGTACTAAACACGTGGTAGAGGCGATTCAATAGTCAATACGTTTTCACACGAAGACTTTAGAGGTACACTTGAGAACTTCTTCATTGTTTGAGAATTAGATGTAAGATATAATTATATACAAATTATACATTTCATTGATATCCTTATTTTGTCTTTTAAGATATAAAGTTATAACAGTTTTAATGAATTCCCATAAATGTTTTTCTAATTTATATATCTATTCCATGTAACAAAAGTGCTGTTTGTTTCATACACAAACTTTATTATATTTTGAAAAAAATTGTAGTGCTTTGTATTACTTTGCCATGTAAGCGAGGGTCCCGTCCCGATGGCGCTCGTATTTCAATAGTTAATATATGTATGTATGACTAGATAATACTATTAATTACTATACATAACAATGGATAACAATAATTAAATTTGAAATAGTGTTCAAAATAATTACAATCAAACAATGTGTATTTAACAAGCAGATATTGTAATTACACACTAGTTTGATTTTTTAAGAACTGTACACTATCTTATTATGATATGGAGGTATGAGGAACTATAAACAAAGGAAATTCAATAGGTAATATTCTTGGTTCAATCTCTAGTTAGATTGCAGTTTTCCTTTGTTTATAATTCTCTCGTCCCTCCATATCATAAATATTGTGTTATCCTACTTTAGATATTTTATAGTGTGTAATCAAGTAAGAATCATGTTTATTGATACAAGGATTATATAATCAACTGACTACAAATAAATGATTGCTTGATTGTATCCTTTTTTTATAATTATGATTATATAGTAAGTCATATATTGATAATTACATGTTTCATTATACATACAAGTCATATGTACTTATATAATAATCAATATAACTTCATTATAATATGTATAATGACTTGCCATTATTAATAATACATGTACTATCATGATTATGTAACTATTGTTCTTCTACTTGTAAAGTTGTATTATTATAGTTAGTGTATATAACAAGGTGTTATAATATTGTGTGTATTGATTATACATGTCATGTTGAGTGTATATATGAATGTGTATAATTACACACATGTACTGCTGGAATGTAATGAATATGAGCTTTCTATTATTGTATTGTATTTTATACTGATTATCAAATAATCATAAATCATAGATGATATTATTAATGATTATTATCCACACATTCTAGTATTCTCTACATTCTTTTATGAAATGTTTGAAGTCATTTGCTAATTTTGATAACATAACCTATTAAATGGATTGCTTTGTGTCGTGTTGCCTTTCTATCTAAGAATATTTGTTTATATATTGTATATATAAATAATTATATATTTTTACTAACAGTAGTTTTTGAGATAAAGTATTTATAATTAAATAAGAAATGAATTACTCTCAGATAGTAATAGTACCTGATTGGGTATTATAATATCCTGGGTTCAATTCTTAGTTGTGATTTAGTTTTCATTTGTTTCTATATAATATTGTGTCTATGGAATGCAATCAATTTTGAGCTATTGAACTTCAATTATTGTCTTATGATTCTGAACAATAAATCATATCTTCATAATTATATAACCTGTATAATATACACTATATAATCATAGATTAAATATAATATAATTCTCTTGTAAAAATTTATGAACAATATAAGACTGAACTAGTCAGTTACATCCTCTACTAATTAATATCGCTGTTATTATTCACTTTTGATAAGATCATCACTATTATACTTTTCTATACTTTATAATACAATACCTAGGGGAAGGAGAAAAAGTGGAAACGGCACAAATGGCAGAAACAGCGGAAACTGATAATAAACATCACATTTGTGATGAACAAATTCATTTTAGCAAAGTTGTTGATGTTTATAAAGTCAATGATAGAAAGTCATGGATGTTTAACAAAAAATGTGGGGGTCTGGGGGGGCTCCGCCCCCCAGTAAAGGCCCTGTGATTGTTAGGGTTATCATCCATGTTGTTTTAGTCGGGAGAGGTGAATATAGACTCAAACAACATGGATGATAACCCTAACAATCCCAGGGCCTAAACTGGGAAGGCTCCGCCACCCCATACCCCCCAGTTTGTCAGGATTGCCATTTCCACCGTTTCCACTTTTTCTCCTTCCCCCAACACCTACACTTATGCATTTAAACACATCTTTACATCCACTTACCCACTCACACACACACACTCACCCACTCATGCACACTCACAAACACACATACACGCATACATACACAGACATACAGACACACACACACACACACACACACACACACACACACACACACACACACACACACACACACACACACACACACACACACACACACACACACACGCACGCACACACACACACACACACACACAGCATCTGTATATATAGTGGCCTTGCAATAATTTTAATTAATAATTAACAAACGCCCACCTAAGGTTAATTAATAGACCACATGTGTAAAAGCACATGATTTACAAGGGAATTAGATCTGTTGTAATCCAATAAGAATGGGCCATTATTTAACTTCAAGATTTTGAAAGTAAGTGATTATTACATGTATTTACTGATGCATTGGTAAACAGGACTCTGAGCATTTCCAGATACGGATAGAGAGGGGAGGGTTGGGGCCCCACCAAAGATGTCTTTAACCCCCATTTCTGGTTCCCAAGGCCAGACTATCCCTGTCAGGAGTCCAATAACACCAAAGTATCAAAGCATATGTGAATATGTTAAAATTTAAGGTTGTTAAATACTGTTTGTGACACTGCATGCTTTTGACCAATAAAGTCCCAAATATAGGAAAGATCTGAACCATGAGTGAAATACTGGGTCGTCTGACTAAAGCTCAGAGGAGAATCACCGTATTCGTTTCTGTGACAGGACAGAAACTTTACACTGTTGGTGTTGGAATTGTGCACTACCTGCCTCAGTGGTTCAGCTAGCTTGCCCTTTCCACCCAAAACGTAAATACACACTAACACATACTGGTTCTAATCAGCCAGGTGGCTCTGTTGTGTTGACACAAGGCTACAATAACGCCCTCTGTTAGCCATCACAATATCCAGACCCGAGGGATATCTCTGTGTGTGAGAGAACAATTGTGCAAGCCATCTGTTGATTCAGTTGGTAAAAACTGCCGACCGCTCTCAACCTGTTGGACCCCCGGGCTTTTAATTCTGTGTTCAGTTAGCTTGCCCCTTCCACCCAACATAAAAATACACATCTACATACACTAGTTGGAGCAGGTTCCCCGCTGCTCACCTCAGTGGTATAAACCAGGACAGGGGTTCCATTCAACATGTATGAACAAAGCACTTTTCGATGTGGGTAACCTTAGGGGAGAGTCATCGTCTGTGAGATCAGTGACTTGACTGAACTTTATACTATTTGGTGTTGGTCCCTCGCTGCTCACCTTAGTGGAATGACCAGGACAGGGGTTCCACCCAACACGTATATACACACCTACACACACACACACGCACACACACACACACACACACGCACACACACACACACCAGCATCCTGTAATAGTAATAGCCTTGCAATAATTTTAAATATTAATTAAAAACGCCCACCTAAGATTAATTAGGAGAGCACATGGTAGGTAAAGTTTTCAAGGGAGTAGGATCTTTTATAATCCAGGAAGAATGGGCCATTTTTTAACTACAAAGTTTTGTAAGTAAGTTATTATTACATGCATTTACTGATGCATTGGTAAACAGGACTCTATAAGCATTTCCAGATACGGATAGAGAGGGGAGGGTTGGGATCCCACCGAAGATGTCTTTAACCCCCATTTCTGGTTCCCAAGGCCAGACTATCCCTGTCAAGAGTCTAGTAACACCAAAGTATCAAAGCATATGTGAATGTGTTAAAAGTTAAGATTGTTAAATACTATTTATTACACTGCTCTTTGTGAAGTAACTAATTGCTAAATATATACCATATTCTACTATAATCACAAAAATATACAGACTCTGTAGGCCCACATGCTAAAAGAACAACCACAGACCATCAAATAAAACATGGAAATAAAAAACAAAAGCACTAGAGCTGAAGAGAGACCTATTATGCCTGTCTAGATTTTTAAGCTTAGCACTTCAGCTTTATAAGATATGAATGAGGTGAAGTAAGTGTCAGATACTCGTACGACTGAAGCTTCAGAGGAGAAGTTACCTCCTGACAGAGAGAGGTCTGTCATTCAGTTGGAAGTCAGTCCCCGTAGGGCCGCCTGTTCGTTCAGATGTACGGCCTGAGGATCTGGTAAACACTAGCTGTCTCATTTTTTTCTAAACACACACACACCCACGCACAACAACATCTGTAATAGTAATAGCCTTGTAATGTGATGATCGTATTGTGGAGCTCCCCTGATGACCGGATTTAAATAGTGAGAAAGCCTATACTAATCAGAAGATGCTGACATATGTATACTGTGTATATGTCTTTAATTCCTTCAATCTTGTTTCAAATCATATGTATAATAACACTAATTATGTTATAATAATAATAACCACAGGCCATCAGGATAAGTTGGATAATAACATGGAAATAGAAAACAAAAACACTAGAGCTGAGGAGAGACCTATTATGCCTGTTTATATTTTTTTAGCTTAGTACTTTGGCCAAAAAAATTCTTGGTTGTTGAATTTGAGGAAAGCAATACCCGGGTCAGTAGACTCTTAGAGCAGATCCATCGTCCAGGATCGGAGGCATTATTCCGATTCATTTACGAGTTTGGGCATTCCACCCAACACGTAAATACACACCTACACACACACACACACACACACACTAAGGATTGGTGATAATTAGAAAAACATGATACTATTGTTTGGTGAAAAAATTCCTATTTGGAGAGTCCACTAGTATGCAATAATCAATTTTAGATATTCTAAAAGAAATACAATTAATGATCAGTTGAATGGATACTTCATGTATATCATATTGTATAGCTCAGTGCTTCATGTAGTCAACAATATATTATTTGTCCATTGTGAATAACTTGATAATGTTTTTGTGTAATTTGTGACAATGTATGTCTTTTGAAACAAGTATTAATACACAATGTAATACTGTATACTGTTTACAACTATAACACACACAAATAGAGACTACAACATAGTAGTAGACACAAATCTACTATATTATTACATTTTCATGTTTTCCATACATAACTATGTTAACTATGTTACCAGAAATACAAATTTTCTAGCTATGTATTTCATTTTACCAGTTTAATATATGGTTTTTAATCTTTCTGTAATTATTATAGTTATACTGAACATGATTAGATATTCATATTATATTATAATTATCTCTTTTTCATAGTATGGAAACACACCAATACATAGGGCTGCATACTATGGATGTGATGATGCAGTAAAAGTTCTCATTGAAAGTGGAGCAAACCTTTATATCAAGAATAAGGTTAGTAATCAAATGATAAAATTCTTATAATTAATGAACTGTTTCTTTACTTATAATAATCATATCCTAATTTATATCCATTATGATAATTATAATTATAGTAAGACCAGATAGTTCAATTTTGTTTCTGATTAGTATATCAAGTACATCATGTGTTATGATGTGTAAACTAACTGAAATATATATAATATAATATATTACTTACAAATATTAGTTTGACATCTTTCATGTAAATTACACTTTAACTCAGCAATTTGTTAGTGTAATTAATAATATTATGGTGAATGATAATAACAAATGCCTACCTCATCACTTGATATATAGAGAGGATTATAATTGATTATATTTTTTACAATACTGACACAAATTATATTAGGTTTATGTTAAAACTTCTACTTGAGAATAGCTTTCAAACTTGTACCACTTGTTCACAACTTTATTCCAAATAATTTTCAATCTTCCTATGAATTCCAATTATTATTTGTATCAGTTGAACCAGAATCATGAATCAAGGTTTGTTACTTCCACTTCTAGTATTATCATAATTATAATATTATAATGTTCAAAAATAAACATGTCAAACACTCCTTTACTAAATATTATTGTTTTACAGAATGGATATACTCCTATTGATGTACCAAAGTTTGGAAATAAGCACACTTGTGTTGCTATATTACAGAGAGCTATGGTATGTTATTTTAATATTATAATTGAACAATGACTTGTTCTTTACATCCACATTATCAGTTAATATATTGAATTTGAATGTATTAAACTAGTTAGGCTCATAGTCCCATTGTTTATCACTAGTTACAACATAATTTATTGATAGGTATTGTGGTTTATATATTATATTAGCTTTGAAATCATTAATTAAGGTTTGAAATGTTGTGTATTACACTAACTCCAGTTGTAGAATGTAAAAGTATATTCATAATAATTATTATTATGATATCTTCCATTATCAGTATAATTATATTTTATTTTTGAAAAGACTTTTTATAGAAATATTTATTATTATAATTTTACATTTCAAGAGGAACTATTTAGTAGAAGCTATTTCTTATTAGTAACTGAGACATAATTTAATTATATCTTCCCTACTTTGAAAATGAATATTATCAGCTTCTTTGTAAAAATTAATTATAGCTTTCACAAGATAATCCAACTTTAAACTTGTAATATTATATGTAACTATCATATCCAATAATAATAATACTCATACTAGTAATAATATAAAAGAATTATTATTTTATTAATAATTATTATAATGTGATATTTCTTTTAGTCCCGACAAGAAGAAGATACAAAAGTCAAGCCTTCAGAAAATATTTCCTCAGAAGTACAAGGTATAATATTTCCTATTTGGAATAGTTATTTCATAATCATGTATTCTGTATAGTCATGATTTAGAAAGGTCTACAAAATATATGTACCAAAGCAATTATTTATAGTGGGTGTGATCATTTGCCTGTTAATGTCATATCATACATGTTAATATTAAGCTGGATCACTGTATGTGTGAATTATCTCATTATATTCTTTTTTTTCAAATTCAATTATAAGTAGGTTGTGTGACTGTGTCTTATCTGTGTGGTAGTTGTCTAGTTAGCATTGCCCTAGAATGTATGGATCAAATATTTGTTCATTTATTTGTGCTTTATCTCTTAGGAACAATATTTTGATGATTAGCGTGATATCCTATGATTGCTTTACCACGGGTTCAAACTATATATATATATATATATATATATATATATATATATATATTGTATTCACTTTGTGAGTATGCGTAGGTAAGAAAATTGCGTCATTCCCGGGGGCTCGATCAATTAATGGGCGTGGCGCGTAATAGATTTCGCGCACGAACTCAGCAGAAAGAAAGCTGCTTGTAGGGAATTAGAAACTGGAACTACTAGCTAACTATTCTACCTGAAATATATTCCTAAAGTTCTACAAGATCTTTAAAAGGTAAAGAGAGTAGATAATCAAAATAATAACTATAATAGGCTGTTGTGTTTCAGGCATGATAAAGTCAGCCATGATTACTGAATGCTGGACACCATAAAGCAATCATAGGGATACTTTTTTCTTTATTATACACTTGTTAATATTAGAATAAAGTATTTGTAATTTAATATATTATGTGTACTGATTTTACTTACAGAGATGACACCAAAAAATTACTTTGCTTTGATGTGAACCTGGAACATGACAGTGTAGTTTAATCTCACTATTGTCATGACATATCCAGTATATGGTTACACCCATTTTAGCATTCCTAATTGTAATTGCCTACTTTGTACTTGCAATTCAAAGCTATATACTATTTTACCTTACTGAGAAGGTAAACTGTTTGTTGGTGTTTATGTGTTTATGGTTACATGAATAATGATAGATGATATTCAGTGCAAACCTCACTTCTTTATTTTGATTTTATATACTAATAATGATGTTACCACACATATATTAACCCTTAGAAGTCTGATGTCACATATATGTGACATTTCACCCCTACATGGTTCGGAGTGTGTTCCTAGCAATATGAAGCTCTCCAAATGCTTGTAATTGGTGTCAGGCACAAGCCCATGAATATGGCTAAAAAAGTTGATGGTTTTTCGGCCGCCCTTTGGCCTAAATAACAACTATGGGGGGATTTTAAAGGGAGGTATCCCCCGTTGATGGTGGTTCAAAGGGGGCGCAGCCCCCTGGCTGCCCACGCAAATTGCGGTTTCAGTGACCCCGCCCACCTGTTCTGGTGGGTTCCTGACACATTTTCCTTGGTGTAAAACCTGAAATCGTGGGTGTAGCTGGTACCGACATTTAGTGGGGTCATTTTGTTTGCCACAGTTCCAATCAAAAAAGGGAGAGCACTGCATTTGATTTAATCCTACGAAGCGCTTGGGGACTTTCGAGTCCCGGTAGGCAAGTTGGTGGAAGTAGTACTCCATGTCGGAAAAGGAGCCAAGTTTGGGGTAGAGAAAGTGAACGGTGGCCAAAATATATGCAATAGAGTCGCCAGTGTTGGAAATGGGAAGAATTTTGAAAACAAGCTCTGTCCTCTAAGGGTTATATATGTTATTTGTATTGCTGTGACTTTTTTTGCATTTGAATTTCTGAAAAACTATTATCGCATAATTATAATTAATTACAATTATTGTCTGTAAATGGTCCAACTAAATATTAGTGATCATGGATTTGAACTAGCCTACTAGTTACAAACCATAAATATGCATTGTAGTGCTTCAATTAATTCATATAGTGATAGTATATAGTTGATGGTATTCAAATATTTACACAGTAAGGCCTATTACAGACACTTAGTTGTACATTACAAGAAATAGTTTATTATTGAATACAAGAAATTAATTACTTTCTAGTGTTTATTATCAATTAATGCTGAAGTAGACAATGATTGTAATCATGATGACTTCAGTAAAGAGTTATTCAAAAATCAATATTAGTTAAGAACACAAAAACAGGACTTGCTTTATAATCAACTTAACTATTCCTTCAAATAAGTTGAACATGATATGACTACACAACTAGACAAATAAGCATACATATACAATGTATGCGGTTTTTATGTAGTCCAATCATCTCAAGTCATTTATTACACTGGCTATTGTCAGCACTATCATAGTATTAACCTATCAAATTATCCTACAACCCTGAAACTACTGTTCAATTAAATATTGGTACCAACAAGCTATCAATTCATTTCAACTACATTGCACTTATAATAATATATTATAACTGATTTTTATGTTTTTAGGTCAATCCAATGACACTGAACAATCTAAGACTGCTCCAGTCTCTATTCCTTTGAAAGATATAGGTTAGTCATTCATACAGGATTGCAATTACAATATGAATATTTACATCATACATCATTGATATTCCTAGTAAAAGAATAATTTCTTTGTTTGTTGGTAAGGCAGGATTGGAGGAGGTGGTGGGGAGGGAAATATGAGTGCAAAAGTATAAGAAAACATGTTTAATTGGAATGGAGGGCATTGTCATGTATTTATTTCATGTGGATAGTTTTCAGTTGCTTAAGTTTATAATTAATATTCCTTGAGACTAGTGAATTAGAATGATGATATATTAGCAATAACAAAATCAATTCTCACATTTCACTATGGATGGGTAATTGCTGAACATAATGTTCTGTACTGTTAGCTAATAATGGAAAGCAATTGCTAAAGTTTAGTAGAATTTATAACTTGAATAATAGAATATGAACAATATTATAATTATTAGCATATCTAAAGTACTAATATATCTTTCATCTAGATCGGCACCATCTTATTAAGGCTATGAAAGATGGGTTTGTTAAGTCACATATAACCAAGGCTGTCATACAAGGAGCAGCACGTGCTGGTAAAACATCCCTCAAATCCCTCATTTTATCACTTCCATATAAAGAACTCAGCACTCCCTGTATTGAAGCACCAGATATTGCTGTTGGCACATTGTCCATAGACCGATTTGGCGAATCAGGAAAATGCTGGACTTGTGTGAACGATCAAGACATGGAAGAAAAAATTCTAGCAGAATTACAAATGATTGCCTTGAAAGAGGAACCACCTTCAACCATTTCTCCAAAGATTCCCTCGTCAGTAGCATCTGCACGTTTAAATGAAGATGATCAAGAAATATCGCAAAATGATATCAATGTTGGTAGTGAATTCCCAGTGACACCTGGTCAGACCGAGGATGTGGAAAAAGCTGTTGCTCTTATACAAGAGCTTTATCACAGATGTAGTAAAGGTATCAAAGCTCAAGAGTTGAGTCTTCATGAGCGCTGGCTGTATTTTACAGATTGTGGAGGGCAAATTCAATTTCAGAAATTACTTCCAGCTTTTCTACCGTGTGCATCAGCCCTCATGTTAGTGATTAATCTAGCAGAAGATCTCTCTGGGCCAGCTTCAACAGAAATGTGTTTGGAGACTGGACAAATCAACGTTAGTGAGCATTCGCCTAAAGTGGAGGAAATGCTGAAGCAGCTCCTGATAATGGTCAATTCCAGTTCACAGCAACAGAAAGCAATCATCCAAAATGATCGCATTCTCTCCAGATATATCACGCCTCCTGATAGTCTAAGCATTATGGCCATAGCTACACATCGAGATGAGTATGATGGAAACACAGAAAGTATCGAAGACAAAGAAGAGAAGCTCACAAATATCTTGAAATCAGTGGACGGAAAAATCTGTTACCGAAACAAAGCTCAATTCAAAATCTTGCATGAAGTTGATGGCAGAAAAGCAAAGCAAGGTAATTTCGATGATCCAGTTGTAGAAGAAATAGCACTTAAGCTTCGAGAGCAAGCATACATTGTCAAAGTACCTCTGAAGTGGCACTGCTTTCAAACTCTCATCAAAAAAGCAGCTTTGAATCGCTGTGGTGTCCTCAATATGTCACTATGCAAGTTTTTCGGTCATAAGCTTGGTATGAGTGATGAAGAAGTAGTCAGTGCTATCAAGTTTTTTCATATCCTCAATTCCATGCTGTACTATCCTGATTCTGGAGCTGATGATGTAGTATTTGCCAACCTTCACTGTCTTATTGATATTATCAATGAGTTGATGGTTACTATTTGTAACGCACGCAACGTAAACAAGTACCCCAATTTAGATATTAAGCTGTTAGCTATGGAAGGTATTGCTACCATTGATTTCATCAAAAAAATGGAGACGTGTTCAAACATATTGAAAAGTTTCCCTCAGTTTGTGGAGAAATTGCTAGCCATTTTTCAGCATCTCCTTATTGCAGTAAAGGTTGAAAACAATGAAGATCAATTCTTCATTCCCGCACTACTACCAGTTTGTGATACTACAGATATCAATCCCTTTCCTAAATCCACTATTCCACCAATGCTTTTTTACTTCAAAAAAGGTTTACCAATGGGGCTTTTCTGTTCCATAATTGTCCATCTCCTTTCCCACAAATGGTCAATAATTCGTAATCGAAATGCATTAAATTATTCGAACTTTATGATTATTCAACCACTCCAGAGGATAGGAAAATTTGCCATCATGGAAACTCCATATTACATCCAGTTACTTAGCGAAATTCCTGATGACATAGAAAAAGTGAGGTGTGCCATCCATGAATCGGTAGAGGCTGCTGTAAAAGGGAATGTCAAACCTGAGCCAGGTTTCTTCTGTCCTTGTCCTCATGAGCCACGTAATCATATAGCTGTCATTGTACCGGATCAACCTACTCTACTTCAGTGCTGTGAAACTAATGAGATAGTGGAAGATACCGAAGGAAAGCTACGTTTTGCCTGGTATGGAGAGGTTCCCGAAACAGGTGAGTACATAATTTCATGCATATTTCAGTTGGTAACATTATTTGTTTTTAGCCACTACTTCTAATGATGATACAATATGTACAACAGGTGTTTGTGTGTCTGTGTGTGTTTGTGTGAGGGTTGGTAGATAACAATAATAATTAATGTTTCCTTTGCACAGGTCATTCACTGCAGACAGCAAATGGAGTATCAGTAGATGAACCCCCAGGTAACAGTTCAGTTTTGTTACTGCTAATACTTATTAATCTTATGTTTAGAATAATGTGATATTTAATGTTTCAAATTTTAATTTGCCATTATTGTTCTAGACCCAAATAGAGATTCTTTTTTACGTCTTTATTTTATTCACAAGTCCAGTGTTTTTGTCGTTTATCATTTTGTAGAAAAATAATTATTTTCTTCACATTACTACTAACATAAATTATTCATTGTGTAATAATTCCAACCTGTAACCTTTATAATTGAATTTTGTCTATTTTAATGTAAGGTGTTACTGTATGATGGTATTTCAAGTGAGAATTTGTAATGTCTGTTGTATATGTCAGTTTCTCATAAACTGCATTACAATATTCCAGTATTCTTTTACATTAAATGTCATGTGATTTGACAACAGTTCATGATTTGTTTTTCTTATAATTTTATCTACAATTTGAATTATTATGATTATAATCATCATTTGTTTATAGATAACACTCCAATCCTTAAGAAGTCTCCAGACAGTTCACATGTTATGTATTTTATTAAGTGCCACTCTGCCAGATGGAATGAATTCGGAAGTGAATTGCAAGTGCCTTCCAATAAGCGTGAATCTTTAAAACATGACAAGACCTTAGATGATAGAGATCGATTGGAACAAGTTGTGATATTTTGGATTGAGTCAGAATGTTCACTGGTGACGTGGCAGAAAATACTCAAAACATTGGATTCAATGGACTTGAATAAAACAGCTCGTAGAGTTCAGGACTGCTTAAAAAGCCAACAAGTGTTCAACAAATCCCAAAGTAAGCAACTCTGTACAACTGAAATCACAAATTGATACTTCTTAGTACTTTATTGTAATATTCAATTAAACAGTGAAATAATTATAAGTACATTATATACATAATCATTGTTTCAGTATTAATAATGGTTCTATAATTTTATGTGGAACTGCATTTTCCTTTTTTGAATTAGCCTTTTTATATTATACTAAAACATTTACATAATGATCAATCCAGATATATTAATAATTATGGTGAAATAATTTACTGTTAATTTTCTCCATTCAGTAAAATCTACTTCAAAACATAATCAGAAAGACACACTCTCAAAGAAGCCAGAAGGTAAATGAATGACTTATAATATAGTAATAATATTGAAAATAGTCATCATAATACTCTTTGGACCATGTATTGGTTAATCCTGATCCTATTATGAATGTTACATAGGATACATTTTCATATTATGAAGTTTGCTTGTATTTTTCTTCTCTACACTATTATTATTATTATTCATGTAGCAGGAGGTGACGGAAATAATGCTCCATCTTAGTGATGGGCGATACTAGATTTTTTAAATTCGATACGATACTGATTACTTAGTATCTCAGTATCGGTGGTATCGATTACTGAAATGATTACTTTTTCAAAATCGTAAATGATAAAGGACTAAATAAATACACATGTAGTCATACACAACAAAAAGCTTCATAGCTGTTACAATTTGTTCAAAAAAAGCATCATATCCACTGATTTTGATTTCAGCCTATTCCTTTTCAGAGATGTTATTTCAACAGCTTTGAAAATAGTCTCTCTGATGGCACAGAGGTAGCTGGGATGGACAAATATTTTTTTACAAGAGACACCAGTGAAGGAAAAGACCTTTGATTGTCAGACCGCCACCTCAAAGGATTCTCTTTTTTTTCAAGAATGGGTCGCTCAAAATAACTTTTAAGAAACACAATGGAGTTGGGTGTGGATAATAACTAATCAGCGCCTTCAGCGGATTATCAGCCTTACAGTTTTGATAGTTAAGTACTATATTATATACTTGACTTGACATGTACATACACGTGTAGTTTAATTGCGCATGCGCAAAGTAATCATTTTATTAAAATCGATACTTTTGCCAGTAATCAATTAGTAATTGATACCGTAAAAATATCGAAATATATCGATTACTCCGATACTTTTCGATAGTATCGCCCATCACTACTCCATCTGTTTCTGTGGAGCAACATACTCGTGGATTAATAGATGATCATAATACATCATCAGCCAAGTGACTAATGAAATTAGTTTCATGATAATTATTTTATTTTGTACACATAGGAATCAGAGAAAGAAACATTGAAAGATCTCTTGAAATCCCACCATCTTTCCCCTTCCCTACTAGGAGTAATAACACAGTGTCAATTGGGATAATTTCTTATTTTATTATTCTGTTATGTATTGTTTTCTTTTTATTAATACTAATTAGCCTACATTTTCTTGTTTAAGCATAAAACTAGAACCTCTATTCTAATTTTGGAACAAATTAATACTTTTTTTTGCCCATTTTGATGTTTAATTTTTTTTCTGTTTTGGAAAATTGTTTTTTTTAATAACTTCAATTTATGACATTGCTCTGAATTTAAATAGGCTCTCATGTTATTTGAATGTATACATTTAGGACTACAATAAAAGTGTGAGTACTGCCAATCTTAACTCATGGTAACTTCATTATAACTGAGTTATCCAATGGTATCTTTTGGAATTGAATAACTATTGCATACACATGTAGTTATCAATGTAGTCTTACCACCCAATATAAGTTCACAAATTTAACACATACAGAACGTGACAGTATAACCACTGATACTTTATCTACAGTATAACCTCATATATAAAATGGTTGTATGTATAGTTTCTTTTCACATCCATAACATCATTTCTGTTGGTTCATATATGCTATGCTGTTAACTATTTGATGAAGAAAGTTTTGTATTAAAACATAACAATTAACATCAAAAAAATAATATTATCATAATTGTTATTATAATAAGAAATAAATATAAATACATAATGCATGGCAGCTAGCTACAGACAAGCAATATGATCATTATAATTGAACGGCTGAGAGCAGTGGGCTAACTCACAAAACAATAACATACTCAGGTTAACACCATAAAAATTAGTTTTAGGAACTGGAAAAAATTTATGAAGTCAAAAATATTCTCTCTTTCATGGTAGGGTATATTCAATTTTTAATTTAAATTTTTTATTAATCTATTCAACAGATCATTTCTCCATTCTACTTTGTGGATAGCAAACATGTCATGTTAGTCATCTATTTCGTCATCAGGCATAATTATATATGCATTAAGATCTTTCTAAAGCTCTGCACATACAAATTTACTCCGTTGATCAAATAACTACAATAGAATAACAAGTTCTTAACTACCTTTTATGTTAAATTAGGTATTTACCTTGGTATGTCTGGAAACCAATATTTCCTTTTTTTGGTTCACATGGAGTGATATCCTTGCTTGATCGTATCTGACATATAAATTAGCAGCCGCTACAGAGAATTGTATATTGTGTTGTATGTGTTGATTTTGTTAAACTAATATACATTGGATGCTGATCTGTAAGCTTCTCTGAGGTTAAGACTTGTGGAGTAATGTGGTTTACAACATTTATATTGTGTTTGGATGATACCCTCAATGATTAGTGAGTGATTGAATTCACATGTAACTTTCTGAGTTTATATAAATAAATAGCTTACAATTGTGTGAAAAGAAAAAAATATTCATCATCTGATCTCTAACTATGATAGAAATGATATTGTACACAAGATAATAATAGCAAGCTCTTGTAAGCTGATGATATGGAATCATATTGATCACAATAATAATACAGTATGCCTCCTGTCTCCTGCTCTTGTGTTAATAAAATTTTAGCTATATAGGTACCCCCTACTGTAATACCTAAAAGATAATTGGGTTATTAATTAACTATGTATATATTAGTTGAAGCACATAGAATTTTACTAGCAGAGAATCCAGGTGTATTTACTCTTCTAATCTTGATTGAATGGCAGTCATTTCTTCTGTCCTGTCATGAAGAAATTTTGGTTATTTGGATGGCACTAGTCCAGTCATGTGCCTGTTTACCAGTCTGATACAGGTGACTGGAGATTGTTGAAAGCCCTGATTGGTATTCTTTTGTCCAGATTGATGTTATCAGTTCAACATGAAGACGATTTTGATGAGAATCAGGAGTTGTCAACTCATATAATGGTAAACAGGTATATATAAGAAAACAAATTGGCATTTCATCATTTTGGTTTTGAATATTAATTTTAATATAGACCTTGCATTCGAAGGTTTTTATATTTCGGAAATATTCCATGTCATGAGTGGGAAAAGAATGCTTGCAATCTCGGGATAAAAGAACCAGCAATCATCTGCACGCATACAATATGTTGCTCAATACTTATTGGGAACTGCCAAACCATTGAAATACTTCTATATTCTATTCGCAGTAGAGAGAATGCTGCAAGTAATAGACTCTACTTTGTATTGTCCAGCCTCATGCCACTTAAAATGGCATACATTAAATATGTCAACCAGTTAAGAGGAACAGACACTAGATGATTTTATAATGCATAGAGTACTCTCATATTCCAGTGTCAGATACTGCCCAGATGATTTTTTAACCCCAGTCCATACAATGATATATATTCCATACAGTATAGTTATAATAATTTGAATAGAAATATAGACATCATGAAATATTTATCTATATATATAAATATATATTCATCGTGGCATGATTTTGTAAAATTAATTATAATTATTATCCTCCAATAGCTTTCGAACTATTGTTTAAAAATGATGTAATATTCAAAGACAAAGAGAGCAGTTACTCCATTACACTGAAAAAGATTTTAAAATTTTCCAATTATATAATGATGACAACATTATTTTCAAGCCCTGAAAAATGAATCCAATCAATATATTACCATGTGCACATGTACAGAATTATCGCTTTTATATCGAAACATCAATATCAGGGAATGATTATGCTACCATGGCAATTATATTTGATGTCTACATAATAATATCTGCATATAGGTTCTGTCCACTTTAAAACACTTATATCATGTCTGAGGAAACATAGTTGTAAAAATATCTTTAGATGCAATATTTCTCTCACATATCACTATGTTTACGACTACAGATTACTTGAGTGAATACAAAAATAATATTATTGTTTATACTAGTGATCTTTAATTGTAATACGGGTTTACTGGAATAATAATTCTTGATAATTTTAGATATTTGGATATGGAGCTATAATTATAAAAACAAGAATGATTTAAAAAAAAACTTTTTAAATGAATGGAGGAAGACAACGAAAGAAAGAGGATGAAAAAGAAATCGTTCCGATCTGTATCAACATGAGTGATGAAATATTCTACAGAGACCTCACCAAATGTTCCGGGTCCTCTTGATACATTAATACTGAGTGTTCCAACATCTTCTGAGACACTGATACTGTATGTATGTGTGTGTGTGCGTGTGTGTATGTATGTATGTATTTATGTAAGTATGTATGTATGTATGTATGTTTGTATGCATGTATGTATGTATGTATGTTTGTATGTTTGTATGTATGTTTGTATGTATGCATGCATGCATGTACAGGTGTGTCATCAGATACAAGGGATGCATACAGCAATTAGACATTAAAAAACTCTATCATTTCTGGATCATCATCCTAATTAATAAAAGAACAAGATGAGTAAATAATCATTTATAATAAAGTCATATTCCCTCGTTCTCCTATCTCACAAGCTTACATTAATTACAGGAATCTCTATTACATTTGAGGCTACTCCTCCTTCCATATCAATAGACATCCCATCATCACTTAAATCAATACCAGCTTCTCCTTGATATACCATTTGAATGGTACCTGAGTATACATAGAGATAAACATATAAACATACATACATGTAAATACATGCATACATACATGTGTATATACATACATATATACATACATACATACATACATGCATACATACATACATACATACATATTAGGGCTGGGAAAAAGGTTCGAATATTCGAACCTTCGTTCGTTTACGAAGCTAAATTTCTCCCTTCGAAACTTCACTGCCACGTCCACTTCAATGTTTGCACATGCGCACTTTTGCAATCTAAACGTGTGGTTAAAATTGTGGGTGTGTCCAAGAAAAGTTGAGGCTGAGTTGTTGGCTGTTTCAGCCTACATTTTCATTCAAGCGATGCTAAATCCAAGTAGAAATAGTGACAGGAACAACACTAGTACTTATTATAAAGCAATAATCCAGTTTTGGAGGCATTATATTGCCAAACAAGGTAAGAGCAACATTGATAATAACACGTGCGAACCTTCGAAGGTTCGTTCATTTTTACCGACGAAGCTTCGAAGGTTGTTTTTCTACCTTCTTCTCAGCCCTAATACATATATGCATATATGTGCATGCATACATGCATACATACATACATACATACATACATACATACATACATACATACATACATACATACGTACTTAAATACAAACATACATACATGTACATACATACATACATATATACATATATACATACATACTTACATGTATACATACATACAAACATACATACATGTACATACATGCATACATGCATACATACATACATACATACATACATACAAACATACAATCATACATATATGCATACATACATACATACATACATACATACATACATACATACATCCATACATACATACATACATACATACATACATACAAACATACATACAAACATACATACATGTATGTACATACTTACATTATGTATAAAGATACATACTTTCTACACACAAGCCATCTACATTTTTCACAAAATACAAATACACAATTCCATACCAGATGTTCCAAAGTTTCTGATGAGTGTTAGAAACCCAGGTATACATGTTGATTCATCTACACTAACACCAAATGATAATGGTAAGAATTCCACTTCTCCATATGAATTATCATTGGCTGATATAGTCAACTCAGCCATAGTTGCAGATGAATCTAGGACAGGACTTCCAACATTGGTACTAACTGGTTCAACTCGTTCTATATTTACAAAGAAGGGTTCATCCATTTCAGGGATATTATCATCAATCACTGTTATAGAAATGGTTGCCTCACTTACACTCTGATGTCAAAAAAAGAATAGATACATGTAGATATAAAAACTGATAAATAGATTCATCATAGTATACACGTCAGAGAGCAGAAGAGAGAGATAGATTAAATACTGATAAATAGATGCATCATAGTATACACATCAGAAAGCAGAAGAGAGGAACAGATGATGAAAGAATAGATAAAGATGTTGAATGCCTCACATCTGGAATATTAACAGATTCTGAAACCTGTTCAAACTCAGTGGTCACATTCCCGGATCCAGTGATATTCCAGTATACCAGTATCTCACCCAATTGGCTGACTGTTTGATTCGATAAAAGATTTATAGTTTCACCTACCGTAATTATCGCTGAGCGAGAATTAGTAGCAAATCATGTCTAAACGATTCATCAGGCTCAGGGAAATTATCTCTAATGATGTCTATAGAAATAGACCTCATGTTCTCTCCAGCTGCAAAGTTCAAAATGGCACCCTCTCTTGTGAACCAAGAGAAACAATTTAAAAGTCTATATATGTATGTACATGTGTGTACATGTGTGCATGTGTGGTACATGTGTGTATATATTTTCATGCATGTATGTATATACATGTGTACATGTATGTACATGTCTGTATATACTCGAGTGTACATGTGTGTAAGTACATGTGTGCATGAATTATCAGAATTTACATCTTCTAGTTATTATATATTACTATAATTATTACATCATGATCAATGGTCGATTGTTCGTTACCTGTGAAGTCATTGGTTGAAGCTGAGATTCCAGTTGCATTCCATGTGACTTATATACTTCCGGCAGTTCCTCTTTCTCTCTCAACAATCAACATAACAGGGATATCTTCACCAGTGTCTGATTCCTGAACACTATCCTCTTGTAGTTGTCCACTATGCAATACATATCTACCATAAGGATGGATGGAAGATTTGATATCCTCAACACCTACTACTTCCACTCCTGTTAATTCTATAGTGAAGTTTTCTCTCAATTCAGGTTGTTTGTCTAGAGAGGATGGTAACAGGAATGGCTCCAGTATCAGAAATGTCTATTATAGTGATGTTGTTATTTAAAATAAAAGTAAAGTCTTGCTCTGCTGAGGCAAGTTGAATTGTGAGAGACTTTAGCTGCAGCGATAATATAATATGTATGTATGCATGTAAGTATGTATGTATGTATGTATATATGTACGTATGTATGTATGCATGTATGTATTTATGTAGTTATGTATGTACATGTATGTATATACAGTAATTGACACAATTAACTTACGTGTAACACGTTAATACATGTGTAATTTTGGATTAATCACACAAGTATTAACGCGTGAAAACCACTAATGATGCCCATGGAATTATTAAACGCGTGAAACCACGACAAAGTGTAAGCCACGCGAAAGGCGTGACCACAAATCCAAAGTTATTGCAGTGTGGTTAGCTATATACTTATACAGGTAAGATAAGTCTAAATGTAAGATCAGTGATAATAATAATAATGTTTTTATAATTATAATTTTTATTTATACAGGAAATATAAGTCTAACTTTTAATAAGATAAATGATAATATTACTATTTTTATAACTATAATATATACAACCACGCATCTTAAAATCAAGGCCCAAGCACCCAAATAAATACATGCTTGGAGTGGGATTTCAAGAAAAAGTGCTACTGCTCTTGTCCTTTTTAAGACCAACATGACAGCAACTAGGTACACCAAAATACTGGATGCCTCCCTTGTACCGTTCATAGCTAAAAACTTTCCTGATCATCATTGTTTCTACTAGGACAATGACTCAAAGTACACAAGCAGATGGGCTCAGTGGTTTTTTGATGAGCATCATATAAATTGGTGGATGTCACCTCCGGAGAGTCCAGACCTCAATCATTCTCAATAGGATTGAGGTTTGTACTCACTTTGCAGAGCTTGCTTAATACAGTATTAAGCAAGCTCAGTACAAACCCAGGACTCTGCCAGAACTGGAACAAGCTATTACACACAAACAAACGTCACACCAGCAGTTTGCTCTCGATACATATTCATGAACTTCTGCTAACAATTGAGGGAGAACCATCATGTCATGTTTTTTATACAACTATACTTTTATTATTACTTATTTCTATATCATTATTTAATATTATTAACTTTTAATTTCCAAAATATAAAATTATAAAAAAAGACATTGTATTATATATACAACTTCCATAATAAGATTATTATCACCGCCTCAAAACCACAAATCAATTAACACGCGCACGAGCAGTGCGCGTTCACGCGTGGAATTAAAAGTAAATGCGCATTCTCCAACAATGATTACACGCGATTATTCACGCATTAACACTAGTTATGAACACGCGTTACATGTAAGTTAATTGTGTCTGGTACTGTATGCATTTATGTACATATTTATGTACATGTATGTATGTATGTATGTACGTATGTATGTATGTATGTATGTATGTATGTATGTACGTACGTACGTACATACATATATACATACACACATACATACGTACGTACGTACGTTGATATACAAGCCTAGAAAACAAGCAACACGAAGGAAGAAACTTCTCCATTGCCATTTATTTGCATAATAATTGCAGTTTTTTTTTTGTTTCTGCACATACATGTAAGCAAACATTAAATGAATAATTGAACGCACTTACGTACACGTACGTACGTACATACGTAACAGCAACCTTTGTGTGTTTATTGAATAATTGAACGTACTTACGTACACGTACGTACGTACATACGTTCAATTATTCATTTAATGTTTGCTTACATGTATGTGCAGAAACAAAAAAAAAACTGCAATTATTATATCAAAGAACTAACAATAAAAACACAGAGGTTGCTGTTATAAACATGTATTGTAACTACTTACATCAAAATGGTGAGTTAATACTTTATATTGTGTGAGAACTAATTTATGATGAGTAAGCAAGTGAACATTTAAATATTTGCTCAATAAGGAAAGTGAGTGTTTGAATACTACAAAGCAATATTTGTTTCAGCACTAAATTAATTAATCAATTTTGGCAAATTGATAATCGATATCAGAATCAAAATCTCGTATACATGTATATAATTATATCTCACCTGTTTATCATTTGTCAAGAGTAGTACAATCATTTAAAATGCTCTCACAGTGTCCAATGTAGGGACAATAATATCAGCATACTGCATGCCAGGATCAACAACATACTTGAAATCATTCATCCAACCAATCCATCTAATAGGCTAATTTGAAAAATGAAGAAAATTTTAATGCAGATTTATAACATGTATACATATATGTACATGTACAAAAATGATATGTATCTACAAATAGTACATGTACACGATTCTATATGTACATGTACACGATTCTATATGTACATGTACAACTGTACATCTAAACATAATGTATCTACGTACATGTACATATACATGAAGTCATGATTCTGTATCTACAGGGACATGATTCCATTTGTACATGTATATGTATATGCACTGTATCTACTTGTACATGATTCTACATGTATATGTATATACATGTATGTATGTATTGTATCTACATGTACATAATTCTACATGTACATGTACATGTATATATGTATGTATTGCATCTACATGTACACTGATTCTACATGTACATGTATATACTATATACATGTATGTATGTATTGTATCTACATGTACATGTACATGATTCTACATGTACATGTATATATGTATGTATTGTATCTACATGTACATGGTTCAACACGTACATGCACGTATGTACTATATTTACATGCATGTACATGATTGTGTCCACATGGTACATGTACATGCCTATCATCAAATTCCTACCCTCTTCTTAGATTTGTTTCTTCTCCTTATCCTCTTCATCTCCTTTTGTTGGCTGACTAATTCCTCCATCATCAAGTTTATAATCATAAACCAAACCATCCTCAGGAAATGTTCTCTGCCTTACATTTCTCCCTCAACTACACAGAGAATTTTTGTCTGGAGGGTCAATCACAAGTAGCTCCTCTACTCTATATAAGAGAAAACAGAAAGAATGGCTCTATTAGTTTAACAAATGCTTGGAGTTTTTCTTTGGCAATACTCTCACCTTGGAAAGAGATGAGTTGATTTAGTAATAAGGACAAATATGTACAAGTATTCCTGCATATATGAAAATTATACATAACACACACGTGTAATTAATGACAATGTAATGAAGATAGACCAGTGTAACTGTGTTTGAAAAAAATTGAAGTTTGTACATGTAGGTAAATAATTTTGTATACAGGTACATTGTGTATGTTCCACTGTTTCATAACTGCACACTATGTGTATAAAAATGGCGGCATTTCTTTTAGCACACAAAAAGAATGTAAGGCTACTTCAAGAGAAAGGAAAGAGATGGATCAGGAGAAAATGCAGGGGAGTGGTCAGTTTGAAATAGGTGGAGCTTTGGGTAGAATCACCACTCTATTATTTTCCTGGGAACAACACTGTTGTGTACATGTTACATGTACATGTACATGTATAATAACCCAGAATCAAATAGGGTGATTTTCTTAAATTTTGAAACAAACTTTGAGAATGATTTCATGTACTTTACTTTTTTGTGGGTTAGATTCTCAGCTGTTTAATTATAACATGAAGCATAAATTTAATCTGCATGTTACATGTAGATAATTATACTGCCGTACAAATTAAAATCCACATAACTAAATATCTTACCAAGTCTGTTGTATAAAAGAAGAGAAGTTTTGTCCTAACAGCAACAGACGTATGAGATGTTTGATTCGGACCCTGCCAGCTGGGCTGCCTTGGTAGCTCAGTTGGTAAAGCATCTGTCTGGAGTACAGAGTGTCGTAGGTTTGAATCCCACCTGAGGCAACTCTCATTTTCGTTTTTCTATTTGCCTGAGGTGTCTTTCTTTCTTTCTTTTTTTCCTTCTTTCTATAACGTCATGCATACATACCCAGGAGAGAGTGTGAAGTTTACAAGGGTAACTTTAGTAGATACATGTGTACTTCAGGTGTGTAATGAGGATTAGGTAGTTTAGTAGTGATGTAAGTTTAAAGATGGTATCACTGAGTCTCCTAGTTTTATTACAGTGCTGCCAGCTTGTTTGAAAGTCTGGGAAGTAAAAAAAAATGGATGAACAGTTTATATGGATGAATGGAAACGAGGTATAAAGATTGATACATGTACAAAAAATGAGGAAACAGATAAATCAATCAAGTACATAAATATATATTATACATAGGCGTAGGAACCAGGGGGGGGGGGGTTAGGGGGCTGCAGCCCCCCAAAAAATCTTCAACTTTTCTGAATTATTTAATTATTAATTAATTTGATCGATTAATACTGGGTGTGGTCTCTGCCCACTTACTGACTGTAACAACACGATGAAGCAAAGCAAGTTAAGAGCTGTCTTCTCTATTGGAACTGAGTGGTAAGTTAAAACCATAAATTTACGATCAACACTAGTGAATGAATTATAAGTCAGTCTATCATCATGTTTTGTAGATGAGAACAGCAGACAATCAAGACTCAACAATTTACTTTTACTGCATGTTCATTCATCTGATACAGACAGCCTTGATCTTAAGGATATTGCTTGACAGTTTATAGTGGTTAACGATCGTAAACTTCATTATTTTGGTAAAATATAAAAATTGAACTTTGTGAACTTTTTGTAGATTATATTCTTCAGTCACATGATTTTTATAAAAATAATTTTGGCCATTATTGCGACTAAATTAATTGCTAAACTTCCGAATTTCTAATTATTGCGCATAATTATTATTTTTGAGTCAATTAATACATCATAGTTAGCCACACCCCTCATGAGTAATTAATGACCCAAAATAAATCTTGTGCGACGCACTTCACGTGCCACTGCTCAGCCCCTCCAATTTTCGATTGCTTCCTACGCCATGTAGATAGATAGACACGAAGAAACATGCAGGGATATTCAGCTTACTGAATAATTGCATTACACATGCAGGTGCAGTCTATACATCATGTATGATTGTTAATGAGGTACAGTCTGTCAGTCTTGATATTGTTTCTGACAGGCCAATAGTATGTATAGAAACTACATGTACATGTACATACATGTAAATTGTGTTACATGCATGTATATTGTAAAATAACAATATTTATTATCAAAAGAAGGAATAATTATACAACTAAAGGTCATCATGGACACAATCCCCGAGGGTTCTATAACTAAAGAGCTGAAGGGAGGTGTTGTACCACTCTAGGCAATGCCATTTTCTTTTGATGTGGTCAAAGGAATGCAACCAAATCACAAATATGCTTTGGTTTTTGTGTCAGCACCACTCTGTTAAAGTGTGGCTAGCTATATGTACAATATAACACTGAATTCCTAATATATATATACATGTACACACATAGAACGATGGATTATAAAATGAAGTGACATACATGTGTACATGTACATGAACAGATACACATACTGTATGTAATTAAAAGACAAATTACATGTACGTGTACATGTCCAAGTCATGTACTAACTTGTCGCAGTAGAATTGGTTCTAGAGCTGGATCTAATCCCTCTCCAACAATTTCAAGCAGGCAAGGTTTACCAAATCTAACAGAATTCTCTAAACTTCTCAAGAAATCTTTATTAGTTAGTTTGAGGACATCAAGATTGTTGTTCTTTTCCTGTTAGTGGATGAGAAAACTTTGTATGTACAATTTGTACATGTACAATGTAGCAAAAAAAAGAAGAAATGGAATACATGTACACTATATTTACATTGCAGAAGAAATACATGTACATGCGTAGTGACATTGAATCAATACTGGAATCAATCTTTATTAATAACATGTGTATTAAACAGTTTTGGAACATGTACACTGTAACCAAATACTGCATTGAATAGTATTGAATACTAATGAAGTTAGAAATCAGTTATCATTTTGTACATGTACATAAATTACATATTATGCTGTTCCAATATAATTATATAATCAGTAGTCATTATTGATACAAAGTATGTGACCATTACAGTAGAACTATTACCAGAAAAATATTTGGCATACTATACATGTACATGTGCATGAACCGTACATAGACTTACATGTACATATACATGTACATTATACATGTAGATATTTAGATCTAAACAAAAGGTGCACATATTATTATGAAAATAATTCCGTAGAGGTACACATACATACGTACATGTACTGATACTGTAACTGAAGAAGGCCTTTGAGCTGAAATGTTCTTATAAGCATTAAGAAAGAAAAATTTACATTGTATCATGAATATTATGGAGATGTTCATAATAAAGTTTTAAATGAAGAAAAGGATATCTTCAAACTCTGAACTATACAACCATACACCTTATACTTTCTGCTAAAACAAAACAATTCCACATGTACATGTACATGTATTATGTACTATAATTGTGCATGTATAATTATAGTACATAATACATGAACATATACGCACCCTACTTTTCACCCGTTTATTACCTTGCCCTTGTGGATCAATAAAGAGGGCCAACGTCTTGAGAACTGTGTGATCACTCCATTCTCAACAGAGAGACTATCTCGAGGAAGACCTTTAACAAACAATATAAAATGTACATGTTATTACAAGAATAATAAAAAAACATTTTCAATAAAAATGAAAGATGTAGGGACGTCAAAACCCAAAAATCATGCGAACAAGGTTGGGAAGCTAACATAGGACCAAAAATTAAACAAACCACTTCCATATAACCGTACATAAGCACTTACACCGCTATACAGCAAAATACAAAGAGTTGTATGTATGTAGGTTTATATGGAAGTGGTTTATTTAATTTTGGGTCCTATGTTAGTCTCCCAACCTTGTTCACATGCTTTTTGGGTTACATTTTTTGAAGAAACATGTACATGTACATGCAAAGTGCATGTATGTTCGAACTCATGATATAACCTCAAAATTAGAATGTGCTGACTTAATATGTGATGTACATGTACATGTAATATATACATTGTAGTTTAAGGTCACAAGGAGCTAATACATGGGTATACTGTAAATAATGAAACCATGGATTGAAACATATACAAACAGGATTATTATATAAAAATAGGCAAAAAGATTGTTTGTACATGTAATTCCAAACTAAAGAGGGTACTTATGTACCTGCTATTTGCCAATTTCTTATCTTTACCGGATCACCAAGAGTAGCTATTAAACTAGCTGATTTTCCATGTGGTACTCCAAACTCAGTCAGCTTCTTGTGCCACAGATGAATTACATCATTACAATACTTACCCTGTGTAAAATGAACAAAAGGAAATTGTGAACACATAAATCTATCATTCTATAAAATATGTGTTTGAATCAGTCTAAATATGACTTGTTACATGAATAAAAAAATGGGTACCATGTCATAGTTACACAATAACTTGTAAAAATATCAACAAAGCCAAAGTGGCTCCTATATACATACATGTATATGATATACATGTACATGTACATGTACACATAACATAATTTATCTTCAACTACATGTAACAATTAATTAGATAATGAGAATGCTCTCACACATGACACTCACATGTACATGTACATGAATACATGTATGTACATTATACACTATATGCATGTATTATTATTGTATAACTAAAACCCCTTTTAGTAAGGCATTGTGACTTTTAGTTAACTAAATTATAACTAAATTACAGTAATAACTAAAATGAAAATTGGCCAATAATGGCACTTTTACCATGTACATGTAGTTAGTTATTTCACCATTCTGCAAAATAATTATCAATGATAGATGGATTCATGTTTCTACCCCTGCAAGCACAATTACTTGGTGAAGACCTGAGTAATTGTCACAACCAGTAGACTGATACCCTTGCTACTTCAAAGTTGATGGCACTATTTGGTTATCTACACTGATAAAAGACAAACAAGGGCCATCAGCTTAGTCTCACAGGCCAGCCCCTTTGCTAGACTACATCAGCTTCAGCTAAAACCTAAATCCTTTTAGTAAGCCTAATATCACCTTAAGTAGTTAATTAAATTTCATGTATATATACCAAAATAAAATATTTGATAAATTAGACATACTATAATATATAATGAGTTGTTTTTGTTAAACTAAAACAACACTAATATGTACAAGCATGTACATGTACATGTATATTTACATGTACACATGTATGCACACAGAACTTACAGTGAAGGCTCATAAGTATGCTACACAACCTGCTACTGTTGTAATATCACCAATCACATAACACAGCATTTGATCAAACTCTGCTACTGATTCTGCCGACCTAATTTTTTCTTCTGCCAATCCTCCAATAAGCTAATAAAAAGCACACATTGTACATATATATGTACTTTGGCTAAGTATTATATATACATGTACTTTGGCTAAGTACATGTATTACATATACAGTACTTTACACTTTGGCCTGTTATCCCTGTGATTCCCTTGGACATATGGTATATAGTATAACTGTTGTGCTGTATGAATGTGTCACACTTTAAAAATACATATACATGTACGTACATGTACAGTGTACATGTACATGTGTCTTTCTTTCTTTCTTTCTTTCTTTCTTTCTACATCTCCGATAACATCATGTACATGTACATGTATGTATGTTTGGTTATTTCTATAATAATTATACACTATATAAATTGGCCACACTACATGTAAATTAGTACACATATCACAGTCATTAAGCTTGTCTTCAATATGATTTACACAGAAAGCCAACAAACTTGTACATTATTTTTAGGTTATAATTGATCAGTATATGCTATACATGTACCTACATGTAAATGCAGTCATTTTAAATCTGTGTAGATCTTATGCAGACATGTACATGTAATCAGATGTAATGTATGGACATACTTTTCTGCTCTCTCTAGCCTAGCAGAACACAAGGCACATTTCTCGGCTAATTCTTCTTTCTTTGCAGTAGTTTCTAAATATTTTGCATTCAGAGTTTCCAATCCTTCCTCAACATCACGAAGTCTTTTTTTAGCTTCAATCAAGAGACGTAGAGTTTCTTCTAGTGATGCTTTGGCCTCTGCTAGTCTGGCCTATGAAAGCAATCACAGTGTTGTGAAGGAAAGAAAAGTCTATACTTCAACTTACTCTTTTTGGAGCTACTCCTTTTGCAACAAAATGGTAATTGTGCATAGCATGTAGCAACAAACAAATTGATGTACAAGCTTTAGATACCTGTAGTAAAACATGAAAATTAATACATGTATCCATGTATCCATGTATCCATCCATCCATCCATCCATCCATCCATCCCTCCATCCATCCATCCATCCATCCAATGTCCCAAGAGAGTTAAAGAAATTTTAAACATCTTGATGCCCAACTACTGTAAATCGTTAAATAGAAGCCCGGGCGTCTATTTCTTTTAAAAGGTTTTGAAGTAGGCGTCTATTGAAGACAGGTGTTTACTCGAAGCCAGTGTTTATTAATCCTTTAGCGTCTAGTCTATAATTAATATGGGCGTTCTTGTATGTGTGGGCGGAGCGCTTAATACATCATCTCTAAAACTCTCACATTTTACAATACTGAAGATTCTAACTTACTGGAAAGAAGAGTTCTTAAGAAAGCCATTGATGTAAAATTTATGCTTTGCTATCAGCAGGAAGACAGCAAGGCGAGTGCTTGAAAAATAAATAGTTCCACGGGCAACGCCTACTTTATACTAGCCTGTATAACGTCTGACTTTTAAACAGCAGTTACTTTTAACTTAGTTAGACAGAAGACATTCCAAGAAAGCCATTGATACCAAAAACATGCTTCGTTAGCTGAAGGAAAGCAGCAAGGCAAGTGATTGAAAATGTAGTAGTGAATTCACAGAACACGTGTTACCTTCTTAACCATGCCCAGGTTTCAATTCGAGACCGGCGTCTATTGAAAGAATCTTCAAGAAACCCCCTGCGTTTATTTATGACAGGTTTTTATTCAAATGCGGCTTCTACTTAAGGATTTACGGTATCTGTGCAGTTGTAGATATAGCATGGAGCACTGTGGTTGGGCTACATGATGATTGTTGGCATTGTTGGCCCTTTGATCTTCATAACTACCATGCTACAAAATGTAAGTATACAATACCTTTGCGATAGCCTGAGGAGTGAAGTCTTCATTATCAATGTATGGTTGAATCTTCTGAATAACACTATCAGATATGTTGTCCTGTTAAAAACATGTATACAAAAATTTACATGTACTAGAGTCTGTTATAGCATATACATGTGTACATGTAGTATAATATCATAAACTGTGATTCAGGTGAAAGTTTGAAAACAGTGCAAGAAAATAGACTGCAGGTCACGTTAAAAACGTAGTTCCTATTTATCTATGTATATCTACATATGTATGTGTATTTATGTATGTATGTACAGTGCATGTACATGTACACATGTACATGTATGTATGTATGTATGTATGTATGCATGTACCTATCTATCTCTGTCTGTTTGTCTATCCATCCATCCGTCCATCCATCCGTCCATCCAACCACCCACCCACCTACATGTATCAATCCCTCTATATATCTTTCTATTGTACATGTATCTGTTTTTTTAATCTATTTATCTATCTATATACATATATCTGCCTCTGTCTCTTGTAATTACACAAATTGTACATATACTGTATACATTTACATACCTTATCAAACTTGAACAAGCTATCCAGAAACATTGATGGGTCCTGCAATATTGCTTTACCTGGTTCCCAATAGTCATCAACTTTCTGACCCATTTTCTCACCAGCTACTTTTTTAGGTTTAACATCTCTCATAATACACACAGCTTCAATTACTATTCTAACACCTTGAGGTAGACGTTGGAGAGCTCTCACTTCAGCTACATAATTCTTGTTTAGATTTTTCAGACTGGCAAATGCAGCCTCCTATAACAGTGTGGAGTATATCACTAAATTGTACAGTACAGTACTGTTATGTATAACTGTAGGGTCACAATACTATATATACTAGCTATCAGAACTGTGATTGTTCATGGAACTTAGCCCAAAATAAATGCTTACCTACATGTACATGTACATGAACTTAGCATATATGTAAATAAACTTAGCTTACATGAACTTAGCCTACATGTAAATAAATGCTTACCTACATGTACATGTACCTGAACTTACCCTACATGTACATGTACATGAACTTAGCCCAAAATAAATGCTTACCTACATGTATACTCAGTCAATGATGTTCAGGAACATTGATCAATTGTTGAACAGTGTGAGCTTTGTATACACTAAGTTATACATGTACATGTACATGTACTTTTGTTGTGGATATACTCACAATTTATTATGAATATGCCTTAACATTTATTACTGCTTATCAGTAAACATAAGTCATACATATATACAATACAATAAGCACATGTATTTGGTAAGCTACATGTACATGTAAATTACTAAAATTTTGTGTTGTATCATTAATTGTTCTATCCAGCTAGGTTGCATTTAAAGTGTACTGTACTCTATCTACCCTTGTGTGTGCCTTTCATTACTCCTAAATGTCAAAAGGACAGTTTAAACTAATATTACTCATTTTCTATAAGTTAAAAGCACACAAGTGTATACATGTGTGAGTGCGGTAGAGGGTATACCATAACTATTTATTAAGTGCCCAGTTAAAATGTTTGTAGAAAGCACTCCACAGCTAGTACATAGATGTACATGTATATAAACTAAATTGAACTAACCAGTGCTGGAAATGCTTCATCCAAGTCTCTCTGTGCATCATCAGCAATGGTTTGTGTCTCTTCACCTTTAATATTTGCTTCTTTTCTTCTCTTTGAACTACTTCTTTTGCAATAGCTATGTCTTTCTTAATCTGTTCCATTGACTCATCGGTTTCTATTTGCACTTGTTCAAGCAATGGTTGCATCTCCTCTAGTTCTATCTGAACTTCCTCTGATGTACTCAACAACTAATCAAAAGAAAGTGTTATATACGATACTTAATTGCTGAAATAAAGGTACAAATACTAGATAGAATAATAAAATGAATGGATGAACGATAAATAGATCTGTACAGTGTACATGTATATACACCAGAAGTGGTAGGGGTGTGGCACTAAAGGCACTAAAGAAGGTTTTGGAAGAGCCTTTGAGACCTCCAGGACAGCATCAAGCAACAGACCAGTCAACTGTTGAAACTAGTTCCAGTGTAACTCAACCCACACAACAGACTTCAATGATGTCAGGAGTTGTGAAGCCAATGGGTAGATGTCAACCACACCTATTGCTCCACCCTCTAAACCTAATGATACTTTATTATGGGTATGCTCATAGGTATAAAAATATGGTGGAAATGAGTATTCTTTCATTTATTTATAACAGATGAAAGTGTTCTATACAACCCTACAGCCCCCAAGAAACTCACACAGTTTGATTTCCATTTAGAAATTGCCACAAGACTTCTTCAGGGAATTCCTCATCGCACTCAACAGCACTGTATATAAGAAAAAAAAACAAAAGATTACAGACATAGTAATGATAGTATCAGTGGAGGTGCTGCAAAGTACTTCTACATGATGCCTTGGAAGTATTTCACACCCAACTCACATATGACTGCTAGTAATGTTAACACTATATATTATCACTTGACATACATGTACATGTATAATAAATGGAAATATATCCTTAACCGTGCATACGCATTTCTGGTATATTATATATGTGACTGTGGATGCGGAAATCAATCATTTGTAAAAAAAGAATTTTGTCAAACACTTATATTCAAATGCTCATTATTCAGTGATTTTGTATAGTTGGCCAATATAATCTTGTAGACAAGAAGAGCAACTATTCCTCTACCTATATTCCAAGTATAGTAAGTTACCTGTGTAAAATAGCTGAGCATTTGAATAAGCAGTTGACAAAACTCTTATTTTACAAATGATATCCACGGTCACATTATATATAATATATTATATTATAATAAATATTCATTCTAAGTATAGTATATATAATTTAATTAACAATTCAGAGTCCAGGGATACGAAATTAGCACATATAGATCTAGACACACAGATATTCTTTTGTTTCAACACACAAACGGTTAGCGACAGGAATGTTTCCATCATAATTACGTGGGCGAACATGAATAACGTCAATGAATAACGTTATAAAAATGAATATTGAATATAAATAACTTCCATTGGATCGAATCCCACAGTTGGAGCTGGACTGCAAAATCTGGATAACACCTGTTTCATGAATGCAGTCATTCAATCTGTTGTGCACAATCCAAACTTCCATAAATGTCTATTTATGCACCAGGACTGCAGTAAGATAAACATTATTCTGTCACAGTATTATTATGATAAAATATTATTATTAATGCATTAAATACACAACAATATTTATATTTTAAAGGCAGAAAGCAATTTTGTACAGTTTGTTGTCTGAAAGCAATTGCTGGGCAAAAGATTGGAACTATATCTCCAACACAAATATACAAAAAGCTCAGTCGTAAGATAACCTCAATTTAAATACATGAACATTATAGTTAAGCAAAGTTCTCTTTAAAGGAATACTTCCGCAACGGAGGCATAATGAGCAAGAAGATGCTCATGAATTTCTTGTGAGGTTCCTAGAAAGTATAGAGGAGACAAGCATTAGGTATATAAATGAACAAGACACATGATTTATTACATTTATATTATTGAAATATAGGAATAAAAACAATAGGTAATGTGGTATAAGTAGTATAGAAACTTACTAATGCTTTATAATTATATAGTGAGATGTATCACCTGTAATGCACTAAAAGCTCAAAGTGACTATCAATTACATCTACAAGTGGACCTACAGGTATCTAGTAATCGTATAAAGATGAAAAATAGATGATATATATTACAATCAACAAGGGAAAGAATTTGCAGCAGTTGATTAACTGCAACGAAGAAGAAATTCTAACTCCTGATAACCTTGTATTTTGTAACAGGTACAATATCATAACCTTTAATAGTATACGTGAAGTACAAATTACACAGTTGCCAAGTCAATACAAGAGCAGGGGTAAGGCGTGAGATTTTCCATATACCTTCCACTTTAATCATACACATCAGGAGGTATATCAACATCTTTACTCTACATAGCAATGAACATCTTGGTCATCTGTACATCTTTTTTAAAGGTTTTCATGGGAAAATATGCAGCCTAAGAAAAATTGTCAGGAAGTAAACTTTCAAGAGATGGTAACAATTTATGACAAAAAAGTAAACATTGCAGAGAAATATTGTACTTCATTTAAAAGGCATTATATTACAGGGTAAACAGGATCAGTATATGCTATCTTCTATTATAGTACATGTGGGTAGTACATCCAAAGAGGGACATTACATATCTTATGTTCGCACTTTAAACGGGTGGTATGAAATGGATGATACACAAGTAATTCAAAATAATATAAAATCCATCTAGCCATGCATTATTGATTACACAGGTAACTTTGGTTGACATAAGTCAAGTCTTGAACAAGCAAGCTTATGTTCTATTTTATAATAAGGTTACTAACAGTCTCAACACATACTTGACCCTGTAACATGACATTCACCACAGAAAACACTCATCAAAAGTGATTCATCAACACCATTACAAATAGAAAAGCCACAAGTCATCAAGTAGTTTATCATCTGACTCACATTATAAATATGATGCAAAAGAACTACCAACGAGAAAAGGTGAATACATTAACTATTAACCAATAATCTGTGCATGTAGTGTAAACAAGCATATTACTTATTAGAAATGGAAGAATGTTTCACAAAAATGACATTAAAGAGAGTGGTTGCTTCCATTGTGTGGGAAAGCAACAATCACAAACAAGTGGTTGACATTACTGAGATTGATCTCCTCTGTCTCCAACAGAGGACAAAGGTTATCAATGATGATCAGTGCTGGCTCAAAGACAATGTAATAATGGATTACATTCATGATTAAGCAATGTGGCAATTAGTTTCCTCTTTCAGATTGTTAACAGTTACATAATGTTGATTTGCAACAGCATTAAGGTTTGAAACCTTAGTTGTTGATTTTACATGCATGTACATATAATTCATTTACCAAAGAACAACAGTATATTACCAGTTAATTCTTTTTTCATGAGGAGACTCAACAAAAAAGGGATTGACAATACGATAGATAAGTGGTACAGTAAGGTCAATTAAAACAATAATGTTATTGTTGTAGCATTACTGGCAATAATAATACCCTCAGTTGAAAATGTTCGACGGATTTGACATGTGGATCATTCCTGTTCATAAGGGTGCTCATTGGACAATGCTGGTAATTAATATACAAATACTCATTATTATTAAAATTAATATTATTATTTAATGTTTTCATTTCCACGACATGGATTGTACATGAAAATAGGTAGTAGACTTTCAAGATAAAGTAATACATTATTCTGACTCTGTTAGTAGAGTAAGTGGAATTGATTCATCTGCTATAAAAACAATAATGTAAGAGACAATACATGTACTAACAAACTGTGAAACATTTACCATAAAATTGTAAAGAAATTCATTGAGAGACGGTACACACGTGAGACTAAAAATGTCTTCAGTTGGACAAATTGGAAACAAGATTTTCATCCTGTATGCCACATGCACATCATGTGTTTATCAATTTACATTAATTATGTACTACAGCATACACCACAACAGAAGAATCCATTTGATTGTGGGGTATTTGCTATAAAGGTTAGTTCAATTGCAGATAGCATAATGAGGACAAACATATAAATGTACATAACAGATAGCACAATATATAGCACATCGGAAAACAGTTGATTACTCTCAGGTAAACAAATACACGTATTCATCTACAACATTACTCTAGCCACAATTGCTATTACGGAAAGATATTCATAGATTTCGTAACGAAATCCTTTATGAACTTCTCCATGGAAGCTTACTGTCAGTAAGAACACTAAACAAATTGTATTATACTTGTAAAAACAGGGAAAGTCAACAAGTAAGTTTGTTGTTTTTAGTACTTCATTATTAATTTTTATTAATTTAAATTTCTTTTTGCAGGTTGTCTTTACTTGTTGTTATGTTCCTTCCATTTAAATCAGTGATTGTTTTTAAAACCTACACCTTAGTGTTTTTCTTTGACCTTTTCTTTACCAGCTCTTTTAAGAGCTACCCATTACAAAAGATAGCCTCATAACATACTGTCTCTACAAAGCTAAATAAGCTTTGTAGAGACAGTATGTTATGAGGCTACACAACTACATGAAAAGATGAGTTAACATAAGGTATTACTTCTACTTTACAAGTATTTCTTTATACTATCAGGGATAATTTAACAAGGGAAGGCTGTTCATTAAACAAAAACGCAACAAATAAATTATGGCTAGTCATATTTAATCCTGGTTAGTTCATATTTTTAATTACTAACTACAAAATTATCAAATTTTGCTTCTACATCATGTAGCTATAAATATTTCACAACAAACAGTGGCTACAAAAGGAGAAAAACTTCCAAATTTAGTTGTATTCTGAAAAATACTTATATTAAACAAATGTACATGATTATAAATTTATCATTAAATACTTACACGATGATTGAAGAAGATCTTTATAGAGCACACATTCTCTACCATTAAATGTTTTATTTACTCAATCGACCTGACTTTGTCTTTATCTCGATTGGGATGTTTTATATATCATTCTAGAGCTAATTAAAGCTCTATTCAGTAAGTCAAATAATCTATTTGGAATTTTAATTGATATAAGACCAGTTTTCGCAGAGCCCTGATATTTATCTTGCATTCACACACAAGGAAACTTAAGAGGAGTCATAGTGACGAGTCTGATAAATGTGTGTAAAGGAGCATCACTACAATTTTCTTCTTTGATTTATTTTTCCAGCAGTTTCCAGTGTTGAAGAGTGTTCCTCAACTCTCAGTAGATCAGTCATCAAGATATTCTCTCGATATATATATATATATATATATATATATATATATATACATAGGCGTCGGAACAAAAAATGGTATTATGGGGCTATTGGACGACGTGCAAAGCACGCCGCCGGAAAAAAAAATTAATTAATCAAGCTGGTGTTTGCAAGCCTAAATAAGATGTGTTGCAGTATTGCAGTATTGTAAAAGTCAGTAGAAATATTGGTGGGGCTCTCCTAACTGTTTTCATCAACTTTATCTCATCTCACTATTAAATAATGGTAGTTTGTCTTCCAAACCGGTAGCTATACTGGCAAAGGAAAGAAATTAATTTTTTTTTCAATTCCATAATAATAATGTATTTATTATCTGTTTAAGGAAATGAATCATAAAATAGTAATATTTACAATTTACTGTAAACTGAATTTGAAAGTGGAATTCTTTCTTGATGACTCCTCATAAGAAATGAAATAATAAAATATTAAGTATTAGGAAATAATTAAAAATACAATGTATGACATTGAATTGGATTAATATATACCTGTCTTGTGTTAAACATTGTATGAAAATATGTCACTAAATTACTGTGCTATAATCTGCTGTCTAAAGCTTATGGTGTCTGAAGCTCGATACAAAAAGACGGTTGTATTTCGATCCATAAATTCACACCTAGTTTAGTTGAATACAACAGTACTCTAAACTCTACAGTAATACATTATTATACATTGTAGATTAGGAATTTACTCACCTTTTAAAATTAGTAACCATTTGTAGTCTTCTCTTTTGGTAGCTCAGCATATAAAAAAGATAATATAAATTGTAATAATTAGTGAATACTGGTCAAGATTAAATTACAGGTATATTGGATTATATCTACTCTGAAAATGCATTCCTAAATTACTGTTCTATAATCTGCCATTAACAGCTCATGGTGTCTGAAAATTCATTACAAAAAATAACATAACATTTAGAATAACACATTCCAAAGTGATTTTACACAACATAACTATACAGTAAGATTAAATGACAGGTACATTTGTTAATTGTAAAGCCCAAAATTCATGAAAGAATGTTTAGTATTTAAGCTATGGATTGGCATATTGCTATTACACTTTCTCAAGCTATAATGTATGGTTATAAAAATTTATTATTAGTGTATTAATATTGCTATTGCTACTTAGCTAATCCAGTCAGGACGAAGAGGCAGAAAATAACTACGTGTATGTGTGAGAGAATTGCTTCATAACTGGTGTCTGAATTTAGATGGTGATTTCTTGAAACTTTTGCAAAAATTACATGCGAACAGTTTACATATAATTAGTGAATTAGTCTTTTTGACTGTGTCCAGTTGAAGAATTAGTTCAGTCAATGGTTAATATCATGAAAGATGAACAGCCAGACAGAGAGAACGAGGAAGCAACAGAAATAGAAGAGGAATAATAATAATATATAATTATTATGTATAATAATAATTATGTACATCATTAACCTATGACCTCAGAAAATGTTTATTTATGACGATCAGTGATCACCAACTGTGTTTTACTGGCACCATTTTCAAAACAATGAGCATGCAAGTTTTGGGATATACATGTATTATGTAACAAAATTAGAAATTCTGGAGGAGAGAGTTAAATCTTGAAGCTAGTTAGGAATAGTATTAGTAATGTGCTGCACTCCTCACCATCAAAGTCCTGGATGACAGTTCATTTACTAGTTTATTAGTTAAGAAAAAACTTGAATTAAACTAAACACCTATCATTAATTGTCAACTCTTACTGACCCATCATTAACACACACAAACATATCATCACAATTCTTCAATATTAACTCTCCAATAATTTGATTAAATTATAATAATTATGCAATCATAATTTTCTACAAATTAAATAAGTTTGTAACCTTTAACTATATTAGAAACCTCAAGGTCGCTGCCCGAGTCATTGAACTGTGTATCATCACTCAAATAAGAATCTAAATGCATAAGCCTGATGGTATAAACAACAAAATAACATTAACTATATATATATATATTATATACTATGAAATTAAGCAACTTAATATTCTCTATATCTCTCTTACAATTGTCAACTTCATCTTCTGTGACACAATCACTTTTAAAATGTGCATCAAACTGTAGGTCAAACATTACATTTTCTTTAATATTTTTTTGTCAAAATATTAAAGAATATGTAAAAATAAGTGGAGTTTAATATGCACACATTATTGAATTTTAACAGAGCAAGCAATCAATCACATTTAATTTGACAGCTACTTTATCTGTGCATGCATACTGTACATATATTGGCTTTCTGAATCAATATCAGAATAGTAATTTCAAGATGGCATTCATCCACAAACTAAGTAAATGATGAAAGCACTTCTGTTTGTGCCACATTTTGGCTTGATTTCATAGTATACATTTTACTTTTATTTAAGTCACACAATGTCACACTGTCATACAACATACATATATATATATATTCATAATTATATATGTATTTTAGTTAATGTTTTGTGGTTCGTTTATATAGTTAGTAATTTCTTCTGATGAATCATTTTCACTATTTTCTGATTGTTCCATATACCTCTCACAATATTCTTCTGCTATCTGATACACAGGAACAATATTTTCTCTCACACGTAACTTACAATGTTTTGTAAGACACAGAAACACAACCAAAATAAGTAGAATCAAGATATTCTTAGCAGGAAAGTAGTAGAAAATGCATCCAAAAGGATCAGCATGGATATATAAGGAAGGACGGTAGAAATTACAATTGATAATTACTGTAATACCAAATGCAGCATACTAGATGCCAACTATAAAACCTCTCATGTTTGTGGGATAGTGAAGTTTATAGCATCCGAGGCTACAGCATATCCAGTATCACATATTAACATAGGTAATAATCGTAGTACAGTCTTAACATCCTCCACATCCTCCTCTCTGAATGGACCACCATATATATTTCTCCTTACCCAATTCTAGTCGGGAAGGGTAATTATTCTCCCAATATGTACGATTTCTAGGGTAATTGCGCATAGTTTAGTACCTTGAAAATCAACTTGATAGGTTACTAATCTGAGAAGTTGTATTTAACTAACCATTTAAAATATAGTTACTTACTATTTTTGTTGCAATTGTGAACCCAACCATAGGAAGATGTGTACCTATTGTTAACCGAGGGCTAAGTAAACATTCCCACAACACCATCATGAACCTTTCACAACACATTCCAAATAACTAACAGTATATGATTGTATTAAGCTCTTCACTTGATGATCCCACAAATAAGCTGGTCAATATTGAATGGTATTATAACTGAACGGAATCCAGACATGCTATCATGTACAGTATCACGGCCGATGCACATAATATCACACCAGTCCATGAAGGATGTAGTTCGCTTGATGTTACAAATCTGATACCACATATTATCCATGCCTAGAGGCAAGAAACACATATAAACACTCACTATGATCACTTTAAAATGACCAATCCATACATCACCTATTAGACCACTCAAGATAATTATATTGATATAAGATATATCCCTATGGGATGTTTTTCTCAATATATCTTGGCCGTATGTATGATTTTTTTCCCCTCTATAATTATATATATATATATATATATATATATATATATATATATATATACTATATATATGTATATATATATATATATCTTGGCTGTATGATTGCTTTACAAATGTATTAATTATTTATTGATAAACAAGAGTTTAAAATTTTTCTTATAATTTATCAAATTGTTTTAAAATATTAACTATAGAAAGTTATGAATGTTTCCTCAATCGTTCCCTTCGAAATACATAATTGCATTGTTGTTTGACATCTTTCAGACTATAATTACAAGGAAAATTATTATTATCAATCATACATTAAGTGCCATTACACTAACCATTTATTTTCCAAATTTTGAAATCTTCCAAGGGACCATTAGCCTTCTCCATTAATTAAAAGTAGAAGTTACAAGCCTGGACCACGAGGAGGCGTCCCTTATGCCAGGCCACCCACCTTCTGAACAGAAAGTGAGGATCCACCATCACCAATTGGGACAGGGATCAAAGTGTGTTGCAAACAGTGAATGTAAGCAGGGGGCCTAGGGGGTATACAACCTATCAATATGTACACAGAGTATACATAGATGGTATACACCGCCCACTAGGAAATCCCACACACAATAGAATAGAGCATGTATAATAATAATAATTATTATTATAAGGCTCAATACATGTACAAATAAATACAATATTAAAGTCCAGCTTTAATAACACACATAATTGTACAGTAACACAATACTAAACAAACTCTGATTATAATTAAAATTACTTTAACATGAAGCACATATGTATATATAGCACAACAATAATTATTATCATACATATTTACTCCTCACGATCTTCAACATCAGCTCCTCTCAGCCGATCTAACTCTTTGGTTGCCAACTGAGAGGCCTTGATTTTGCTGGATACAAGATCAACTATAGCTATACCATCAAGTGTTCTGACACGACTCAATACAACATAAGCCATGCCATCTTCAAACACTTTGGGACCTAGGTCAATCACAGCAGCATCAAGAGATAACCATTGTAGTTTGTGAATAGTAGCAGCCCAACAGGGAAGTAAAGGTAGTTGAGTCCTTTGTAGTGTGACTCCCTCTCGGTCATAGAATTTAGCTGTCACAGGTTCGATTGGAACAGCTTCTGCATCATCTTCAACACTCACTCGGCTGATACAACCAACGCGAGGATTGTGGAATTTGACCAGAACATTATGAGGTAGCTGTCCAATTTGAGGCTGTGTCTGCTATCCATCAGGCCAAGTAAATCCCACCACGATTCCACGAGCTCCGTTTACTAGTCCATCTTCACAGAGGATGTTTCTTCGGAGCATGACTTGTGCACCAACAGCCAGTTTCAGACTTCTTGGTAGACCAGCACAGTCATTGTCATCAGGTGGGATGAGTCTATCTGGGAAATCAGCATGTTTAACGACACCATAACTCTGTTTAGCAGAATTGGAGTCGACAATTCAAGTCAAGATCATCTGTGTAGCTATAGTGAGAGTCAAAGTAGTCTTAGCAAAATTGGTATTACCAACATCCTCTGAAAAAGAAGGATTACCACTTTTAGGTGGATTAAACAAATGCTTGGCAAACTTATGAGGGTCAGCACGAAAATTTTTATTGTTAACATATTCTTTCTGTTGCATTATTCTCAAGTCTTCTAACTTACGCTGTCTTAAGAAATGCTTCCTAGTGTTATGGTATTCATGAGGAAGAGGTTTTGTGATTTCCAAAGATTCCTGAGCATTCTTTTCTAATTTGCTTTTTTAATTCCCTCATTTTATATTTAAGGTTGTTGAAACCACCTTTACCAGAATGCTTATTAGTATGATTATAATTATGCTTATTTGTAGGCTTATAAGAAATGGGATTGTCAGGCTGATTTCTTTCAAAGTACCAATATACATATCAAGTAATTTTCATCAGTATAAAGTCAACAGGTTTATTATGTAGATCGTGTTGTGTGATATGCTGTCTAAGTTCATCTCTTAATTCATTATCTATCTTAAGCCACTCCTTACTATTAGCAGGAGGGAAAAGGAGCTTAGGTAAGCCCCGAAGATTGGTATAATCATTATTGGCATACTGCCGAGCATCGGAATGAACTAAAACCTGATATTCACCCTCAGCACTGTGCGTGATAAGCTGGCATTCATCAGATGAGGTTAACTTACTGAGGAAGATGTCCTCAGGCAACGAAACAGGTTGTTCAATCATAACAGATCCATCAGGTTCTACAAGAGAGGACTCAGACAGCAACTCAGACAGGAGTGAAATTGGATTTGTGGGAGACTTTGTGCCTGACATCTTGTAAGAGGACCTCTGTTCCTAGGTGCTTGTACAGGCAAATCAAGTGGCTTACTGACTCCTTTTTCAGTGTTATCATATGCTGCAACAGGACATGAAAGCGAGACAAAGAGGGAGGGAGGGAGAGAGAGATAGAGAGAGAGAGAGAGAGAGAGAGAGAGAGAGAGAAAAGATAATCAGCAAGACTTGCTGAAGAAGAGCTAATAACCCTGTGATGGCCCATGGCCATGTGCAGTTTAATAGTTATTAGCTCAGAAACAAACAAAACATATATTGTACATTACACAAACACTCATACATGTACACACAAAGATTAATTGGCCAGTCATCAGCAGGATACCTAATGCCATCATCACATAGAAAATTGTTTCGACCTCTAACCTGGACAATTTAAAATGCTAGGCAGTAGGCGAGGTCGCCTGCAAAAAATAGCAGACCTGGCATGGGGATTAAATTTAAAATAAAAAAATATAATATATATATAATTATATATAATATATAGCTTACAAAAATAATTATAGTGATCCAATAAATCACTCCAGTCTGGATATATAAGGCATGGTATGCCATATGGCTTTATTTCTATTTAAATAAATCACATAGCTGCAGTGCAATGCCACTTGGCTACAGCTTTTAAGAGTGGAACGACACTCTGACCTCGACAAACCCAACTGCTGAAGTACACGTAAAACATTATTATTTATATAGCCTCTACAGCCTATTTCTAAGGTTAAAAGAATAGCTTTCCATCCATTGGATTGGCACTCTCGTATAAGACTATCGTATCTTTTAGATTTTATAAATTTTGCCGTAATAACGCGATCTTCGATAGGGACTGTAAGCTCAAGAAGTGTGACAGTTTTAAGCTTGTGCGAGAATATCACTCCATCTGGTCTTAAGGTCGTGAAAGCAATCTCTGAAGGAAATATTAAACTTTCTTCAAGATCAAACAGAAAGACCCAGTCAAGTGATCCTGATAGAAGAGAGCCCAATAGTTGCTTGCGAGGGTGTCCTTTAGATGGCTTGAGTCCAGGTTTAACAAACTCAATGTATGGTAAACTTAATGTATTAGCATAAACATCTTTCTGTGCATTCCAAGATGTTATTATTGATTGTTGAATGACAGAAAGTACTGAGTTGTGCCGCCAAGTGTACCTCCCCTGATGTAGTGCCACAGGACAACCAGTCAGAATATGCCTCAAAGTGGAAACCCTGTGACACAAAACACAGGAAAGCTCAACTCTAGATACACCCCAACGTCGAAGATTATCCGGTGTTGGCAAAGTATTCGTGGTTGAATTAAGCAAAAATCTAAGTACGCCATCAGAAGTGCCATAAATTAATTTGTTCCATGAGAAATCAGTGTTCATTATATTATCCCACTGATTCCAGCAACCCTGCATTTGTAAACAACAAGTACTACACAAATTAGAAGTTGATAAAAATACTATATACATGTATCTCCATATTGAAATGAAAATTGTGATCATGTTTACAAGACAGCAGTATTGTGATTGATTATACTATTATACAATAGTAGTGTAATTAATTGTTTAATGCCACTGTATGAGATCCAGTAGAATAATATTATCAGTTAATATGAGTTATCAACAATGAGAAGAGGTTGAAGTGGTACACAGAGATGAAACATCGACAGGATAAATTTCTGGATTTTATATGGATGGATGAGTACAGGGTTCAGATACAAAGACATAGCATACATGTATGATGCTATAGGAAGAAAGGCCAACCCAAAAGATTTAAGCCATATCCAAAGCACCCACTTAAAATACATATATGGGCAGGTATTTTATGCCATGGTGCTTTATCAGTTACTGGTACACTGGTCGCCATGAAACTTACTGAAATATTTGAAGCATCACTGATTCCTTTCATAAGGAAAGTTTATCTAGAAAAGCACAAATTAATGAAGAACAATGTTCCAAAACATGCGAGGAAAGTTGCGACAGAATATTTAGAAGATAATGGCATCATTTGGTGGAAATCCCATGACACTATCCCATGACACTTGTGTACACAAGAAGTGGACTTGCGTACAACACACTTGTGCCTCTTGAGTTGCATTTTATATATCTACATATATATATGTATATATCTACATATATATATGTACATATACATGTTAACATCCTCAATACTAATATAGATGACCTTCTAAAGACAATTCTTAATTAGTAATTAAGCAATGGCAACCTGAGACAGCTTGAGTGCGGCTTCCTATGAGGACAATATACTATGTACATGTACATGTATAGTAAGTATAGTAACATATTCACTAGTATGGATTAATACAATATACTATGTACATGTACATGTATAGTAAGTATAGTAACATATTCACTAGTATGGATTGGTACAATATACTATGTACATGTACATGTATAGTAAGTATAGTAACATATTCACTAGTATGGATTGATACAATATACTATGTACATGTACATGTATAGTAAGTATAGTAACATATTCACTAGTATGGATTGATATAATATACTATGTACATGTAGTGCTGGAGATTATATTGATATTTAGTTAAAACTACGATATTCATTCCTAGATCTCGGTATGAAATCACAAATGGATGCTTACCGAATATCGAAATACATGGATAATCAAATATTTTATGTTCCACACCTATACGTTTGAGCTTATGGTCAACTGAAATAGTGTAGTTTTTAGTGTTATAAATAGATGTAGTGTTCTGAACTAGTTGGTAGTGGTGTCAGACACAGTTTGATGAGTATACAATGTTTGTGGGTGTGACCAATTGTGAAACATGTTTAGTCGATATTTAGTTATATCGTGATAAATGTTTCATGTAATAATTGATATAAAAATAGCCCGTATCGCCGAACCCTATGTACATGTACATGTATAGTAATTACAGTAACATACATGTAATTTGACAAGTACAGGTGTATGATGCAGTCACTATATTTACATGTACATGTAACTAAGTGTCTATTGTTGATCAACAGATATTGCAGTTTATATTTGTGATTTATTTATAGTTTAATTAATGCCTTATTAAGGGGGCATCTCCAAACTGAAATTTGTATGCTTCAACGTCACAGTGATGCTAAAGGGGTGGGGGGTTGTGCGCGTGACGCTAAACATTGGAAGCATAAGTTAGTATGATACACTGGAGTATTCATTCATGACGTTAAGAGGAGGGGGGTGGGGGGTTTGCAGTAGCGTCACTGTGACTTTATAAGTGTACAAGCTTCAGTTTTGAGATGCCCCCTAAAAGGAGTGTTAGTTACAGATAAAACAACCTGGTAAACAAAATTTTCAAAACAGAGACGCTTTTTTTCCTGGAATACAATGGTGAAGCAATTGTCCAGTTAATAGATACATAACTTTAATATCTCACCTTGTAGGGTACTATGACTAGTAGCAGAGCTAGCACTCTTCATTGAGAAATGAGAACACTTATCAGTTTCAACTCCATACAGGTAGAGAAGCAAACACTGTTCAATAAGCACTGTGTATCAGAGGCTCTACTAGAAAGATAGTTGATAACTACAAACAGAAGGGAGGTATATTGCTAAGTAAAGATTTATACACACAATTTGGCAAATTATTACTAGATAGAATTAGCTATATAGTCTCGACTACATGATTTAGTATCTCACCTTAACGCTGATATGACGGGTAGAGCGAGCCAACACTATCCACAGAGAACAGCTAGCTTCTGAGCCTTGACTTTACCGGAAAATGGACACCAGTACTCGTAATGATGTATATAACTGAGCATGCGTATATAAACACGTGGATAGGTAATTATAATTATAGAGAGAGAACATCCCCACGCCGAGTTTTGGTACTTTAAGCCTCACCCAGAATCAATTTACGATATATAGCTGTCCTATGATATTGTCAGTCAGTGTGAAATCTCTCATTGTATTGTAGAAATGACACTATATTGATCAAATACTGATTTGTTTGTGTATTTGAGCTTTATCTCTTAGGAACAACAATTAATTTCTATGATTATTGTGAAAGTTTTTATGCTCCCAGAAATTAACAATTATATTTGTTGATAATGGATAGACTTGTACTTTAATGGTATACATTACTAGCTATAGATAGGGGAATATAGTCTCTATCTCCTGTGTTTTCTAAGATAGATACATACATATATAATATATATATATGTATATAATTATATATGTATGTACGATTATTTATTTGAAATATGTAATTCTACTTGTGTTTTAGTTTATAATTAATAATATTACTTGAAATCCTGAGAACATTGTCACCATATTGGTTCCTTCCTTTTATTAAGACAATTATACACTGTGAATAAATTAATCTATAATGATGTAAAATGTATTCTACATTATTCCAGATTTGTCAAACATTCAGTTTATCCATCATGATGTGTAAATAGCACTGTTAATAAACCAGTTTTTCTTCATGGGAAACTAGGTCTAGCACATAATTCATGCTTACACTATGTATGCATAGCTCAATCTGTCAGGTTATATTTATTTGTCTTATTGTTGTAAAATGTTATGATCTTCAATCCATGTATTACTATAGTCTTTTCACTCTCCTGTTTTTGTAAATGGAACACTTAAAAATAATTTTTATGATTTATAGTAAAAAAATTCATTTCATGAATAACTCAATGACTACAGTACTTTTATCAGTGCATCATAATTTGAGGTAAGGTTCTTCTGTGAATTTTTCTTTTTGCATTTGTGAGCTGATTTAATTTTCCTGTAAAATGTAGATAATCAAAATGAGAAGTATAACAAGCCTCTTCAAATGTTATGCGGCACAAATTCGGAGGTTATAGGTCAAGCAGTTGTCATTGGAATATTGGGTCCAGAAGAAGTTAAACATGATGTTGAAAATATGATGACAAGATTCTTAAATGTGGTCGCCATATATTTCAACAGTTGCATCTTGCTCACCTCAAGTGAGCTTTTGTCATTGTTGGATGTCGCTTCTACATTTGTCTATCAGCTTGGCTATAAGTGTATAGGGTGGTATTCATGGTGGTGTGGATCCTGATAATGGAGTGGGCTCATGTCTTACCATTACAACTTCATGAAACAGACAATCATGAAAATGTTTATATTGAAGCGGCTATTGTTTCTCAAATTTCTATAAAAATTTCACCATCACTTAAGTATCGCTTTCATTTAATACTTTTTGATTGTTGTTTGAGCTCTGAAATTAACCAGAAATAATCCTAAAGATCATTCAACGAACCCTCCAAAATTTGATTTCAAAGCTCGCAGTGGATGCCTGGTTGCATATGCAATATCCAGAAGCTACAAATCAAGGGATGACAGCTACAGAGGACAATTATGAACATTCCATCTTCATCAGAATTTGAAACTTCCTCTGCCGATTAGCGTTGTTCTTGACCAAACATATGATACTGTAATGAAAGAAACTATGTCTTCAGGAAGAATACAACAAAGTAACTATAACTGCTGAAGTGTATTTGAAAGGTAGAGAATTTTGCTTTAAACATAACAATGAGTGAAGTACTATAGAATTATTACAATTATCCCAATCTAATACATGTAATATATACATGTAATACATGTATTTCATGTGATACATGTAATACATATATTACATGTGTTAATTGTAATCCATTCTATTTTAAAAATTGCAGTAGCTCCTTATGTGCAAGTATAATAATAGTTGCATAATCATTAATATGGAATGGCATATACATAAAACTATGTACATTATGTTTAGTATATCTAATACAGAAACCGAGAGTGTTGTTAATCTTCAACATCTAGTGTGCAGTAAGGTGCAAAAGGTGAGTAATAACTTCACTTAGTATTATTGGTCCCCTCATAACATAACTCCTATTGTTGTAACAGGAAAACTGATATACATACATAATTATTATATCATGTGAATTAATCATTTATAAAAAAATAAGTTTCTTTGTACTTGTTCAAAGGTGACTGCTAAAACACTTCCCTCTATAATGAAGAAATCTCTCGAGAGGTCTGATGTTTTCAACCTACTCAAAGAAGAAATCAGCTTATTTGGAGGACTTTGAGAGATAAATATTGATGCTAACTGGCGCCAAGAGATTGCAATTGAAGGCAATGTTACTACCACTAAAAGGAAGCTGGAAAAAGTACTCATAAACTGGATAAACTCAGAGATATCTGCAGTAACATGGCAAATTATCATTCATGTATAAGAAGAGCTCAAATTTATAGAATTAGCAAGAGATGTGAAAGAATAACAAGATGTAGTGAAGAACTATAGTAAAAAAACTGGATTTTGAAGTTATAAGTAACCACTTCTGGATATTGTTATCCATGCACACACACATACATAATTATAATTATAATTATTACAGCACTTTATATGTAGTGAATACACATTAAACAATTTTTAGCTTCAATCAGTTATCTGGTTTACTTACAATTTCTTTTCCACAGACTATTGAAGTAAACACAGCTGCAAGTAATAGCAATTTCTAAATGATAAAGTGGTGTTGCAGTAAACATTTTTGCATACTGTAATAAATTTATTATCATGCATGAATTTTGTAATATTTTGTAGTAAGTTGATTGGCTTATCTTTTCACATTTTGTATTGAGTGTGTGGTATGGTTTAGTCAAGTATATTGTGTCTATTTTTAGTCCTATTTTATTATTATAATTATTATTCAATTTGTATGGTTTCATTGGGATTGTTTGTATCTGTTGAGTTTTATCTATTTACAAATTTATATCTTTGGGATTTTCCCTCATAATAATTGTGAAGCATGGGTGGTATGAGGATATGGGGGAGCTAGCTGCAACTGGAATACCCATATAATTTAAAGTTGAGGAACAATGCTAACTGTCATCATGATGAAAATATTTTTGTAGCACATTTGTGTTGTACATGTGAGGTTACTGATGTAATAGCCATATTTAATGATAGTTTATGAACTTCTGAAAAAACAGGAACAACACAAGAAACTATTTAAATTATTTTGTTGAATTACTATAAGCCTTGCTTCTACATAATTCTACAGCAGAAATGTTCTAAACTGTGTTGGGCCCTAATGTTTTCAACTACGTTCTATGGTATCTATATAAATACAAAACCTTTTAAATAAGGACATATCATAGACAAAACTATGGTAATGTTAACAAGCTTAATTACTGGGGAGAAATTATGAGCAAATGTGAGAAACAAGTGGGAAAATGAAACATGTGAGGTTTGAATATATAATTATGTTAATCGACTAAAATTGCTTGTTTCAGTCTGAGGGTGTAATTGGCATTTTGGTACATATTTGTATGGGAAGTGTAGAATATTTCTTGTAAAAAGTTCCATTTCAGGACAATAATCAATTTTCTCTCCATATACAAGTTACTGTTCATCGTTATAAACAAGTAAAATTGTTACAAGTAAGCTCCCCCATTCCAGATAAATCACTACCAGAGAATAGAGATCCAGCAATAACTAAATAACTATCATGATAAATGTCATAATTATTATATTTGATCTATTATGGTGATCGAAAATAAAAATTTAGATTTATGAATGTAGCACTAATTAGATGAATTACGACTTGACAGATACGTTTGAATGGCTTTCAAATTGTATCATGACTTTCGCGTTCCAATGATTGATGATTATATAATTTGCATATTTCCACTTAATAATTAGTTGAAAGCAAATCATAATTACAAGTATATACATAACATTTTAGTAATTTAATTCCATTGTTTATTATTTGTGATGGAATGAAATCCTGTAAGCAAATAGATAACAGACAATAATAGAACTAGAAATTATCCCTCGATATAAAACTACTAAGTTATCAACACCATGCATGTCAACTGGTTGACTTAGCAATGTAAAATGGCAATTTTACATTCAGCAGTGGTAATTCAAACTTTATTTTCCAGATACTATTTTTAGTATTATATTATGCCAAAAAACATCAAATGACATGATTTTTAACATGCTTTAATGTCCGCCCTTTCTATGATTTTTGATTGAGGCTTGCACTGATAGAATAAGTATTGTTTCTCTTTTTGTAGGCTCCAGGTGATAGTATTGGTAATCAAAAATAATAATTATCTCAATGACAACATAATTTTGAAAAAATAATAATTATTAAAGAATACAATTTTACAAAATTAATAATTGTATGTTTCTGATTACTAATTATCAATGATATATTTCTGAACAAAGCAATGGGAATATAATTTCCAGATTGACAGATAATTTTGCATCTGTTTGTTATTCTATTATCATGTATGTCCTTCTGTTTTCCTTGATGACTCTGGATTAATATAATTTTCCCACGAAGATGATTGTACTACAATATGTACTGTACTGTACTGTACTGTTCTCTACTGTCTATACCTTGTTAAATGTACTATGATGTAATTCACACGAATGCAGAATGTAAGGGTATTTAAATAGAATTTTTGTGTTTTTCGTTGATTGCTGGTTATCCACCATCATTTTTAGTGCCCACGCAAAACCAAAATGATAAATAAGGCTTCTATCTTTCCTGTAGAATAAACTACAACTAGGAAAAGTAAGCAGTTAAAGTAGATGATACAAATACAAGCAACTTAGTTAACACTTGGTATCAAGCCAGGCTAACTTGTAAGCATTGAAAGAATGAGGTATAATAATGTGAGTATGTGTGCAAAAGCTAAAACTGAAAGTATAAACTAGCTATAATAGTCCTGTGAAGAGGAAATGGAATTCCAACAGTTTATATAAAAGTTAATACACACATACATATTATTATATATATATATATATACAATTATAACATATTAATATTTATATACAATTGGAATTCCATTTCTTCTTCACAGTTACTAATAACATATTACTGAAGGTATTAAACCAATCTAATTACTACCACATCAAAACATTGGAATGTGTGCATTATATGTATGCATGTATGTATATGTGTATATTTATTGCTGATCATGTGACCTGTGGCCAATCAGAGTGCAGATATTGCATCACGTGATTGACCATTAAATCACTTATTGCACACTTTTGCGTGCAATAAATAGTTATTGCACACTTTGCTCACCTCTACTAACGAAGCTGCTTCAACAACAGTGGTAGTTCACCAGATTGTCAATAAATCACTTAGAACACACTTGACAGTGCATCGTGTGTTTCAATGTAGCACTTGGGCGGTCAATAAAGGTCTCGTTTACATAACGCACTCGCCTTCGGCTCGTGCATTATGTAAACTCGACCTTTATTGACCCACCCTCGTGCTACATTAAAACACGTAATCACGGTAAAGTGTATTCTAACTATTACATAATATGTGTGTGTAGATACATATGTGTGCATGGATATATGTGGATGTATAAATATATGTGCATGTATGTACATTTGTATAAGTATAATATGTATGTGAGTGTATGGATATATATGTTTGTGAGTGTGTGTGCAATATATAAATATATATATATATGTATACAAACGTATTTATATACAGTTGGAATTCCATTTCCTCTTCACAGGTGCTAATAACACATTAATGAACATATTAAACCAATCTAATTACTACAACATGAAAACAAGGGAATGTGTGCATTATATGTATGCATGTATGTATATGTGTATATATAATATGTGTGTGTAGATACATATGTGTGCATGGATATATGTGGGTGTATAATTATATGTGCGTGTATGTACATTTGTATAAGTATAAAATGTATGTGAGTGTATGGATATATATGTTTGTGAGTGTGTGTGCAATATATAAATATATATATAATTATATGTATACAAACGTATATATATTATTTATATACAGTTGGAATTCCATTTCCTCTTCACAGGTGCTAATAACACATTAATGAACATATTAAACCAATCTAATTACTACCACATCAAAACAAGGGAATGTGTGCATGTATGTATGTATATATGTAGGTATGTATGTGTGGGTGCATATGTGTACATGTGTGTGTGGATATATATATATATATATATATATATATATATATGCTACCATGCAATCGTTTGATGTGGTTAGGTCTTATATTTTGTATATAAACCTGTGTATCTTTAATCCACCAGCATACTATATATTGTATAGAGTACACTTAGAGTTCTTATATACCACAATATAAACCCTTGGTTTAGTGTCCTCGGATGTGATATAGCCCTCGCAAGCTCGGGCTACATCCTCAGACACTAAAACTTGGGTCTATATTTTGTATATAAGAACTGTAAGTGTACTATATAATATACATATATATATATATAATTTATATATATATATATATATATATATACACATAATTATATATATATGTGTGTGTGTATAAGTATATGTGTGTATTTACATTTGTATAAGTATAATTATGTATGTGAGTGTATGGATATATATGTTTGTTTGTGTGTGCGTGTGTGCATGTGTGTGTGTGTGTGTGTGTACAGTATATTTATATATATATATATATATATATATATATATAATTATTATTTATATACTGTTGGAATGCCATTTCCTCTTCACAGGTGCTAATAACACATTAATGAACATATTAAACCAATCTAATTACTACCACATCAAAACAAGAGAATATGTATATGTCTCCATGTCCATGTATATGTATGTATGCATGTGCATGTTTGTGCACATATGAATAGTTATATGTGTGTGTATGGATACAAGTGTGTGTATAAGTATGTGTGTGTGTTTACATTTGTATAAGTATATGTATGTGAGTGTACATGTGTGTGTACGAAAATGTGTAAAATACATATGTATTTTGGGTGGCAGGGGACTTGTCCATCTCTTTGAGGGGACAGAGCAAAGCATCACCTATTCTGCCATTTAATAAAATCTGTACCTCTGGGCCTGGTCTCCTCTGACCACACAAATGCTGCATTGTGTACATGTATACAGTATATGCAGCTCCTATTTGTAGCTATATAATTACATATGCAAGTGTGTTTTATTAACCCGAGCGCGTAGGCGGAGAGTTATAGTATTCGGTTTGTGTATGTGTCTGTCTGTCTGTCTGTGTGTTATCACGTAATCTTTGTTTTTAAACGATTTGTGATAATCTCTTTGACAAATGAAATGACGATCTCCAGCTTTCATGGAATCGATAGACTTTCCTCACTCGCCATTTTCACTCACTCTGTATGTTGCGCATGCGCATTGGTGTGTATAGTTTGCCTCGTGTGCTTACTTCGTGAAGTTTGGTATCCTTCTCGCTCCTCTCAATCATTTCTCAACATTTGGTATCCAGTTCTAACTTCATCACTGCTACACTATGAAACAGATTCATTGTGAAAGAATTCAACAGAAAATGCCATCTCTCAACATTGTTCAGTGATTCAACCATAGAAGAAATTTCTGATATGTTGCAGAAGACAGTTCTGATACAGATACATTTACTCACCATCAATTACACAATGTACGGATTTTAGGAGTGAAGTACCTTGATGAACTCAAGAAATGTCTTAACTGTAACAGTAAGGTAGTGGTCGGAATCAACTGTACATACCCTGAAATTGGTGAGTGTACAAAATGTCGAATGATGCAAAATACCGAGTCCTGTGAAACACTTCTCACTACTCATATTCTTGTCAAATCTTCTGAAATGCCATCACCAATGTCATTAACAGCAACTGGTGACATGGTACATAAACTGTGCTGTAATGAAGACACCAAGATTACCAAGATGGCATTACTAACATGTCCACCTTTTAGCCTTACATATAAGGATGACATGATAAGTTCCATCTCAATGTCATGAACTACTGACTCAGGGCTGTCTTTCGTGTTCATTTGATTCACTTTCAATTAACTATTAATTTTGGTTAAAATCACAATTATTCACTTTCACTTAATTAACTATTATCTAAGGTTAAAATCATTTTTGTTATTTTTTGCTGAAACACACATGTGCTTGATTGCATGCTGTGAACATGTTCAATGAATAAACATTTAAAGTTCTTCATTCTTCTCAACTCAGCTTAGACTCATATCACATACATGCACAATAAACCGATCTATCACACAATATTTTGTCCTACGGATAAAAAATTGCTTCAACTTTTTATCTTAGGACTTTATTTAAAATGTTTATTAATGTAAATTTTTACAGCGAGGTTGGTTAGCTAAGCTGGTTATATAGGGTTTGTGCCATGTGCTTGCATCAAAGGTGAGCATAAAGGTGAATGTATGCCACATACATGTAGATTGTTTTGCTGTCTGCACTTGATTAACTGCTGTTTTCCTGTCTGCACTTAATTAAGTGTTTACTATAATTATTTTATACAAACTTTTGACTGCTGTTAATTGACCGCAGAGGTATCACATTTGCACTTGGTTATAGTGATTAAAAGAATTTTAACATTGTGTGATAGATATGTGTATGTTTATTATGCATGTGTGCATTTGTGTGTGATTTATGTAATTGACAATGGATCTTGCTTCTTTACTCCTCAGTTTAATTTCCTGTTTATTGTATTTTACTGTACTTGCTCTGTTTGTTTGTTTTTGTTACGTTTTCTCATCTTGTTATTATTAATTATTAACAGTTATTATTGCTTATGTGATCTTCAATGTTTAAAGAAAATGATAAATAAAGGTATTTATAAACAAGTGTATATAGAGAAAAAAAGTATCCCTATGATTGCTTTATGGTGTCCAGCATTCAGTAATCATGGCTGACTTTATCATGCCTGAAACACATCAGCCTATTATAGTTACTATTTTGATTATCTATACTCTCTTTACCTTTTAAAGAATCTTGTAGAACTTTAGGAATATATTTCAGGTAGAACAGTTAGCTAGTAGTTCCAGTTTCAAATCTATGTAAGCTACAACCAGCTTTCTGTTTGAGCGCGCGTTCTATTACGCGCCACACCCATTAATTTATCGAGCCCCCCCCCCCCCCCCCCCCCCCGGGAATTACGTCACTTTCTTAACTACGTATACAACGCATACTCGAGTAAGTGGACACAAGAAAATATATATATATATATATAAACATACATCGAACCCGTGGGAAAACAATCATAGGGATGGCCCTACGGGCCATAAAAAGTACTTAAGTAGTTAAGTATAATCAGAAAACTTATACTTGTGCAATATTATATTACATAAATATAATTGTAATTATATAATTATTGTCATATTATAATATTGTATATGTACTTATATAATATACTTAATATATATAATATTATATCCACATAATATATAATTATACATATAAAATTATATTATATATATAATTATGTATCATAATGATTATGGCCTGAATGAAATTTCAAGCCCCAATTAAAGAGAAGAAACAACTTAGTAAGATGTATACATTGTACAGGTATGTTTTTCTACTTTGATTTAGTATTATTAGATTGACCAATGAATTAGAAGTAATTGAAACATCCTGAAATACAAGTGAACTTTGTCACCCAAGCTTGGATACTTTTCCCCTTAATCCAGAGGGAACAGTTCCGGTAAATCAGGTGCCATCATATTCAATCAACTGTCAAGAGCTACCAGCCTTAATACTACAAAAAGAACAATTTTGAAGATAACAATATCACGAGATTCAATCTTAAGGCTGGTTTCCACTTACCTGCGATGCAACTGCGATTTGCTCTTGCGCCACCAATTATATAATGGAAACACTGTCTTCGGTTGCCGTAGTCGATAGGCCTGGGACACCGTTAAAGTGGGGAGAAGTCCAACTTTCCCGATCTTTCAGGCTTTACCGACTCAATGGAAACGTATAGTAGCAGGTGATATATGGGTGTGTCTTGTAGGTGTGGCAATTGTCAAAATGGCGGAAAGCACAGTAGAAGCTGGTGAACTGCTTATGAACCATGTCCAAAACTACAGAGCTATATACGACAAAACGTGTAAAGGCTATAAAAATCGCACCACCAAACGTAATGCCTGGGAAGAGGTAGCAAAGAAGTTCTCAATGAGTGTAGATGAGTGCCAGAGACGCTACAATACTATAAGAACAAGGTATTCTAAATACTTGAAACAACATAGAACTGCTAGAAAAACAGGAACTGGTACAGATGATCTACCTAAAATTAGAAAAGAATATGAGTATTTACGCTGGCTTATCCTTCATATTAAGCATCGGGAAGGAACATCCAATTACAAGATGGAACATGAAGCTGATAGTGATGATGAAGCACAAAGGAGCAGCAGTAAAGATGATGTAGATTGTGATGATCAAAGTGTTGGGGATGAGCAGTCAGATAGCACATTTACTACTAGTACTGATGACATGTTATTAAGTATGTATGATACCGAGACGGTAAAGAAAAAAATGCCTCAGAAATCACATTCACCTGATGATTCAGTTCGGAAGAAAAATAAATTAACAAATGCTGAAATTGATCAACAGTTATTGCATACAATGTCTCAAATTAACCAGGCAATAAAACATGAGAATGCAACTAAATCTGGCATTAGGGATGATGATGATGATGATGATAAGTTGTTTTGCCTGAGTTTAGTTAAACAACTAAAAAATATGAATCCTCAAGAAAAGTCACGAGTAAAGATCGACATTCTCAAAGCCTTCTATCCACCAATGTTGCAAAGTTCAAGCCATTATCCTCCTTACTATCAGCCTTATCACCCATCTAAAGATTACTTATCCATTACTCATCAAACTGACTTATCTAATACTACTGAATAAAACCACAACCACAAACAGTACATACTATACTGATTATTAGTAATAACATATTATAAATATAATATAAAACTATTATAATATTAAAATATTAAACTACTATAGTATACGTATATTAATCATTATTACTTATTTTAATGTGTTTTTTAAATTGTTTCACCACAGCTATGTACATGATTATTTTGCCATTCCAAAGCACCAATACAGCTATTGAAGTACTTTTCAAAAGATTCCCTTATATCTTGTGCTGCCGCAGAGTAATTATTACTTCCAGTTCTAGAAAATCTCTGAAGACCAGCATCATTGGAAACTATTGTTCTCCAATCTCCTAGTTTAATGCAACCAGTGCCATCATAAGAGTCGATAAAACCTTCTGGTGAATAATAAGCATAGAGTGTCCAATTGGCCAAGTGGAAACGGCAATGCCGGCGTTATGACGCAGTTGCATCGCAGGTAAGTGGAAACCAGCCTTTAGAGTGATCCAGGTATATATATAATTTGAAATAGACAAATAATGTGGATAGTTTGTTTTCACGAATTAAGTGTAACCCCTTCAACAAATTCACGAGGAAACAACAGTTCTGTATCCCAAATCTCGTGAAAGGTGAAGACCCACAATCCGAGATTCATGGTAGGTACCATACTAGCGGTCTCCGCCGACGCCCAAACTTTTGGGTGTGTCGGCTGCTGACGCGATAGAGTATTTGTTAATTAACAGTTATTGTGAAAGTTCATGCGGAAGATCAGACTTAAGAAGCAAGTTTTCATATCATCAGGTATGCATTCTAATTTCATGTTAGCTGTATTTTTTTTGCCTATTAATTATAAATCAGTTGAGGGCTTGTGTCATATTAGGTTCTCTTTTGATACTGGTAAAGAAGTATATTTAATTTGATTCAATAAAAATGCTCCCAGTAGATGTGGTACAGTGTAATGAAATCCTTGTAAGTATAATAATTATTATTATACTGCTTGAACACTAAATTCTTTCAATAAGGCTGACAGGAAAAAATGCTTGTAGTCAGTGTGGGAATCTATTCTGACTTCAGCCACAAGTGCTCTCAGCGCTGTGCTATGACAACCACCAGCACTTGACAATCCTTTATATACTGCATGAGTTGGGTACCTCAATGTGAGGTGAGATCAGCAAAGCATCAGCTAAGCTTTATACATTTCATTCCCTATTTCACTATTTTGTAGAATAAACTAGCTGAATTCATTACAACTGAAAACAAAGTAATTCCATTGATTTTATAGCAACCTCTCACTGTATATATATGAGGTTTAATCTTAAGATTGCACTAGTTTATTTACATTAATATTGTAGCAATTTATTCAAATTTGGCTTATTCTGCAACAAGGTTGAACAATTATTAGTGTGTGGCACATCACTGTAAAAAAGGTTGGTTATTTAACAAATAATTTTGATAACATGTTGTGACCATATTTAGTAATGAGCATATTATACATTTTAGTTATACAATTACCGAATTTCAGTGTCACAGAGGTAGTTTGTATTCTTAGTTTTTAGTGTTAGAATGATGTTATTCAATGAGTATAATGTATGCAAATTAATTGTGTATGCACTGTAAAAAATAGGTTATTTTAACTTTCAGCTGGTTACAGGAGTTTCAATGCAATTATACTTTCCTCTATGCCAATATAGTTTTCCTGCTAGGTAATCACAGATTATTTGCTCTTGACTAGTTAAAGCACATGTCATGCCAATGTATATGGTAACAATCACGTATATTAATAAAATGTAACTATATACATAGGATAGTATTACAGGTACAATAATTATTGTGGTATGTTATTAGTATTGCTTTTCCAACATCTGTGAAAAACAAATAATAAATAGCAAATAGATTTTTAAAAACATTTGTGTATATACATATATATTATATATATATATATATATATATATATTGATATATATATACACAAATGTTTTAATTTGTTATTTGTTATTTGTTATTATAAGTACAAAGTTGTGGAATTTGTCAACAAATAACATTGTTCTCCACAGATAATTGTATGAGAATTACAATAATTTATACCTCACAAGCATAATATTTAGCATTGAAACTCCAGCAACTAAATAAGGGTTAAAATAACCAGTTCATTTTTACAGTGTAGTATTGCTTTTCCAACATCTGTGAAAACAACAAGCTCATTCCAGAGTAATTAATTAATACAAGTATGTCATTAATTTGTACTTATAATAGCAAATAACATGTGATGTATTCCACAGATATTTGAACAGTCATCACATGTATGTAGGGGGATGTATATGTTTATAGTACATTTACATTGTATTGCTTTTGTTAATTAATACAATGTAGCTATATACGCAGCATAGTATTATATAGGTACAGCCTGTAGTGTATTATTAATATTCCAATTCCTACATCTGCAAAAACAAAAAGCTCATTCCAGAGCAATTAATTAATATAAGTATGTATATCAATTTGTATTTATAATAGCAAATAACACTCCTGAAAATTCAGCACATGCATGTGTAATTATTATGAGATTTATATCGACACTGTATTGCGTTTTTGCCATTCTTTATTATGGCATGTACTTCATGCTAGATCAAAATCAAAAGAAATAAATAGCTATCTTGTACACATTATCTAGGTAGACAAGAAAGCAGTATTGATTTGTTTAGTCTCAGGAGGAAGTGAAACCCTTGTGACCAAATGAGAGTTAAAATAACCCATTCATTTTTACTGTGTGATGTCTGACATGATTCCATAGTTTACAAATCAGTGCTTTCATAACTACATAAAACTGTGAATTGACAGATTCACACTATAAGAACAGGCAAAAAGCTGCAAACCTTACATATATACTACAGCTCTTATATTATTAAAATCAAGTAGCTAAATAAATGCATAGTTAAAAGAGCAAACTGTTTTTAATTGTGAATATGAAAACAAACTTTAACAGCAAATGATTGTTAAGACATTTTCTGCCTGTTGTTCTTCTATAATATGCACTCGTTACAAAAAGCTTAACATTTTTCTGATAATATTGCTGCATTTTTTGTAAAGAGAATTGCTGAGTACATTACATCTGTATGTGTGCAGTACATGTATGCAGCTATACAAGTTTACAGTTCATGCGTATGTGTACAGTATATACATGGTACAGCTATGCATGAGTACAGTACATGTGTACAGCACATTTGTATATGTGCAGTATACAGATGTAAATCTATACATGTGTATAATACATGTGTAATGAAATGTGTATACCACATGTGTTTATGTACTATACATGTGTATGGCTACAGTACATATGTATGTGTACAGTACATGTGTACAGCTATTCATGCATACAGCTATACATGTGTACAGTTATAGATATACAACATTTGTTTGCACTCTGTCATGATTGTGATCATAAAATTCTTTTATGCTATATAGTTATATACTTATAACCAGATGAAAATCATATTTGTATTTCATGTACATGTACCTACTATAATTATATAGAAAATGTATTATTGTTTTTATTAAGTTATCCACAACAGCCTCATAAGCAGTGGCATAACTGAGTGTTTAGTGATGGCAGGGCGAAGAAATTGAGAGTTGTAAAGCAGGGGGTATGAGGGGCTGCGCCCACCAGAAGCTGAGGTATTTTCACAGTTAAAAAAACCAAACTGAGGGGAAATTTTGGCTTATGGCTTTATTTCTCTTATATTTCTGTTATATTACACTGGTGGAAGAGTCGGAGTGTTAAAAAGCAGTGTACAATCACTGATCATGAATTTAGATGAGAGAATAAGTGTGTTTATTAAAAATGTAATAACAAAAATAAAATTTTAAAAAATTAGTGTTGCCCGGGCCCCGGCCCAAGTGGGCCCGGATTCAGTTACTCTACTGCTCATAAGTATTGAATTGATCATCTATTAAAATAACCAATTTATGTGTTAAACTCAGACTTATACTCAGTTAGAGGAGAATTGTCTATATAGTACAATGGATGAAAGATTGAAGCAAAATACCAGATTGACCAGATTGATTCCTGATACCATTCCAATAATCATTGAAAATAGCTGAATGTCATATATATACTGCATGTGTTCTCAGTATCTATTAATATGAATCTGTTATTTGAATTCTCATCACTTGAGGACAAAGACAACATATTCCTGTGACTAAAAATAAGATGTGTTTCATTCTTGATAGCAAAAACGACACAATAATTATATTATATCAGTATAGTAAGCAGTAGTACTTGTTATTATAAGCACATTCCAGAATATGTAATTATGAGACTCTAGAGTAGTTATATGATATCTGTTTATTCCACAAATATTCCATTAGCAATTATCACAGCTAGGTTGTACTATATACACTATATATTATACATATACTGTACATTGTACTGCTTTGTTAAGTTCCTGTGCTTTATTACAACATATGTAAATGCAATTTTGTGTAGTCAACTGAATAAAAGAATGAACAAACAATTGTATAACACTTGTCATCCTTTGGTTAAATCCGGTTCGCTTACCTTGTTTTCCCTTATTTGTAACAACACGAATATATCTTTTGGAGCTGAAGGTCTGTTCCTTTTATAGCATATAGCCATGTGCTATTTCAGCAACACAGTAAAACAACCTCAGGCTTGCCTCAACAATACATTGCATTTCATTAGTTATATACATGATATCTACTAATCCAAACTCACTTCAACTAAAAACTGTATAAGTAAAATGAATTTTGAATGACGATTCAGCTAAACACTGCTTTTATGTTTTTCATATAAAACATTGTATCTACATCTCCAGGTTCTCGCATTGAAGTGAAATAAGTTGGCTTAGTCACTGTCATCAGAAAGGGAATTTTTTGTGGTTTTGTAAATTATCATAGAAGTTACCATTCCATTACCTTGAACTTGGTATGTTAGCATGCCTCAATTTGAATTCATAATAATAATAGAAACAATAATGATAATAGTTATTAATAATAATGGTGATAACAATAATAATAAGAACAATAATAGTAGTAACAATAGAAATTAACAAGATATAATTACAGAGAAGAAAGTATCACTAGGACCTCTTTGTGGTGTCCAGCATTCAGTAATCATGGCTGATTTTATTATGCATGAACACAACAGTCTATTATTGTTATTATTTTGGTTATATACTCACCTTACCTTTAAAGAAGCCATTAGTTCTAGTTTATACAAGCAGATTTCTTTCTGCTGTTCTGTATAGCGCGAGCGCACATTCTATTACGAGTCGCACCCTTCACTTGACATATATATGTATAATTATATATATTATGTATATTAAAAAAGTATATATACAATATTGTAATAATAACAATAATTATATAATTACAATTATATTTATGTAATATAATATTGCACAAGTATACATTTTCTGATTATACTTAACTACAAGTACTTTTTTTATAATTACCTTTATTTATCATTTTCTTTAAACAGTGAAGATCACATAAGCAATATTAACTGTTAATAATTAATAATAACAAGATGAGAAAACGTAACAAAAACAAACAAACAGAGCAAGTACAGTAAAATACAATAAACAAGGAAAAGAAATTATGTAAACTGAGGAATAAACAAGCAAGATCCATTGACAATTACATAAATCACACACAAATGCTCACATGTATACATACACATATCTATCACACAATGTTAAAATTATTTTTTCTAAATATATCTATAACCAGATGCAAATATGATACCTCTGAGGTCAATTAACACCAGTCAAAAGTTTATAAAAAATATAGTAAACACTTGAAAAGTTAATCAAGTGCAGACAGCAAAACAATCTACATGTATGTGGCATACATTCACGCTCACCTTTGATGCAAGCACATGGCACAAAACCTATATAAGCAACTTAGCTAACCAACCACACAGCCATTTTTGCCAAGTCACCTAAACTAAGAAGCGGTAGCCTATTACAGACTAGACCATTCAACCTGAAACAATGAGGTGTATGTGTATGTTGATAGTTAATTTACATAACCACATGTGCAATGATAAACAAAACTGAAATACCGGACTCCAAGTGTGGAGTGGCCCTGCCCATTCCATAGTAATCCATAAGTTGGGAGATTAAAAGGCCGAAACTAAAGGTTCTGCAATGACCGGATTGTGGAGCTCCCCTGAGGACCGGTTTAAAAAAAAATTAAATAATTGATATATTTAACAAGGAATTGCTCTTAAACAATTATTCTTAGTGTAAATCTTGGCACATTACTACAAAATATAGTTTGGTTATTTAACAAATACTTTTGGTAACCTCAAAGGTTGTCACCATATATAGCGATGAGCATATATATTTCAATTATATAATTACCGAATTTCAGTGTCACAGAGGTAGTTTGGATTCTTAGGTTTTAGTGTTAGAATGATGTTATTCAATGGGTATAATGTATGCAAATTGATTGTGTATGATGCCTGACATGATTCCACAGTTTTACAAGTCAGTACTTCTCCAACTACATAAAACTATGAACTGACAACATCACACTAAAAGAACAGGCATAAAGCTGCAAACCTTATATGTATACTACAGCACTTACATTATACAAATCATGTAGCTAAATAATTGTATAGTTAAATAAGCAAACTGTTTTTAAGTGTGAATATGAGTAAAAACAAATTTTAACAGCAAATGATTGTTGAGACATTTTCTGTCTGTTGTTCTATCACATTATGCACTCATTACAAAAAGTTTAACACTTTTCTGATCATGTATGCTGTATTTTTTGTAAAAAGAATTGCTGAGTACAGTGCATGTATACAGATATACAAGTTTACAGTACATGCGTATGTGTACAAATATATGCATGGTACAACTATACATGAGTACAGTACATGTGCACAGGTATATACATATATGTGTACAGCACATGTGTATATGTACAGTATACAGGTGTAAAGCTATACATGTTTATAATACATGTGTACTGTAATGTGTGCAGTACATGTGTATGTGTACGGTACATGTGTATACGCACAGTACATGTGTACAGCTATTCATGCATACAGCTATACATGTGTACACTTATAGGTATACAACATTGGTTTGTACAATATCCTTTTGAAATTAATACGTGCATTCATGATTGTGATCATATCATTTATATAATACTATATAGTTATATACTTATAACCAGATAAAATGTTAATCATAATTGCATTTCATGTACATGTACCTACTATATATAGGAAATGCATTATGATTTTTGTTAAGTCATCCACAAGAGCCTCATAAGCAGTGGCAGGGCATAACTAAGTGTTTAGTGATGGCAGGGCCAAGAAATTGAGAGTTGTAAATCAGGGCATCTGGGGGCTGCCCCCCCCCCCCCCAGAAGCTAAGGTATTTTCAGAGTTAAAAAAACCAAACTGATGGGAAATTTTGGCTTCCGGCTTTATTTCTGTTATATTTCTGTTGTATTACACTGGTGGAAAGAGTCACAGTGCTCAAAAGCAGTGTACAAACACTGATCATGAATTTAGATGACAGAATAAGTGTGTGTATTAAAAATATAATAATGAAAGTTAAATTAAAAAAAAAAAATTTGTGTTACCCGGGGCCTGCTTCAGTTACGCCACTGCTCATAAGTATTGAATTGTTTGTCTATTAAAATAACCAATTTATGCGTTCAACTCAGACTTATACTCAGTTAGTGGCGAATTGTCTATATAGTACAATGGATAACAGTTTGAAGCAAAATGCCAGTTTGATCCTAATACAATTCCAATAATCATTGCAAACTGCTGAAAGTCATGTTCTCAGTATCTGTGAATATGAATCGGTTATTTTAATTGCCATCACTTGAGGACAAAGACAACATAATCCTCTGAGATATGTTTCATTCTTGATGGCAAAAACATCACAATATATTATATTATATCAGTATAGTAAGCAGTATAGCTACAGTACTGGCTACAGTACTGGCACATTCCAGAATATGTTAATGATGATATTCTATAGTAGTTATATGATATCTGTTTATTCCACAAATATTTCATTAGCAATTATCACAGCTAGGTTGTACACTGCATACTATAGATATACTGTACTATAGTTCCTGTGCTTTATTACAACACATGTAAACCCAATTTAGTGTAGCCAACTGAATAAAAGAATGGACAAACAATCGCTAATGATCCTTTGTTTAAATCCAGCTCGCTTACCTTGTCTTCCCTTATTTGTAACAACATGAATATATTATTTGGAGCTGAAGGTCTGTTCCATTTATAACAAACAGCCATGTGCTATTTCAGCAACGCAGTAAAACAGCCTCAGGCTTGCCTCAACAATACATTGCATTTCATTAGTTATATACATGATATCTACTAATCCAAACTCCTTTCAACTAAAAGGTGTATCAGTAAAAATGAAATTTGAATGATGATTCAGCTAAACACTCCTTTTACGTCCTTCATATAAAACTGTAAATGCTATTTCCTCATTTTATCTACATCTTCAGGTTCTCACATTGAAGAGAAATATGTTGGCAGAGTTTTCGTCATCATAAAAAGTATTTTCTGTGGTTTTGTATATTATAATAGAAGTTACCCTTCCTTTACCTTGAACTTGGTATGTTGGCATGCATTCACTTTTATCTCATAATAATAATAGAAAGAATAATGATAATATATAGTAATAATAGTAATTAATAATAATGATAATAATAATAATAATAATAATAGGAATGATAACAACAATAGTAATAATAGTAGATATAATTTTAGAGAAAAAAGTATCACTATGACTGCTTTGCGGTGTCCACCAAAGCATTCGGTAATCATTACTCATTTTATTATGCCTGAAACACAACAATCTATTTTTGTTATTACTTTCTCTCCTTACCTTTAAATAGCATTGTAGAACTTTTAGAATATATTTCAGGTGGAATAGCTAGGTATTAGTTCCCGTTCCTACAACGATTTCTTTCTGCTGTTCTATATAGCGTAACCGAGTCCCTGGAAGACGTTAACTTGCTTAACTACGCATACTCACATAAGGAACACGAGAATATAATGTTATATGTATATATATAATTATATACATTAAGGTCCGTGGAAAGCGATTGTAGGAATGGCCCTACAAGCCATAATAATGACGATAACGGTGGCTCGATGTTGCACATGTAATGGCGTTAGTGTCAGCATGTGTGTTGTTTATGTGTGAAAAGGGGAAATCGATGCATGTTTGCCGAGGAAGTTGGAGAGTTGTCAAAATGAGTTGAGTATAAGGCAGGAAGTGGGCTCAAAGTCTGACATCTCGAGACTTGTCAAAGCTCAGCCCTTGCCACTGGGGCCAAAAACATCACAATGTCATTTATGAATGTTTCTGATGTGTCTCACAGTTCCAGTTTGGGAAATCATTGAAGGGTTAGTGAAGTTGATATTGATACCGTAATATATTTGGAGGATGTACAAGCTGTTGTGGATGAGCTTATGAAGAAAGCGTATGATTCAGTGCTTGTTAGTCGACTAAAGAGATACTTTGGGTTAGCATTACAGTTCTGTCGCTCATCTACAAGGCAAGCTTTATAATCTCCAAAGGTGGGGCTCTTAGTCATAAATACATCGATTTATTATCTGAAGAGGTTTCTATTTTGCCAGCTGTAATTATACAGCTGATCATCTCATTGTATTTAGTACTTGTATATTAATTACAAAGGGTTCGAATGGTCAAGAAATTGCCGATATTAGAAGGTTTATGAAGAGAAGGATTATGATGTGCAAGGAAGAAAAAATTGATCTACCTCTTCAGGAAACACTTAGATGTGACAGGTTGTTGAGAAACACAAGTAAGAAAGAATTTAGTGAAGTTCATGTCATAACTAGGGTAATGTTATGTGGTAATGTACGAGCAGCTGTTAGATGGTTATCAGAGAAATCTGATGGGGTGCTACATCATATGGTGGACATAAGTGGTTGCAATAGAAATGGTTCAACAACATCTGTATTAGATTCTTTGCGATTAAAACACCAAACTGTTTCATTCCATTAAAATCAGCCCTTATTTCATGTAGTGAGCTACCTATGTTTGAAGATGTTGAAATCACTGGAAGTCATATAATATGCATAGCTCATTTAATTCAAGGAGGAGCTGGTCCTGGAGGCTGTGATGCCATTCATTGTGAATGAATTCACTGCTTTGGTTCGGTGCAACATAGCGAAAGTCTTCGTGACTCAATTGCTTCCTTGTGCGGTTGATGGCAAACTCAATTGAGACTTAGAATGATGTTAGGGCTCTCGTTTTTAAGCATTGGATAAAAGTCCAGGTGTAAGACCAATTGGGATGGGAGAAAAACTTAAAAGTGAATTTGGTAAGGCAATTGGTTTTGTGATTGGTATGAATTCTGAAGATGTTGCTGTTGTTTCTCAGCTGTGTGCAGGCATAAAGGAGGTGATTGAGGGTGCTGTTCACACTTTGAATGAGATGTTTGAGGTTAACACAAATCAAAGATAGCCATTCTATTATTTGATGCTGCAAATATATTCAATTGTTTTAATAGAATTGCCACATTACGGAACGTATGTGTAACTTTCAGTAGTAGATGAAAAATTTGTTTCATATGTTAAGAATATTTTTCATGAGACTGATATCAATGTGGTGTACAGCAGGAGGTGTTAGGTAGAATAAGATGGTAAAAAGGCTTATGTTGAAAATAATCATGGTGAAAAGATGGAAATCTGATAGCTAACGTGGAGCAAAAAGCTGCTTTTTCAGCCCTTACTAAATCAGTGCGAGGACAGTGAAACTATTCCCAATGTGTTGTTCCAGAGTGTGATGCTTATGTAATGGTGCGGTCTCACCACGTAACAGAATATTATTGACAGAGTTAAAGAGAGTTTAGAACTGTATTCAACAACCACATGACTAAGAATTACACAACTTAAATAGAATATAGCAAACAAAAGAACAACTAACAAAAGTAAGGTACTGTCTAACAAAAAGGTATAAGGTACAGATGATAAGATATAGTTAACACATATGAGTACAATTATGAGGTCTGTAAGGTAAGTTAACACTTCGAGTCCAATGATGAGGTCTATAAGTTAGCCTCATTACATCACTCCCTCCTTTGAAAGAATACGTCCTGAATTCCTTGTCAAAATGAGAAATCCTCTTGAAAACAATTTGGTGGGTGCCTGGTGCATATGGGATAACGTCGGGTAGGTAACTCATCAGGATAGTCATCGACTAGCTCCAAATTTTCACCAATGCTAGATGTTTGTGCTGGTTGAGCTGTTATGCATGTGTTAGATCTGATTATTCCCTCAGAAAAACGAGTGTCAGGATGGCACCATTTTAATCTGTCAAAATGGACAACAAGTCGTTTGTTCTTTTTGTTATGATGTTGAATACGATAGGTAGTATCCGACAGCTTCTTAATGACAATGTAGGGGCCAGTCCAAGGATGATGGAATTTCTTTGATTTTCCTGGAGTAATCACAGGTGAATATAACCAGACCCGATCTCCAATGTTGTATGGATCACCATGCACTTTGCGGTTATAATATTCTTTCTGTCATTCATGTTGTACATTCATGTTATCTCTCATTATTCCGTAAGCTGAAGACATAGTCTTTTGCAAGTCAGCTATATATTCATTTGGTTCCTCTTCCCTTTGGTAGTTGAATCCATACATAAGATCAATTGGTATCCTTGCTTTACGGCCAAACATGATTAAGAATGGAGAATACCCAGTAGATGATTGAATGCTTGTATTGTATGCCATACAGACCTTTGGCAACTGCATTTCCCAATCAAATGGATGATCCTTAACAGATGTAGCTAGCATGTGAAGTGAAGTACGATTAAATTGCTCTACTAGTCCGTCACTCTGTGGATGGTATGGTGTAGTCCTTGCCTTGTGAATATTTAGCAGCTTACATACTTCCTTCAGTAACTCCGATTCAAATTGTCTCCCTTCATCAGAATGTAATTGCTCGGGAGATGAAAAGCGACAAAATAGTTCATTAACCAATTTATCTACAACAGTTTTTGCTTCTTGGTTTGGGATAGCATAAGCTTTCATCCATCAAGTGAAATAGCTACCGGCTACAAGTATGTAACTGTTACCTCCATCACTTTCTGGCAAAGGACCAAGGATGTCAACGGCAACCACTTGCATTGGGTACCCTGCCCTAATAGTTTGTAAGGGTGCTCTATTCTTTGCTCCTACAGATTTCCTAGTGGCACATGTAGCACATGTGTTACACCAGTTTCTAACATCATTCCAGTGACCTGGCCAGTAGAATCTTTCCTTAAGACGACTGAGAGTCTTTTCCTCTCCGAGGTGCCCACATTGTGTTTCACCATGTAGTTCATCCAAAATCTTTTTCTGTAAACTACTGGGGACCACCCACTGTAAATAGGATGATGTTCAATCCTGACTTTCAAACTTCCGGAATAACAGTCCATTCTTAAGTACTAACTGTTCCCATATTTGTTGTAACCTACGTCCTTGGGGGTTCTGTTTCAGTACTGCATTATCTGTGGGTTTCTCACCTATTTTTGCTTTGTTCTCAGTATTGGTCCTACTACAAGGTCATTTAGTTGAAACTGGAGTAACTCCTTGGTATCTCGGTTACCAATCACCTGAATTGCAGCCACGATTTCATCTGATACATATAACTCGATTTCTGTACTGTTATGATTTTCCCGAACACATTGTCGACAATGTAGTTGAGATAGTACATCAGCATTTGTGTATTTCTTACCCCGTCTGTGAACAACTCCGAAGTCATACTCTTGTAGTCTTTCCAACCAACGTGCTAACTGCCCTTCAGGTTCTCGAAAATTTGTTAGCCATGTAAGCGATCCATGATCAGTCCTTAATACAAATCCTTGACCTAAAAGATAAGGACGAAAGTAGTGTAAAAAATGGACAACAGCTAAGAGTTCTCGTCTGGTGACACAATAACTTCGTTCAGACCTACTAAGTAATTGGCTCGCATAAACAATATTTCTCTCACCTCCATTGTCATGTACTTGGGATAGGACTGCTCCAATTTCAGTACTACTAGCATCTGTGTCTAATGTAAAACTCTTACTGAAATCAGGAAATGCTAAAACAGGAGCTGATGTGAGGGTTTGTCTTAGCTGATTGAAAGACTGTTCACACTCTTCTGCCCAATTGAAGGAACAGAATCGCTCAGCCAGCTTGTGTAAAGGTCTGGCAGTGGTTGAAAAATCTCTGATTAGTCTCCTGTAATAACCAGCAAATCCCAGAAACTGTTGAACCTCTTTCTTGGAACACGGAATAGGCCACTGTATTACCTTCTCTATCTTTGATGGATCAGTAGAAATTCCATGCTTAGAGACAACATGACCTAAATACTGGAACTCTTGCTGGAAGAATCTGCACTTCGATAGTTGTAACTTTAACTCTGCTTTGCTTAATCTTTCCAATACTGCCTTACTTCGTTCCATGTGTTCCTCAAAGGTACTGCCTACTATTATGATATCATCTAGGTATACTAGGCAACTGGACCATTGCAAACCAGCCAAGACCAAGTTCATCAATCTTTGAAAAGTTGCTGGAGCATTACATAATCCGAAAGGCATAACTTTAAACTCAAAAAGCCCCTCTTGCGTGCAGAATGCTGTCTTGTCTCAATCTTCTTTGGCAACTTCTACCTGCCAATATCCACTTATCAAATCTAGTGTACTAAACCATTTGGATCCTGATAAGATATCCATAGGTAATTAATAAGTGAAAAAAGGCCCTTCTCTGCTCCTCACTAAAATCTTTTCAACATCGTTCAACTATACTCCACAGCATTTGCTTTTTCTCCTCTGTTAAATTATGAGATTCGATAGTAGATATATTGATCATATCTTCATCAATTCCTTCCCCAATTCGCTCCATAGTAGCTATTTCTGTGTTCTTATACATGGTGACTGATGTTGATTCGACATTCAGGAGATGAACAGGAACATTGTTCGAATTAGGACAGACTAAAGCACGCGCTACTCTTACTGGAAGTTTTCTGGAATCTTTTTCTTCCAGCAGCCAAGTCCCAGTGTTACTGACACCATTTATCTTTGCCGTGACTTCAATTTCACTCATAGCCGGGATGTGCAATGATGTAGTGAGTGTTACTCCAATGTGGGCAACACCTGATGAAGCTCCATCCTTCAAGGGGATGGACAATTTCAACTTAGGGAATAGTAGTTGCTTTTTCCCAATATCGATAGTACAGTCGTTAGCTTCAAGAAAGTCCATACCCAATATAGCTTCAGTTGTGAGAGAGTCAACGACAATCACTCTCACATGGAACTGCTCCCCTGCTAACTGGATAGTTGTTTTTGTGTACCCATGAACTTGCAGAGGTGTTCCTTCAACTCCAATAAGATTTTGTCCATTCCACATCTCTAAGCGGTGATCTGTAGACTTCACTGAGTCCCAAACATCCTTACAAATTAAAGTAACAGCTGCCCCTGTATCAAGAGTAAAAGAAACTAAAGAACCATGGATAGTTGCAGCAACCTTGTAAGTAGTATTTGAAGTAATAGGAGATACTGGTATACATGTTTGAGTCTTTGTAGACAACCCTTGCCAGCTTGACTCACAGCTGGAAGGGTATCTCGTTTCCCTGCTGCTGGCTTGTTGATCTTTGAGTTGCACACCCTCTGGCATAGTGACCTGACTGTCCACATTTCCTGCAGATAACTGGCTGTGTGTGGCTCGATTGCTCCTCACTGGGTGGAGTTCGTCTTTGACCGTCTGAGGTTCGCTCCGTAGAGGACACATCTCTTTCAATTTTTTCCATTCTCTGCATTATCTGTTTCATCATGAGCAGAAGGGAATCGGAAGAGTTCTCCCTATTCATAACTCCTATTGATATGAGTTCCTCCCCTCTTTCCACCTGTGAAACTAATCGAGTTGATTTTGGTTGAGCATATGATTCCATTTCCAAAGTAACTGCTACTGCTTTGTCCAGGTTCTTTGGGCGAGATTGCTTGACACTAAAAGTAACCTGATGATCATCTATCTGTCCTAGAAAATGGCTCAGTGCTAGTAATTCTCTAGCCTCTTCTTGTAAGTCTGGAAAAGCTTTATCTATCAAAATCTTTAGATCTTCAGCATAATCAGAAGAGTTCTCCCTCTGGTAGAGTTCATGTCTACACTTTGGTTCAAACCTTTCCTTTAATGCTTTCTTTGATTCTCCATAAGTAGCCTTGGCTTCTTCTGAAAAATTCTGATATGTAGTCTTTGCATTTTTAGTTAATCTTGCTCTCAGCTAGAGGAGTTTGGCTGCATCATCCCACATGTTGACTGCTGCGACATTCTCAAAATGAGAAATCCATTGGTCCCAGCTGCCTTCTCCCGTGAAAGGCTCTGGTAGGACTAAAGGTCGCCCTGCCATAGTTCACTTTGCTAGTAGCTGATCAGAAGTAAACAGAAGAAGTCAGGATCCTACCCACTGTGCCAATGTAGTGGTGTGGTCTCACCACGTAACAGAATATTATTGACAGAGTTAAAGAGAGTTTAGAACTGTATTCAACAACCACATGACTAAGAATTACACAACTTAAATAGAATATAGCAAACAAAAGAACAACTAACAAAAGTAAGGTACTGTCTAACAAAAAGGTATAAGGTACAGATGATAAGATATAGTTAACACATATGAGTACAATTATGAGGTCTGTAAGGTAAGTTAACACTTCAAGTCCAATGATGAGGTCTATAAGTTGGCCTCATTACACTCAGTTTTCTGATCTTGAGAGAGCAATAGCTTGAAGTTTCTACCTGCTGTTCATGGGTGTGAAATCTCTTCCTTTGGGAAAAAAACCTTATTCTCTTCCAGGCCAGAATGAGGGGTTTGGGACTGATCAATCCCACTGAAAAGGCTATGTCATCTTATTCAATTTCTAGGGAAGCTACTGGTGTTATTGTACAAGCAAGAGAGAATTTGAAATTGAAACTTGAAACTAAGAACCAGTTATTCGGTTAGAAATATTGTTGCATTTTTGATCAAATTAGTCCAGTGCTTCAAGAAACCATGTTTGGAGCTAAAAATGAGAACATATCATCATAGCTCACTGTTTTACGTTTGACAAATAGATTTATTTGTGCAAAAATTTTGGGACGCTTTTGCAAGAAGCTGTTATTTAATACACCAGCAGTTTTTGATGGTGGTGGCTCTTCTTTTGATTTGGCTCGTGATTTGTCCTGTAATAAATGTAGATTGATTACTCAACAACCCAATGAAGCTAGAGATGCTTTAGGTACACTAGTTTGGAGCCAAGTGACATAAGAGACAATTGTGGGAGAAGCTAACGCATCACCCAGCTTTGAGAGCAGACCTTGGGGTTATGGGGAGTCTGGCTTACTCAAACTGAGGCATTGTTCTATATTAATGTAGTGGATACTGATGCCCAATCATATACAAACTGTTATCCCCGAAATATTCATCTGCCTGTGACAACAGTAGAGCTTCTTTCACTCGTTTTTGTTGGTCTGTGGATAGAATGATGGGCAGTGAAGCAAATGTGTTTTTGCAGAAATTGGGTGAAACACTTTCAATGAAAAGGGGAAAGCGTAATGGAAAGATTATGGGTTGGGTATGAACGAAATTAACATTTGCAGTACCGAGAGCATCCATCCAATAAGTCTCAGTGTGGAAGATGGAGCCCACGCTTTACATGGACTAAATAAAAATTTATTATTTAACTGCAATGGTGCTCAAAATAATATTCACATTAATTATATAAATATATTTCATTTGTTATATGTAATATATATTTTATGACGTATAATAGTCCATTAGAGGCTCGGTGATGTGGTGCAGGAATGTAGTGTTTAATTCTATTCCATCTAAGAAATTCTCAACTTAGGGTTATCACAGTGATCTGGCCAGACACACAAAGTGAATTGTAGGACTCTGGAGTGTTATCTGTCCTTAATGGTTATATTTTTCACCTCAGCTGCAGTTAGTGGTGTGTCTTTTAGTTGATCCAATACTAATACAATTTCAGTTGGATTTGGGGTCTCCTGAAGCTGATCAGGTAAAAGTAGTCTGCTCATGGCATCTGCATTCCCAAGTTCTGAAGTAGACTTAAAACATTCATACATAGATAGCGTTAATCCCCAACATTGAATAAAGTACAATGCTTGTGAAGCAACAGAACCATGTTCATTTAACGAAGTCAGGTGCAGTCCCTGAAGATGAATTTAATAACCTAAGTAAGCAATCAATGATATCATGCAGTCGCATTTGCTCTTTTAGTGGAAGACCATTGTCCTCCTGTCTTTTCAGAGCTTCCTTCAAATTTGACAAGTGATATTCATCGTTAACACCAGGAAAATATATCCTTAAAGTAGAAGACAACTCTTGGAACACCATGGAGGTTATTTTCCATAGTTCTCTGGAATATCTCTGTAGCAGATGAAATTCCAAATGGTAATCTATTATAATAATTGAAAGAGACCTCATTGCGTGTTGATCACAACATTGTTTTTAGATTTAGTATCTAACAGCAAATACTGATAGGGGCTTGACTCATATCATGCTTAGAGAACTTCTGACCACCTGACAGGTTGGTAAAGAGATCTTCAATCTTTGGAATCGGGTAGTGATCCAACTTGGATACTTGATTAATCATCATCTTGAAGTTGCCACAGATTCTCACTCTTCACCACTCTGACTATGGTGTGAACCTATTCACCTTTCTGACTGGGCTGTGCCCAGTCAGAAATGTGAATGGGTTCAGAGATACCTTCTCTTCTCAGACGATCTAGTTCTTCTCAACCATTGTATGAATTGATTATGGCACCGTTCTAGCTTTACAAATACAAGGCTTTGCACTGTCTTCCATATGTATTGTTACTTCAAAACCTTTCAATGGGCTCAAACCCTCTTTCAACACTCCAGCATGATATTCTGAAGAGACCTGTTTTGTAGACCACGTATCTCCTTCCAATCTAAAGGAAATACACACAACCAATTGCGAGCAATCATTCATTTCAGAAGCTCCTTCCATATCGTCAGTCACTAATTCCTTGATTTGGAATGTGATTTGGGGTAATAGCACAACCTTCATATGACCACAGCATACTTTATGGATATGACCAGTTTTAACACAGTTGTGACACTTTACATATTCATTTTGTGAACCTAGCCTGATTGAATAGCTCCATTTGAACAGTAATCCTGCCTTTGTAATATTTTTATATTTTTTGCGGCTGCCTCCAATCCCTGGACGATTGCCAAAGGTTTTTTGAATGTTAATATTTCCTCTGATAACAAACAACCTTGAATATGTTCATCATTAATTCCTCACACTAATCTGTCTCTCAGCATCACCTCTGGAGTTCCTTCAAAGTTACAAAATTCTGCCAAACCTCTCAGCTCAGCTATTAATGTAGACACTGACTCCCCTGGACGACAAAACCAACTATTAAATTTAAAACACTGTATGATCTCAGATGGCCTGGGACTATAGTACAACTGCATTGATGCAACTAGCTCTGTATATGACAAATCTCCTATTATAAATGGAGTAATTAGATTCCTTAATTAATGTCTTGTACACTTCTGGACCTATGGTAGTCAGGAATATAGCTCAGTTCCTATCAGCAGCTGTTATTCCATTAGCTTGCAAGAAATAATCTATTCTCTCTATGTATTGTGTCCAATCTTCCCTGTTACTATCAAAAGTTCTGAAATTTCGAAAAAAGAGCCATCTTCATCGCTAAATGGCATTAACACACAAACAAAATAAATAAGCATCCACAATTAATCAATGGCTGAGAAAATAAGCACCCATTATGTACATATACATGATGACCAGTTCAAATGACAAATTATGTTACATTTCATTTACTGGTCTGGAATTGCTGAGAAAATAAGCACCCATTATGTACATATACATGATGACCAGTTCAAATGACAAATTATGTTACAGTTCATTTACAGGTCATTTACTGGTCTTCACATGAAGGAAGAAGGATCACGTTTTGATGTTAATTACAGCCTTACATATTTCCATTTATTAGAATGAGTACTATAATAATAACAGACACTTTGTCCTTCTTGTGAAGAGATGTAGTGACAATAACAGACTACTTAAGCACTAAAGTAATTACATACTCAGTGTTGGTATCTAAACTGTACATCTCTGCAGGTTCTGTTCATCTTATATTACATTGGAGGTTTCTTTAGGAAGGCAGTGTTCATCAGATAATCCCTTGATTACTTTGATTTTGGTATGTTAATTGATATGTTTTTTCTGCTGTTTATATTATGGATTAGTATTTGTTCATCTATCTGGATATTCACCTATTTTTGTATTTAGATATTCATTGTGTTTTTTGATATTCTGTTATTCATTTATTGTTTATGCAAATGCAAAAACAAAATGTGTATAAATATAATCTCTCCTGCTTCATATATCAGAGGCATTCTTGTCTTATATACAACAGAATGGATAATACAAATACTTTAATTGTACAAACATCTAGTAGTTACAGCAAAGTGTTCACCTATTTAATACATGTATTTCAATAGAAACAACTTAAAGATGAGAAATAAAAAGCGGACATATGTCTGAATTACTGTTGTTGTAGTTAATTACAACCATATCTGAAACCCTATTTAGTTACTTTTTACTTAAACTATAACTAAATTACAGGTCTAGAGCAATAACTATAACCAATATTAACAATTTTGCATTGTAGTTAGTTATAGACATAACTAACTACAAAGACAATTTGCCAATAATGGGCACTGTTATTTTGTTAAATAAAACTAAAACCCTTTTAGTTAGCTTGAAATTGTTTTCGTCAATTAACTCTAACTCTGACTAAAATTGTAATAAACTAGATATACTATAACTATAACTAAAAGTGTTGATCATGGTTATACTAAAACAACACTAGTCTGAATATATCTGAATAATCATTTTGATTAAGAAAGCTGCAATTTGAATAAACATTTGATGTTGTTAAATGCTGTTATGGTATTCATGATTTCTAATACCAAGCATGTTGTCATGGTTACTTTATTTGCTTCATAGATAGTTACTTGGTTTCACCTTCAGTAAAGTGATTAAATAATCTGTGATAATGACACAACCTCTTTTAACTAGTCGTGAAAAGAAGAAACTTGTAAGTGAAGTACATATTTAAATACAAAGTACTTTTTTGTGTTATATTATAATGAAGGTTTCAGAATTGTATTTGGTCTAATGCACTAAGTAATTAAACAAACATCCATGTTTTCAATAGTGCAATAGTGTATTTCTGTTGAGAGTATCCAATGATTTCAAACATTCTATAGTGGTATTTTATAACTGTATACAAAAGTACATTCTACTAATACTATAATATGGTGAACTGAGCATCCACTTTGTTTAATGTTTTGTGCATGTGCAGAAATCAAACGTGAAATCAAAATTGCTTTGTTAGGTAAGCGTCTAGCTCCATGTTAACAAACAGCCTTTTGATATTGAAGAGTGCAGAATTCTGTAATAACACCAATACTGCTTCTATAAACATCCAAAGCAGTTGATATTTGTGAATGGGTATCCAAATAGTAAAAGAAAGGATCCATTCCAGTCCTACTAACTATATCCCACTGGTTCTTACTACTTCATTATAATAACCTTATTCAGTAGTTTAATGTACATGAGGTAGGTTAGAGGGAATTATTGCTTGCACTTAAGAACAAATTGGACACCTCATGCAGGTGTTTTATCACTCCTAAATTTCACTCCAAAATTCACATCACATTTTTGTTTTTAAAAGTATTTTATTAAATTTGAGGTTATACATGTTCACTATCACTTGACTAACATGTGTGTTTTCAGCTTCCCATTAGATATTTTAAGAGCTACATTTAATACATGTAGTTTAAAATTACATGTTAGCCTTATGACTGTTTATCAGAGAGTATGGTTGTACTCCCTATGTAGGGATGGCACCGAAAAAAAAGAAATCTCTGGTAATAAATACAGATAGGTTTTAATACACACATACATAATCATATCTAGTGTTTTTATGACTAACAACATCTTCTAGACAGCTAGAGATCCTCTTTAAGGTAGAGAACCGGCGTTTGGAACAAATGGCTAAATGTTCATCATAAAAAAAAATTATAATTATTATTATGATTCTCCAGACAAATCATTTTTTTGTTTGTTGAACTATCACAATGATTCTAGCACCATTCCAGTCGTATTCATTGTAAAATTCTAGTCTACAAGTATCAAGATGATATCATCAGATACTATGAAAGAAGAGAGTCTCAACAACTACAAAAGTCTGATCTAAAATTGGACGCCATATTCATAAGTGTATTAATTAATCGAGCAATGTCTAATCAATTACGCATGCACATTTGTGTACTCGGAACATGGAACGGTAAATGGAAAAGACGGACTACGAATCATGGATTACAGATTAGAAATAATATTAATATCTATTAAATCATGTGACTGGTTATTCCATCATTGAAATAATAAACAGGTCGGTAAATAGAATAAAACATTCTATAAATATATAACCTTGTTCTGATGATAACCTAACAATGATAGGCCTACTGCCTCGCTGCGCTCGGTAACTTATAACTTTGGCCACCTTCACAGACGGCTCGGGCTAAGCGTGTACCTATTTCCTGTGTTCAACATTTCTACAACACGAATCAAGCATCAAGAACGGGAAAGGCGATTTTTACAGTTGACCCGAGAGAATTATTACATCACCCTCAGACATTGTTGAAACATTTTAAACAGTGTGTGCATTATATAATTATTATTAATTATTATTATTATTAGGTTTATTTTAACCCTTAGAGCACTGATGTCACATATATGTGACATTTCACCCCTACGTGGTTTGCCGTCTGTTCCTGGCTACACGAAGCTGTCCAAATGCTTGTAATTGGCATCAAGCACAAGCTGATGAACATGGCTAAAAAAGTTGATGTTTTTTCGGCCACCCTTTGGCCTAAATAACGACTACGGGGGGAATTTTAAAGGGGGGTGTCGCCCCGTTAATGTGGGGGTTTGAAGGGGGCGCAGCCCCCTCGCTGCCGACGAATTTAGCATTTTTTTGACCCCGCCCACGGCCTCTGGTGGGTAGCTGAGGCATTTTCCTTGCTGTGAAACCTGAAATCGTGGGTGTAGCTGGTGCCAACATGCAGTGGGGTCATTTTGTTAGCCCCTGTTCCAGTCAAAAGAGGGAGAGCACTGCATTTGATTTGATCCTACGATGCGCTTGGGGACTTTCGAGTCCTGGTAAGCAAGTTGGTGGAAGTAGTACTCCATGTCGGAAAAGGAGCCAAGTTTGGGGTAGAGAAAGTGAACGGTGGCCAAATTATATGCAATAGAGTCGCCAGTGTTGGAAATGGGAAGAATTTTGAAAAACAGGCTCAGTGCTCTAAGGGTTAATGTACGTCACATGATCTAGCAGACATTAAAGTTAATTCTGATCCGTAATCCATGATCTGTAGTCTGTCTTTTCTATTTACCCAACATGGAAGCTGAAAAGGAGAAAGGGCTTGCTGCATTGGTCATGTATAGTAAAAACATTTGTGAGGAAATATTATAATAATGAATATAATAATTAAGCCATTGTATATACTATGATAAGCATTGGAATACTGAATGGTTGGCACAGTGACACTAGCACTGAAGACTGCTCGATTAAGTGAAATAGAAAATAGACATCATATGTAAGTGAAAGAATATGTTAAGCATAAAATTATGATATATACAATGACTAGTACTGACCTTCATTGATGAACAAATTTTAATGAATATATGATTGTATGATTTCATGATATATAACTTACACAAGTATTTCTGCAATGTACAAAAAATATTCATACCATTCAGAAAAAAATGAATGGAAACAAGAGTAGTAAAAAAACATTTTCCATAAAAAATGAAAGATGTAGGGAGGTCAAAACCCAAAAAGCATGCGAACAAGGTTGGGAGGCTAACATAGGACCCAAAATTAAACAAACCACTTCCATATAAACCTACATAAGTACAGCTCTTTGTATTTGCTTTATGCGGTGTAAGAACTTATGTAGGGTTTTATGAAAGTGGTTTGTTTAATTTTGGGTCCTATGTTAGCCTCCCAACCTTGTTCGCATGCTTTTTGGGTTTTGACCTCCCCACATCTTCGTTAATTTTTATTGAAAATGTTTTTTATTATTCTTTATATAATAATAATTCTGTTTAGTGTGTAAAATTATAATGTGTAATATTATTGCGATAATAACATTAAATGTAATGTAATTATACTAAAATTATTTGTAAATAAGAATATAGGAAACACCCATATTTAAAATATGTGAACCATAGTGACACGTAATGACTACTTAGTTAGCTACAGATTAAGATGTATCATAGGGTCTTTACAATGCAGTGAAAATAATCATGTATTTGAATAAGGATTAGCCTGAACAATCAGTTAATCTAGTGGAATAATCAGTTAATCTGGAGCTGTCAACAGCAATTCTTGTGTGTATTATATTCCGCATGCACATTTCAGCATGATGCCTGGACTGGAAGGTAGTCTATTGTTGGAAGTACTTTGATAAACTTGTTACAGTGTATAGTAATGAGAATAGGAAATTGAAATATTCAAGTTAGTAGCTGCTGATCATTTTCTACCTCACTGTGCAATCGTAATACTAAATAAATATCAGTGAACATCTTTTTAAGCCACATACATTTTAGTAGAGTATAGAAAACTCCTAGCCATTCAAACCCTAAATGAAAGTATACTATATACATGTATTATAAAATGGAGTGAAAAGGAAGAAATACATTGTTTTATGATTAATTTTGGTGAAATGATGCTTGTTTTGTATGTGTAGATAGCAGGTGTGATTATCAATTTTCATATCTTGTTGAATATCTTGACATTTCAAGCTACAAATTCTACTTTGTGATTTGCTATATTCCTCTGTGGTCATATCCAATGACAGCATGCATAATAACAAGTACTTTTGAATGTCTAAGTTTCCAGGGATCCATGCAGAGTGTATCCACAAACCATAGTAGCCCTGACAGTTTTTAATCATATGTTGAATGCCTGCTCATCTTCCACTGTCAGCTGAAGTACCCCTGTACACTAAAGTAAATGTGAATGGATTACTCTTGGACTGTCATAATTCCCAATACCCAATTTGTCAGAGTATCCTTGTAGACTACAACAACTCTGACAAATACAGTCAGTCAGAGTATCCCTGGAAGATCATCAAACCTTAAGTAAAAGCAGCACCACTTTTGTCAATCACTACAATGCACTAACTGATGTGAAACAGCTAAATGATAGCTATTGTTTAACACTCTGGTGGGTGCCTGAGCCATTTCCTTGCTGTAAAACCTGAAACTGAGGGTGTAGCTGGTGCCAACATGCAGTGGGGTCATTTTGTTTGCCCCAGTTCCTGTCAAAAGCACTGCATTTGATTCAATCCTACGAAGCGCTTGGGGATTATCTAGTCTGGGTAAGCATGTTGGTAGAAGTAGTACTCCATGTCGGAAAAGGAGAAGAGTTTTGGGTAGACAAAGTGAACGGTGGCCAAAATATATGCAATAGAGTTGCCAGTGTTGGAAACGGGAAGAATTTTGAAAAACAAGCTCAGTCCTCTAAGGGTTAATGTGATAACTAATTTGTAAAATTTATGAATTGGATGACAGCTTAGCAATAAATACTTGAGAATGAGTGATGTACTGATTGTTTATACAGCCAGCTAGTAGTTGAGAGGATGTAATGCATGCGAGATTTACTAAACACAACAACTTTATAAACAACCATTGCATTAATTTTGACTACTACAGATTACTATAAACTACATTCATCTGATCTTTCCTATAAAATTAACAACTTTTTAATAATATACTCCTACATTTACCTGTGTATTAAAAATAATTAAAACTGCTTTTAAACTGAATTGAGACACCTCATACATGATTAAGTGATTATACTTTGTTGTTACCTAACTATATTTTCACATTTTAATCTTTTGTACAGAAGTTGAAATTACCTATAATAATATTTATGGTGTCATTTGCTATTCATACCCATTCTAACATTAATTTCGTTTATTGTGACAATTTGACAAACTTAACTATTATATATAGCTCAATGGATAGATAGATTTCACCACAAATGTTCAACATCACTGTTAGTCATTCCACACACACATTTTGAAGGGTAGTTGGTACGATTATAATCTAATTTTCTGAGAGGGGATGACAACAAATTGTGGAATCCTCATTAGTATTATTTTTGTCACAAGGGGAGGATCACTTTGATTGATATAGTTCCTAAAAGAGCTCATAATGGCTTTTGAGTTCCTGGAAATAGCACTCCATATTAAAAATAATTATAGTTGTGGTGCAGGAAAAAGTGGTGGCTGAAATGTTTGTAGTACAGTCATATGTCTGTGCTTGAAATGGGAAAAGGTTTTTTTTTAATGCCGAGAAAACAAAAGAGGGGTCTGCAAGGATATCAACATAAATGAGTTACAACAGTAATTTGTGATTTTCCTCTTTCTTATATATTCTAATTATTATATGAAGATATCTCACTAGCTTAGTGGAATATAAAATGGTAATTAATGACATATTTATTACTGAATATGAATAAATATTGTAAGTAACACTAACACAGTCATCTTCCTAGACCCTTCAATACATCCCATAGTTTTGAGTTGAAATGTGTTTTACCAAGCTATAACATGTCAGCTACAAGCTTGCCAGGAACCAAAAAGTCAGCAGAAGCAATCTATGAGTGTCTAATAATCTTTCCTACGGAACATAAACTGATAGGGGCAGATTGCTTTGCATAAATGATACTTTCCTCTCCCTAACAAAATTCTTATATGAAACCCTACTGTATTTAATAGAACTAACCAAAAATTTAGTAACTAAAAAACTATAACACAATTTTTAATTAGAAGCAAACCAATCGTTTTGTACTGACCAATCACAGCACAGATGCCGCCCACACATTCGCGTTTTAATTACTATGTATATAATATTATATTTCTAGTGAAAGCATGCCAACAGGGTAGAGAAATAACGAGAAGTGTTCAATTGTGTAAAAACAAGAAAGCGTAAGAAAAAAACAGGCCTGATGATGAAGAAGGAAGTTCCAGAAAAGAAATAAAAGAAGAAATCCCAACTTTTAGCTGATTTTGATGAGGATGGAAACTTTATGCTTACCTCCATTGAGGACACACTGTAATGGTACTATAGATATGTCAAACTGAGCCTTAATCTTGAACTATAATTACTGTATTCTAAGATACATACTTCACATCAATACTCAATAATCTAGAGGATCACTACTGAGATAAATATACATATCCAAGCTCAACATCTAACAGGAATACTGAATTACCTTGCCGACACAGAAAGGATTGTTCGGATTGAAAATTGAAGCCAAGAATATACTGGAAGACAGATCAACTGTTTGGCTCATTGGAAGTGGAACCTTTCAACTCCGGACTGATAACACAAGTACAAATATTTTGAAATTGTGAGATCCAACTCTTAAGCAGTGTCTTTCTCCAGTACTGGACTGTAATGAAAGGATTTGGGAATTCACTATGGTACTTGATAGGTCAAATATTGACTCATATATGAGTGTGCACAACTAGGTGAAAGTGTATAGGTAACACTGGTCGGAAAATTCCAACCTTGGTATCCAGTCCTTCTGGATTATACAAAAATATATATATATTTTTAGTATCCTATATAGATTATCCAAAAATAGACAAGAATAATAAAAAACATTTTCAATAAAAATGAAAGAAGATGTAGGGATGTCAAAACCCAAAAAGCAAGCAAACAAGGTTGGGAAGCTAACTTAGGACCCAAAATTAAACAAACCACTTCCATATAACCCTACATAAGTACTTACACCTCTGTACAAAGAGCTGTAATTATGTAGGGTTATATGGAAGTGGTTTGTTTAATTTTGGGTCCTAAGTTAGCTTCCCAACCTTGTTTGCTTGCTTTTTGGGTTTTGACATCCCTACATCTTCTTTCATTTTTATTGAAAATGTTTTTTATTATTCTTGTTTTTATTGTTTTTTTTCTAAACGATGTGAATATTTTTTTGTAGATTGCAGAAATACTATATATCATTATGAAATCATGCAATCAAAAATGCATTAAAATTTGTTCATCAATGAAGGTCAGTCTTTTGTATTTATGTATTGATTATCATTCTCTTTCACTTACAGATGATGTATATTCTTTATTCACTTACATCACTGTCTGCAGTCCTACAAGAAGTAGTGTCAGTCACTGTGTCAACCATTCAGTATTCCAATGCTTATCATAGTATACAATATTATTATACAATTGCTTTAGTATTAATAATTATTATATTCATTATTAGTATTTGCTCACAAACTCACAAATGTTATTACAATGCCAAACACTTCCACCTTTTCAGCTTCCATGTTAAGAGTATACAAATGCGCATGCGTAATTAAATTCCACTTAGGAAATGGCGTCCAATTCCAGATCAAATCTTTGTAGTCGTTGAGACTGTCTTCTTTCATAGTATCTGAAGATATCATCTCGATACTTTACGACCAGAATTTTACTATAAATGCGACGGGAATGGTGCTAGAATCATCGTGATAGTTCAACAAACAAAAAAATGATTTGTCTGGAAAATAATAATATTAATAATAATAATATGATGAAGATTTTGCCAGTTTTGCCACTCGCCGGTTCTCTACCTTAGCGATAATCTTCGGCCATCTAGAAGGTATTGGTAGTCATAAAAACACTAGATATGAACAGGCATGTGTGTATAGAAACTTATTTGTATATATTACCAGAGATTTCAGCTCATCACTTGCAATTGAAATGTATGGGCGGCCATTTTTTTTCCGTGCCATCCCTACATAGAGAGTACTACCGTACTCTCTGATATATCCTATATAGATTATTTAAAAATGGTACTACATAACCCAGTATAGATTGGTCAGACATTATTTATCCCCAACTATATAGCTGTATTAGGAAGTGATATACTAACAACAAACTATTATAGTGTTTTAATGCAGTCTTAGAGTTTTGTATCATTTCACTAACCATATTAATTATCATAAGTTGATATCCTAATACTGGGAATGCTATATATATAAAAATGAACATGTACTTAACTATTACCAAATGTATTATTACAATACATCAAACTACTAGTTCATTGATCTACTATTTTATCATCCTCTAGATACTAACATATCAATATATTATATCATTCATATTAGTGTATTATAATAATGATACAAATATTACTACATGTATGTTTATAAAAGGCATTTGTAGAGAAAAATACTCAAATACTTGTGTTAAATGCCCACTATACTCAACCACTATCCATTTAGATTATACACATGAAATTACATAATTTGAAATGTGTATTATTAGTATATCATTAAAACTTTACTAGTAATATATGTCTTGATATGTATACGAAACAAATAATGATTCAAAAATTTGAGGATTTGTGTCTCATAATACAAATTTTGTGATAATAAGTGGAAATACAATAATTGATATATTCCTTATATTGTATGATTTCTATTATATATTTGATACATCATATACTGTTCATGTGTGTGAATGATTATTGATAGCATTTATTAGCATTTTATGAGAGACATAATAATTATTGGAATTATAAATTGACTTAACGATTTTATTAATCATGTCATTTTACTCATAACAGATTATTTATATATCATAACCTTTTTATTATTTGATGATTCTAATCTAACATATTACATAATCAATAATGAATATTAATAGATACAAGTGTAATAACAATTTTATATTCAAGTTAATATAATGTATAATTTTCTTAATTACTTAATCATAATTTGTAATTTTAATTATGATAAGGTGTCTACCAAATAAGTTTGTAAATGCAAGTGCTTTATATTGTTTATGATTTATACTATAGGATGGCAGTCTCCGTTATGCACATCAGAACAGGAATATAAAGGAAGTGAATGACATTATCTCACAATCTTCAGACCCAATATATGCTCTGGTAAGTATTTATATACACCACAACACTTGATACTGTTGCTTGTTATTATCATACATGTTATGTACTTTGAAATCATTGTTATTTTTATGATGGCTACTGACTACTTACAAATGTATAGTCCTTGAATAAACACAATAATGAAATATAGTAGATAGAGCTTGAAGACCTTTGTGTGGACTTTTGTTTCAGAATATTTGTGATTACTTTTGGTGTACTTTAAGTGACCAATTATCACACATAAGTGTTGTAACATTTGAAATAATCTTAGGAACATACTAATTTCATTATTGTATATCAATACATGGTATGTTTGACAATGTTCCATTATCATCACCATAGAAGCTGTTCAATTGTCTCTTGTATAATAATTATTATAGTTTTGGTAATCACCTAATTGTAATCTTAACATTATATTATTGATAATTGATGCTTATTGATAATTGATGACTTACACTATCAGTTTTAATATCTGCTGTTTCCCATTCTTGATATTGATGAAGATTCTATTGTAAAAGTGCTAGATGGTGATGTATTAAATGAAGTCTTAGTAATATTGTGTTAGTAGTACCACTTACAAATTTTATGAAACACAAGAATTACTAAACAATAAATACACCCATTATAAAATAACAGTTCACCTGTAGTTTACAAGTTACACTAATCACAATACTAATATTATAATTATTATGTATAGTGTATAGTATTCACTGTTTGGATTAGTCTTACATATTCAACTCTTCCCCTCTTAACTAGAGAGAGGATCTGATATGTAGTTATTGACCAGTTCTTTGAATTTTTGGTATACCTTCAACTAAATTTTTCAGAACATGTTATTCACATGTTTTAAGTTGAATAAATAAAGCTATAAATACTGTATTCATACAACTGATAATTCCAACTGTTTTTTTTAAAAAAAAGCCCTTCTTTCCAGTCTGACTCCTGAGTATTTTAAATTTGAAAGTTATTTGGCAGATTATCTAAACATCCTGTATACACATAATTATATTGTTAATAAATGATTTAGTTGTTACCTTCTCTCAAGTAAAGGATAGGGACTTGGTATATACACTAGTCTATGATTTGGTAGTTATAGGAATGATACATTATATTAATATATGGATTATGGCAGCTAATTCATTATTGATTAGGAAGTGCAACTTCTACAAATAGGATATGCTTCAGTATGACAAGGGATACTAATAATAATAATTAATGATAATATCTCAACATGGTCTCAATAGTCATGAATTACAATGTAATTTCATTCTCAACAATTCAATAATACCTTATATTCTTATAATTATTATGATTATGACCTGTAATGATATATACCAGTATTAATGTGATAATGAATGATTACCGTAAAGACATCTAGGTATCCACAGATGCCTTATTCTCCTAATGTGTTCGTCTATATCTTGTTGTTGTAATTACAAATTTTCACATACTGGTAATTAAATACTAATACAGACCAAACATGTTTTCATCTCAATGCACTCAGTGTCAGAATGGAGCCTAAATTCAAATGATAATTGTGACAGGGAAGTTGGTGACTTATCCCCAAAATGAAGAAGCAAACAAGGAACCTTCACGCTCACTGGACATTCAATTTTCTTTAGCTGGAGTCTGACATTGTTTCTATTTAGAACTCTCTGATGAGTAATTATCAATAATTAACACCATACACCCAGGGATGTACACCTGGGGCTAACACTGGACTAATAATCATTATAACTTATAGATAATAAAATTTAATTTTTTTGTGTTTTCATCACCAAAACATGATTATTAATAATATCTCCTGATAATGAGAAATCAGATTATTAGTAAGGAGATCTTATTTATATTTTTATTTTGTCTTTTTTATGCACTACAGCACACCAGTGTGTGGCAGGCATCTATGTTTGGCAATATAGAGTACCTGAATGAAGTATTTGCTAGCAACAAAATAGATGTTTCCTGGATGAATGATCTACAAGTAAGTTTCCTTTCATATTCACATTTATTAAAAAGTAGTAAGGTATCACCTGTGATGTTGTAATGACAATGATTTTTGGCCCAAATTGGAAAAACAACACTTGTGGCTTCTAGTAATTTAGAACAAATGCATACATTGAAGCACTTATATTTGTTCCTGTTGCATAGGGATCCCATAAAATGTGGCATATTTGAAAATCAGTTAATGATCATCTTAAATATATTATTTAGTTTGCTTGTGATATAAAAAGGCTGAATCTAATAGTTAATGTGTTCACAATTATTATGTTGCACAAAAGCAGTTTACTCAAATTGGGTCACATTCTATAATTTAAAAAAATTTAGTTATGAGCAGTTTTCTAAAAGAAATTAATTTATAAATTCCATTTGTCATGTGGTTATTTCAAATATAATTTAATTAAGAGTCATAGGATCATTTATATATAGAAAATGTAATTTTAAGTAGAAATATTTTATATAAACTAAATTGTGCAAAACCCAAAAATAATAATTATTATAAAGTGTTATACATGTTTATATTCATACATCTATTAATGTCTGAGGCTTTCTGTTCATTACTAGTGTGGTAAAGTTAAAAGTTTTATTTGTAGGATGTAATATCTAGTGAAATACATATTAGCAGATTTATGTTAATCATGTGTTACTAATAGTTTGTATGGTATGATTAGCATTCATGACATTTCTGAATGTAGCGTATGCTTAACAAATGGATAAGCTGTTGATTATACAGAAGAATGTATTTAATAACTTTCCAAGATAAAATCTCTTGATTTGTATCTCAATTCACACATACAAGACATTGAGCACTATTATCATTGATGATCTAATAATACTGATAATAGCCATCATGTAGATGTATGCAGCAGTTAAAATCATGAATATAAATATGTGACCTAATTGTTCATCACACTCTTACTTCTTCAAATGAATGGCTCTTCTTCCTCCAAATGAATGGTGTAGTTATACTAGACTATATTATAATCCTTCTGTAATCGGATAAATGTATGTGTGGAATGTCTGTAGGAAGATGATTTGTGTTAGAAAAAGTATCAATGAATTCCCATTGTTATCAATGTAGGTGTGTTATTATTACTATATGTATTGAATATAAATAATATAACATGTTTTAAGTATATGAATCCACTGTACATATATCAGTTGTTTCATTATGTACTTATTATATTCTACAAACAAAATGGTCATATAAGGATGGTATATTACACATTCAAAATATTAAATGTAGTATAATACTTATACAAACCACAGAAGACAATAATATCATGCTTGAGTGAGAACAAAATTGTGTAGTGATATACTATTAGTGAAATGACTAGATATTCATTAGATATTGTTTACTTATTCAATAGAGATTTGTTAATTTATTCATGATATAATGATACATATGTAAAATGAAGTGTGTCAAATGTACAGTAACATACACTGATATTGAAGTGTGACTAGAAGACATGTGATAGTGTTAAATATAAAGAAACAAATTATGGTGACTAATGTTACATCATTGTATGTGATATATTGATTGATTATTTGTTGTTTCCTATTTTAATTGTATCATATTTACATATTATGAATATGTTGTAGTTTAGTGTGAATAATAATAATTTACATGATTATAATTATAATAATTATTAATTCTTGTACATTACTAATTGAATGAATGCATACCTGTTACTATGTATAATCACACAAACTAATATAATATATAATTATACTTGTTTGAGTAATCTTTTATTAATTACATATCATTATTATAAAACTAGTTATATAGTTATAGGTCTAGTAGTGTATTATATACTATAGAACTGTAGAGATGAGATATAGGATCATAATTATATTTAAATATTCTTTAGCAAACTCAAATGTTCACATGTGTTGTATCATTACTACTAAATGTATTATAGTCAGCCTCATAAACTAAAATAGTACTTTATAATAACTTATTCATATTCTCATTTGAGCTTGTATTTAACTTTACTAGAATAAGAAAATACAAAAGAGATATTCCCATATAACATGTATTTCATACTTAATATTAAAGTGGTAGTGATATTGAACTTTGAATAAAATATGACTTTGTTGTAGTATATATTTGTATGATAACTGAATGTGTGTAATAATTTATAATATATAAATTATAAGTTTACTGAATAATAGATTTACTATATGATATTCAATTAAACATGTAATAAGAGGAGCTTTTGTAATATATCCTCTATTATTATAATACTAATAAGGAAACACTACAGAAACTTGATAGGATCCTACACAAAACATGAAAAAGTTCATTTTTCTCAGGATAACATGTCATGTTTGTATGTGTTATTAAGTTTCGCTCACATGTTATTACATTTATGGATCATGTTATACATTTGTTTGTTTTCTTAGAAATATTTTAAATATTTATAAAGTTTTATATTTTTATGTTTGTAAAATTAGCGTATGAAATTATTATATGTTTTCCTTTTACTAATAAATTATGTGAATTATTAATCGTATATCTTATAGATTCATTTGTGTTTATATGATATTCTATTACCTTATGCAGTGTGGGCGCTTATTTCTGCACATTAGTGCATTGCAGGGAAATACTGATGTCTGCAACTTCCTACTATCAAAAGGAGCAAACATCAATCAAGTGGATGAGGTTAGTATTGTGTTTCATTATTCATATATCACTACTTATAATATACATATGATATATTCCTTCTGACAGAGATGTAAGACCTGTTATATCATGTACAGTGCTTGAGTGAAGCTGACAAAATCTGGACACTTCACAAAAGCACGGTTCTTTCCTGAGATATATAAGAGGTCTCAGATCTCTGACAGGAGGTAGATATGTAACTTATACAATATTCACTCTATTCTGACCAGTCAAATGTATAGTAACTCCGGATGTTCAAATAAATCAAATATGTTTACTCTTCAAATCATGCTAGAAAATATATGCTATCATAAATAATATGATAACTATAGGGAGTAAGTATTCACCATGCTAAAACAATATGAATTCTAACTCTCAGTTTCAGATCACTAGCACAAAACGTTATTGTTTAGCAATAGTGTTGCAGAACTTTGGCTTTGTAAATGGATCTGATTGGTTGGTTATATTTCCTTTCATGGTATAAAATCTGAATTGTTACATCATTTGAATTCTGTGATTTGATTGGTCAGAATAAATTTAGTATTGCATAAATTAGTGGTGAAATGAATAGTGTAATATTAATTTTCATTTAAAAAGCACATATTCCAATATTCGATGGTATAAGCCATGTCCCCCATTGTTGCAAGCCACACACACACCATGTGACTACAAATCTTATAGTGAACTGTGAAGTTTGTTTGTTCTCACACTTCTTTATTGTTATGGTTCAAGTGATTCAATCAACAGCATTAAGTAGTGCTGTTTAAAATCACTTTGAGATAGAGATTATTGGAGATAAGAAGAAGACTCATTGTAAGCCATGTACTCCAAATAATTAATAAATTATTCAATAGTTTGATTCGTTAAGATAGGAACTATTCGAAAAGTGAAATTTTCTATTCATTTCAGCATTTCAGGATAAATACCATAAAGTGTCTAGTGACATAATATTAATGAAGTTTTGTTATGTAAAGTCATTCCTGCTACAACTAATAAATCAATTATCATTCTAACATTCCTGAATACTATATAGTAGACAGAGAGCTGAAAAGGGAAATATGTGTTTTCATTCCTCATGTGATAAAATCCATTTTGTTTTGTCTTTAATGATGATGAGAGTACTGTGTTACTGTTATACAAAAACTACTAATACCATTATGTGGAATAATGCAGTGTTAAAATGTGTAACTATAATTATTCCCATCATATGCATTCTAGTCATCAAAGAATTGTTTAGACTCTACTTTTCTGTGAATATGTTGTAAATCATTTGGTACTAGAAATTAGTTGAGAATATTCTTAGGAAGACTTTCCAATATTTGAACAATAAGTTATTTTTGATGTAAATGAATATCAATAATTATAGTAAATGATTTCATATGAGGATCAAGAGTCACTCAAACTGTGATGAAAAATAATGTGTTTGGTTGTGATGAAAATTATATCTCATTTGTAATTATTCATAAATTATATCAATACATATGTGTATTATGCATTATATATACACTTATTTATACACAAAATAATGTTTGATGAGTGTCATGATTAGGTACACCTTTCAGATGTTAGTAACAGTTGTTATAGTGGCAAAAAATTGGAATGTATGCCTTTAAGTAGCTATGAACCTCATTAATATGTAGAGAAGGAGGTGTAAATGTATCACAGTACACACTTGATCCATCCCTGTAATTTATATAATTATAATTATAATACATTAATGTATTGTGAACCATTATTGTTTATTATAATTTTTGCTAGTCTATTTTAGAGACAGTTCCTGAATTACATCTCTCCTGCTATAGTTTATAAGTACATTATATTATAACTAGTATGTTGATTGAATTTGTGTTCATAATAATTACTATGTATAATACTGTTATCAATAAACTACAACAGCAACAATAACTTTTATCATATTCATTAGTGAGTGTACTAAGTGTAATATAACTAGACCTGTAAGAATATCAAAAGTTGTATTGTATTTAGTAATAATTGATATATTCAATACTTTACATATTAACTATAATATGACAACTAAATATGAAATGTATAACTAAATTATATCATAACACTTTCACTAATAAAAATTTATATTCTGTATTTTTTGTGATTATGAAAATGTTATGTTTTCATAAGAGAATTCAATTTATTTCACAATTATAAATTCATTACATGAAAAGAGAATTCAATTTAAATTACTGTGTTGATAGTTACTCACCATTGTTAATCTAGTGACTAGATATTTGATAGATATTGTTTACTTATTCAATATATATTTATTAATTGATTCATAATAACATAGTATATAGTTTATAATATATAAACTGTATCTATAGTAAATGTAAAGAAACATACACAATATATATTAATATATACTAGTAGAAAAGTGACACATAATGGAAATGTTTTATGATGACTGCACATCATTGTACTTGAGATATTGATTGCTTGTTTGTTATTATATATTTCAGTTGTTATCATATTTCCATATTTTGAATATGTTGTACATTATTGTGACTATATAATCATAATTTACATGATTATGTAATAGTTATAACAGCCCTTCCAGGGTATTATCACGTATACACACGAAATGATATTTATAATCCCGATGGCGTAGCCCGAGGGATTAATGAATATCATTGAGTGTGTATCGATAAGGCACGTGGAAGGGGTGTTATAACTGGCTTATAGATCGGAAGCCATACTTCACATGCGCAAATTACCATGGTTACCATTAGAGTCAGAAATGTTTCTATAGTAATTCAGACGTCATTATTCCTACTTCCTAGCTAAGTGGTATGGATAGAGAGAATAACCAGAACGTTGATAACGTGGATGATGAAGACTTTCGACCTCCGAAGCCTAAGAAGCAAAGAAATACGCTCCCTAGAAGGTTTGGTTCCATTTTCTGACGATTGAGCTATTGAAGTGATGAAAAAAGGCTATGTTCCTGAGAATACCAAAAAAAGTACTTCCTGGGCCGTAGGAGTGTTCAGTGAGTGGAGAGCGACTAGGAATTCAACATCCAGTGAAAAGGTTTGTCCAGCAAATCTATTTGAAGAGGCGAAAGAAGATGAATTGAACTACTGGCCGCCAAGATTCATCAACGAGGTACGGTGTCAGGACGGGTAGTTCTATCTTCCAAGGAGTATACACCAGCTCTTGGCAGGGCTTCAACGGCACATGTTAGACCACAATTATATGGCACTAAAGTTTATGGATCGTTGGAATCCTTCTTTTTGGCCAGTTCATGGAGCCTGTGATTCAATTTGGCACCCATCTGTTGTAACCGATGAGGAGGAAGAGAAGCTTTGGACTTCAGGTGTTTTCTCTATTGACAATCCAAAGAATCTCCAGCGTGCTGTGTTTTATTACGTTGGCAAAAGATTTTGTTTTAGGGGAGGCTAGGAAATGCGAAAGCTGGGGCCTTCCCAAATTAAAAGGACACATCATCCTGACTGTTTTACGTACATTGAGCATGGATCTTAAAATCATGCTGGCCGTGCTTGTGATTTACGATTACGTAACAAAGAAGTTCCATGTCCAGCAGTGCCTGAGAACAATGCAAAATGCCTTGTATTTCTGCTAGATTTGTATTTTTCAAAATTGCCTGAGTATGTATTTAAGGAAGTTGTATTGTTTCTTAAAGCAAAACAGAAAGCTCCTAGTGATAATGACCAGGCTTGGTATGAAAAAACTCCAATTGGTTAGAACACCTTGTCCAACATGGTTAAGGAAGTGTGTTGTGATGCCGTGATTGACGGTAAAACGAATCACAGCATGCGAGCAACAGGGGCCACGATGCTTTTCCAGAATGAGATACCAGAACGTGTAATTCAAACTGTTACCGGTCACAAGTCATTGGATGCTCTTAGATCATACGAAAGAATTTCAACAAAGCAACATAAAGAAGTTAGCATTGTTATGATGGGTTGTGTGAGAGATAGCCACTCTACAAGCTCTTCTCGTACTCTTGATTTCTCATCGATTGGTATCAACAATTGTTCAATTGGACAAGTTAATATTAAGTTGGATAAACTAGATTCAGACAGTTAGTGAGCGGAAAATTCAACTTTGCAGACTGAAAAGTTTTCTCATTTAATCACATTTAATCACTTTTCCTCATTTAATCACTGTTTTTATTATTTCATGATGAAAGAAACAAACTTCCTCTGTTATATTCGTATTCCCTAGTTATTATGAATAATTCCCTATTATGCTGTATATTGTGTGCGCGGTGCCTTTGATTAGTATGGCTTCCATTGTATAAGTAATAATAATTATTAATTCTTGTACATTACTAAATGAATGATCACATAATTATTGTGTATTATCATATAAACTACAAGGATATATTGCTTGTTTGAATGATCTTCTATTTTTCTAAATTTCATATTAATTATTATAATAGTGTTTATAAAACAAGTTATATATATCTAGATCTAGTAGTGTATTGTATATTATAGAACTGTATATATGAACATAGGATGTATTAAATTTTTCATGAAAAAGAATTTTTCACATGTATTCTCTCTATACTATTAAATGGATTATACCAAACCTCATATATTGAAATAGTAGTTGATAATTATAGATATATATAAGCTATGCTACCATGGCAAATGTTTGATGTGGTTAGATGTGTATTTTCCATATACACTTCATCCAAAATTCAGTTACTAATCATACTATACATAATATAAGACATGGGTATATGTTGTATATGTGAGATATTACATGCACTGGTTTTCAAAGGTTTATGTGGATATATCATCCAGTCATATGAGCCTTGATTAGATCAAATCCACATAAACCTCTTCCACATCAGGTGATATATCTGATATATACTACTTTATCCTGTTTGTTGTTAGTGTTTGGATATTTCAGTAAGTAAAGATAAAATATTAGCTTTTGCTGAGTACAATCATGTGATCATAATTGTATAAACATATAATTAAAGTAGGTGTGGCTTTGGAAGTTTAATGAAATATAGCGTGTAATGAGGTGCCAATATTAACAGTTGAGTTCTTTAATATATCACTAGTATAATATTTGTATGTGTATAATAATTTATAATAATATAAATAGTTTACTGAATAATTATATGATTTCCATGGGGCGAATAGTTCCTGGGAGAAACGCCCATCTATTGGTTCTTTTTTTAAGAGACAAAGACAGCTTCTTTTGTGTGTTTACTTGTCGACATAGCCTTCATTCTCTGTAGACTTTTGGTGACTAGATCGACTGCGCATGTGCATGACGTCATACCAGGGATATATGCCATATATACACCCTGTCGGCTCTTTGATGTTTCTGTTAACTTTGGTAAATTGTAATATATACTCCATTATTATAATAATACTAATACTAGTGTGCTACATTACAGTATTCACATAATAACATGAGGTATATTGTATTGTATTGTTTTGTATAATTATTTTCTCTACTTTCTAATGAATTTTCATCATGCAAATTCATGACATGATGAAATGGATAGCATCTTAACGAATACAATTTTGTTTCTGTATCCTCTTAGTTCCCACATGCTTACATACAATGGAATACTACATCTTGTTTGTTATATATATTATGTTTGTAGTAGTCCTGACTACTATTGGTGCTATTGTTAACAGAACAATGTACTTGTAGTAATCATGTGTAGTAATTTTCATGTATCTTGTTCCTTTGATTCTAATAGTTTGTGTTATTGCTGTAAAAGTATACATTGCTGTGTCTATTCTGTTGCATATATAATCTTTCCCTTTGTTTTCTATACTGGTGATTATTTTCACACTTGTCAAATCATTTACGAGGTACAAAGTTTATAGTCAAATACAACAACCTTCTCCTTTCACACACATGTGTATAAATGTAGCTAGATATATCAGTTACATACATGTGTACTCACAAACACACACACACACAGATGCACACACAGCTTGCAATATAATTCTATTAATTATCAAATGATCACTTCATTGTATAAGGCCACATGTGTATATGTAGATAGTAAGTTACAGATATATTTGGTGTTTTCCTAAATCTGCCATTTTTATCCATATCTGGAAATACTTACAGTGTCTTGTTTACTAAGCATCATAATTATAATAATTATATACTTCCAAATCATTACATGTAGAGCAAAGGCCTTTACTATTGTATCTCACACATACTATAATAATGATATTCTCTATAGAAAACCCAATTATGTTTCCTAACACAAAACTATCCATGTTGAATGGTTCATGACCCCAAGGCATCAAATCACATTATTACCCTTGCCGCGTAGCGTAGGTGGAAGGGTACGGTAATCGTTTTGTCTGTGTGTCTGTGTGTCTGTTAGCACTTTTTCTGGAAAAATAAAAACATTGACAATTCAAATGGGGTACTGGTCGACTTGAAATTATACAAGGAAAAAAAACTAACATAGGAATTCTTCTAAAACCTTTTGGTTCTAAAGTTATGACAATTTTTATAACTCACAGTTACCGTTTCACAACTTTAAGATGAAACGAGGGTGATAACGAGAGTAAATATGGACACACAAAACACAAGTGATCCTGTTTCATGGCCTGTCGCTAGCCAAGAAACACTTCAAACCAAAAACAATCGAGGTAATGGTTGCTACTACACCACCATTGATGCAAGATAGAAAGCTACCTAGCTCCACCTACAGGTATGTGCATGCGTCATGTACTAAACACGTGGTAGAGGCGATTCAATAGTCAATACGTTTTCACACGGAGACTTTAGAGGTAGACTTGAGAACTTCTTCATTGATTGAGAATTAGATGTAAGATATAATTATATACAAATTATACATTTCATTGATATCCTTATTTTGTCTTTTAAGATATAAGGTTATAACAGTTTTAATTAATGCCCATAAATGTTTTTCAAATTTATATATCTATTCCATGTAACAAAAGTATTGTTTGTTTCATACACAAACTTTATTATATTTTGAACAAAAATTGTAGTGCTTTGTATTACTTTGCCATGTAGGTGAGGGTCCCGTCCCGATGGCGCTCGTATTTCAATAGTTAATATATGTATGTATGACTAGATAATACTATTAATTACTATACATAACAATGGATAACAATAATTAAATTTGAAATAGTGTTCTAAATAATTATGATCAAACAATGTGTATTTAACAAGCAGATATTGTAATTACACACTAGTTTGATTGTATAAGAACTGTACACTATCTTATTATGATATGGAGGTATGAGGAACTATAAACAAAGGAAATTCAATAGGTAATATTCTTGGTTCAATCTCTAGTTAGATTCCAGTTTTCCTTTGTTTATAATTCTCTCGTCCCTCCATATCATAAATATTGTAATATCCTACTTTAGATTTTTTATAGTGTGTAATCAAGTAAGAATCATGTTTATTGATACAAGGATTATATAATCAACTGAATATAATGACTACAAATAAATGATTGCTTGTATTCTCTTTTATAATTATGGTATACTATATATAGTCAGTCATATTGATAATTACATGTTTCATTATACATACAAGTCATATGTACTTATATAATAATCAATATAACTTCATTATAATATGTATAATGACTTACCATTATTAATAATACATGTACTATCATGATTATGTAACTATTGTTCTTCTACTTGTAAAGTTGTATTATTATAGTTAGTGTATATAACAAGGTGTTATAATATTGTGTGTATTGATTGTACATGTCATGTTGAGTGTATATATGAATGTGTATAATTACACACATGTACTGCTGGAATGTAATGAATATGAGCTTTCTATTATTGTATTGTATTTTATACTGATTATCAAATAATCATAAATCATAGAAGATATTATTAATGATTATTATCCACACATTCTAGTATTCTCTACATTCTTTTATGAAATGTTTGAAGTCATTTGCTTATTTTGATAACATAACCTATTAAATGAATTGCTTTGTGTCATGTTGCCTTTCTATCTAAGAATATTTGTTTATAAATTGTATATATATAAAATTATGTATTTTTACTAACAGTAGTTTTTGAGATAAAGTATTTATAACTAAATAAGAAATGAATTACTCTCAGATAGTAATAGTACCTGATTGGGTATTATAATATCCTGGGTTCAATTCTTAGTTGTGATTTAGTTTTCATTTGTTTCTATGTAATATTGTGTCTATGGAATGCAATCAATTTTGAGCTATTGAACTTCAATTATTGTCTTATGATTCTGAACAATAAATCATATCTTCATAATTATATAACCTGTATAATATACACTATATAATCATAGATTAAATATAATATAATTCTCTTGTAAAAATTTATGAACAATATAAGACTGAACTAGTCAGTTACATCCTCTACTAATTAATATCAGCTGTTATTATTCACTTTTGATATGATCATCACTATTATACTTTTCTATACTTTATAATACAATACCTAGGGGAAGGAGAAAAAGTGGAAATGGCAGAAATGGCAGAATGTGATGAACAAATTCATATTTAGCAAAGTTCTTGATGTTTATAAAGTCAATGATAGAAAGTCATGGATGTTTAACAAAAAATGTGGGGGTCTGGGGGGGGGGCGCCCCCCCCCCCAGTTTAGGCCCTGTGATTGTTAGGGTTATCATCCATGTTGTTTGAGTCGGGAGAGGCGAATATAGACTCAAACAGCATGGATGATAACCCTAACAATCCCAGGGCCTAAACTGGGATGGCTCTCCGCCCCCCCCATACCCCCCAGTTTGTCAGGATTGCCATTTCCGTTGTTTCCACCGTTTCCATTTTTTCTCCTTCCCATAATACCTAAACATATGCATTCAAACACATCTTTACACCCACTTACCCACTCACACACACACTCACCCACTCATGCACACTCACAAACACACATACACGCATACATACACAGACATACAGACACACACACACACACACACGCACACACACACATACACACACACACACACACACACACACACACAAACACACACACACACACACACACACACACACTCTCTCTTTCTCTCTAAAAAAGCTGTAACTAAATAAATAAATAAAAACTACCATAATAAATAAATAAATAAATAAAAAACTACTATAATAAATAAATAAATAAATAAATAAATAAATAAATAAAAAACTACTATAAAAAATATTTTAAATTATATATTATGATGTGGCCTTAATTATATGACACACACTTTAAAGTATATATAATTAACAATATGGCATGAATAATAAACACTTAAGTTGAATTCCCAAATTAGACTGTTAAACCACATGCCTAGCCTTTAATGTCACATGCTGAACTTATAACTTGTCACATGTTACAAAGTCACAAATTCACATGGTATCTGTCTAGAAGATTTGTCAGGTATGTGTATCTACTTGCATCCTAATAATATATTGCTAAATATTGTTAAATACAAATTGTTTAAAATTATCTATAATGTATATTTGGTATATATCTATAATGTATTGCTGGACCTATTCAAATACAGTAAGAGACCTGTTAATATACCCCAGACCTATGTATGAATGTTCAATATAAATAAAACAAAAAATAAAATAAAATAAAATAATAACACGTGGTAGAAATAAACATTACCCTATACATTGACACGTGTTCCAACGCTCTGGACTCCTGCTTGGGAGTGGTTCCGCCCTTTCCGTAGCTAACAACAGGTTGGGAGATTAAAGGAACCGAAACCTGTTGACCTAGTAATGACCGGATTGGGAACTCCCCTGATGACCAGAATTAAAAATCGAAGTATAAAACTGTACAGCTACGTAAATGTATAGCACGTCTCTAAAACCAATATTTTAGCTTATACTAACGAAGTGGAGTAAGTGTCGGATACTCGTACCACTGAAGCTTCAGAGGAGAAGTTACCTCCTGATCAGAGAGAGGTCTGTCATTCAGTTGGAAGTCAGTCCCCGTAGGGCCGCCTGTTCGTTCAGATGAACGGCCTGAGGATCTGGTAAACACCAGCTGTCTCTATTTTTTCTAAACACACACACGCGCGCACACAACAGCATCTGTAATAGTAATAGCCTTGTAATAATTTTAATTATTAATTAAAACGCCCACCTAAGATTAATTAGGAGAGCACATGTGTATAAGCACATGGTAGGTAAAGTTGTCAAGGGAGTAGGATCTTTTGTAATCCAGTAGGAATGGGCCATTATTTAACTTCATAGTTTTGTAAGTGAGTTATTATTACATGTATTTACTGGTGCATTGGTGAACAGGACTCTATAAGCATTTCCAGATATGCATAGAGAGGGGAGGGTTGGGATCCCACCGAAGATGTCTTTAACCCCCATTTCTGGTTCCCAAGGCCAGACTATCCCTGTCAAGACTCTAGTAACACCAAAGTATCAAAGCATATGTGAATGTGTTAAAAGTTAAGATTGTTAAATACTATTTATTACACTGCTTTTTGTGAAGTAACTAATTGCTAAATATATACCATAATCTACTATAATCACAAAATTATACAGACTCTGTAGGCCCATATACTAAAAGAATAACCACAGACCATCAAATAAAACATGGAAATAAAAAACAAAAGCACTAGAGCTGAAGAGAGACCTATTATGCCTGTCTAGATTTTTAAGCTTAGCACTTCAGCTTGATAAGATATGAATGAGGTGGAGTAAATGTCAGATACTTGTACCACTAAAGCTTCAGAGGAGAAGTTACCTCCTGACAGAGAGAGGTCTGTCATTCAGTTGGAAGTCAGTTCCCGTAGGGCCGCCTGTTCATTCAGATGTACGGCCTGAGGATCTGGTAAACACTAGCTGTCTCATTTTTTCTAAACACACACACACACACACACACACACACACAACAGCATCTGTAATAGTAATAGCCTTTTAATGTGATCATCGTATTGTGGAGCTCCCCTGATGACCGGATTTAAATAGTTAGAAAGCCTATACTAATCAGAAGATGCCGACATATGTGTACTGTGTGTATGTCTTTAATTCTTTCAATCTTGTTTCAAATCATATGTATAATAACACTAATTATGTTATAATAATAATAACCACAGGCCATCGGGATAAGTTGGATAATAACATGGAAATAGAAAACAAAAAAACTAGAGCTGAGGAGAGACCTATTATGCCTGTTTATATTTTTTTAGCTTAGTACTTTGGCCAATAAAATTCTTGGTGGTTGAATTTGAGGAAAGCAATACCCGGGTCAGTAGACTCTTAGAGCAGATCCATCGTCCAGGATCAGAGGCATTATTCCGATTCATTTATGAGTTTGGGCATTCCACCCAACACGTAAATACACACCTACACACACACACACACACACACTAAGGGTTGGTGATAATTAGAAAAACATGATACTATTGTTTGGTGAACAAATGCCTATTTGTAGAGTCCACTAGTATGCAATAGTCAATTTTAGGTATTCTAAAAGAAATACAATTAATGATCAGTTGAATGGATACTTCATGTATATCATATTGTATAGCTCAATGCTTCATGTAGTCAACAATATATTATTTATCCATTGTGAATAACTTGATAATGTTTTTGTGTAATTTGTGACAATGTATGTCTTTTGAAACAAGTATTAATACACAATGTAATACTGTATACTGTTTACAACTATAACACACACAAGTAGAGACTACAACATAGTAGTAGACACAAATCTACTGTATTATTTAATTTTCATGATTTCCATACATATGTTAGCTTACCAGAAGTATATCTAAATGTATAAGCTATGCATTTCATTTTACCAGTTTAATATGTGGTTTTTAATCTTTGTGTAATTATTATAGTTACACTGAACATGATTACATATTCATATTATATTATATCTCTTTATCATAGTATGGAGACACACCAATACATTTGGCTGCCTTCTTTATACATGAGGATGTATTAAATGTTCTCATTGAAAGTGGAGCAAACCTTTATATCAAAAATAATGTTAGTAATCAAATGATAAAATTCTTATAATTAATGAAGTGTTTCTTTACTTGTAATAATCATGTCCTAATTTATATCCATTATGATAATTATAATTATAGTAAGACCAAATAGTTCAATTCTGTTTCTGATTAGTATATCAAGTACATCATGTGTTATGATGTGTAAACTAACTGAAATATAATATAATATATTACTTACAAATATTAGTTTGACACCATTCATGTAAATTACACTTTAACTCAGCAATTTGTAATTAATATGGTGAATGATAATAACAAATACCTACCTCATCACTTGATATATAGAGAGGATTACAACTGATTATATTTCTTACAATACTGACACAAATTATATTGGGTTTATGTTAAAACCTCTACTTGAAAACATGTTTCAAACTTGTACCACTTGTTCACAACTTTATTCCTAATAATTTTGAAATATCTTCCTATGAATTCCAATTATTATTTGTATCATTTGAACCAGAATCATGAATCAAGCTTTTGTTACTTCCACTTCTAGTATTATCATAATTATAATATTATAGTGTTTAAAAATAGACATGTTAAACACTCCTTTACTAAATATTATTGTTTTACAGAATGGAGATACTCCTATTGATAAAGCAAAGATGGGAAATAGTCCAACTTGTATTCATATTTTACAGACAGCTATGGTATGTTATTTTAATATTGTAATTGAACAATGACTTGTTCTTTACATCCACATTATCAGTTAATATATTGAATTTGAATGTATTAAACTAGTTAGGCTCATAGTCCCATTGTTTATCACTAGTTACAACATAATTTATTGATATGTATTGTGGTTTATATATTATATTAGCTTTCAAATCATTAATTAAGGTTTGAAATGTTGTGTATTACACTAACTCCAGTTGTAAAATGTGAAAGTATATTCATAATAATTATTATTATGATATCTTCCATTATCAGTATAATTATATTTTATTTATGAAAAGACTTTTTATGGAAAATATTTATTATTATAATTTTACATTTCAAGAGGAACTATTTAGTAGAAGCTATTTCTTATTAGTAACTGAGACATAATTTAATTATATCTTTCCTACTTTGAAAATGAATATTATCAGCTTCTTTGTAAAAATTAATTATAGCTTTCACCAGATAATCCAACTTTAAACTTGTAATATTATATGTAACTATCATATCCAATAATAATAATACTCATACTAGTAATAATATAAAAGATTTATTATTTTATTAATAATAGCAATATTTCTTTTAGTCCAGTCAACAAGAACATATGAAAGTCAAGCCTTCAGTAGTACGAGGTAAAATATTTTATATTATGATTAGTTATTTCATAATCATGTATTGTGTATAGTCATGACTTATATTACATAAAAAGGACTACCAAATATATGTACCAAAGTAATTATTTATAGTGGGTGTGATCATTTGCCTGTCAATGTCATATCACACATGCTAATATTAAGCTGGATCACTGTATGTGTGAATGATCTCATTATATTCTTTTTTTTAAATTTATTTAGTGTGGTAGTAGTCTAGTTAGCATTGCCATACAATCTATGGATCAAAACTTTGCTAAATTATTTGAGCTTTAGCTCTTAACCCGCAGAAGACTGATGTCACATATATGTGACATTTCACTCCTACGTTGTGCAGAGATTGTTCCTAGCATTACGAAGCACTCTAAATGCCTGTAAGTGATGTCAGGCACAAGCCCATGAAAATGGCTTTAAAAGTTTATATTGACTTCTCACAAAGATAAACGCTCACCTTTTCTCATTTTTCATTGATTGGAACTGACTTCCATCCAATACAGTCAATAGCACCTCACATATCTCTTTTAAGGCTCGTTTGTTTATCATGATAATTATTGACTAAAATATTTCATAACATAGTAACATTATTTATGATAATTTTGTAATTTTAGGTGATGCTGTTGAGAAATTGATGAAACCAAGTCAAACAGCAAAAGGTAATAATATATACTGGTCATGTGATTTATACTGATAACTATATTCATTGATTATTGGTGACATTAATGTACTTGAAACTTTAATTACTATAAATTTAATGTCACAATATAATTATGTTCAAGTAGTTTCAGTGTTTTCCCCAAAGCGTGTTTAGCGCGTTCTCTGCGCGCTTAAAATACTAACTGGAAGTGTGTGTGGTGTCAACACGCCTTCAATTAATTAATTTTTGCTCCATGTAAGCATGTGTTTTCACTGACTACTGTACTTTCAAACACTCGCCTTGGTTCTTTCCTGCAACTAACGAAGAATGTTTTTGGTATCTTTGGCTTTCTTAGTAAGTCTTCTGTCTAACTACGTTAGTTAAAAGTCTGTACTGTTTAAAATTTGAAATTTATACAGGTGTGTAAAAATGTGGGCGTTGCCCTTCAAACATTCGCCTTGCTGTCTTCCTGCTGATAGCAAAGCATAAGGTTTACATCAATGGTTTTCTTAATAATTCTTCTTTCCAGCAAGCTACATTTTGTAAATGAAAATGTTGAGTCTTATAAAAAGAGAGTTATAGAGCTGAACGGAGGTATTTATTAAACTGATATTCAACCCACAGATTTACATGTAGATTGCAAATTTGCATGTTAATACATTAGATTTAGTGGGCTGTTAGATAAGGAATGTACTGAAGTTAGCGAAGTAAGGTGTGGTAAAGAGTGTGGTTATGTAATTAATTAGGGGTGTGGTTTTATGTGCGCTTGGACTTTTTTCTAGGGAAAACACTGAGTAGTTTATTTTACAATTGATATATAGTATGAACTAGTTGTGTCATCTGAAATGAAGTTAATTATCGTACATTAACCCTTTACAGGCGATAATTAAACTGGACGTTTTTCATATATTCCGAAATTAATTATCTAGGAAAATGTGTGGGTGGAGCGTTTAGTAACTAATGATTTTCGCCACTATAACTCTCCCGTTTTATGAAACTAGAGTTTCTAACTTACTTTGCTGGAAAGAGGAGTTTGTTGAGAAAGCTATAGATGTAAAATTTATGCTTTGCTATTAGCAAGAAGGTAGCAAGGCGAGTGCTTGAATATTTAGTAGTCGAAGGGCAACTCCCACACCCTTACTAACCTGTATAACTTCCACATTTTCAGACTTATGACTTACGTACTTAGACAGAGAAGCTTCTAACAAAGTCGTAGATACCAAATACATGTACATGCTTCGTTAGATGGAAGAAAGTAGCAAGACGAGTGTTTGAAAGTGCAGTTGTCAGTGCCAACACCCGCACTTAGCGTCTTTGGCAATTCGATCGCTTATAACTTTGGATTTGTTACTCGTATAGGTTCAAGTTTTGGACTCCTTAAAGAAAATGTAGTGCACTGTCTTTTGTAAAACATTGGTTGAAAAATACCGAAGCAATTCAAAAATACGACCATTAGTACTCATGACGTCTGTAGACGTCATTCGCTTTTAACGGTTTAATGTTTATGACGTGTGTAGACGTCATCCGCCGCTAAAGGGTTAAATATACATTCATATCCCTTTGTTGTTTGAATATAATAGTATTACTGTTACTGCATGATAATTATATCATACACACAATACAAACTATTATATAATTATTATTTAATTGTACTTATAATGATGTTCTATATCATTCAGAAAAAAACTAGCACCACATTTAGCACAGTTTAGTTCAGGATTTGTGTCAACATCATTGTTGTGTACTTTTCTTAACTCTTATCTATTATACCACTTGCATCATATAGTATAAGCTAATTATATTCAACATAAGTTGACATCTCCAAAGTGTGTTTGAAAGTGCAGTGGTCAGTGCCAACACCCGCACTTAGCGTCTTTGGCAATTCGATCGCTTATAACTTTGGATTTGTTACTCGTATAGGTTCAAGTTTTGCACTGCTTAAAGAACATGTAGTGCACTGTCTTTTGTAAAACATTGGTTGAAAAATACCGAAGCAATTCAAAAATACGACTATTAGTACTCATGTCGTGTGTAGACGTCATTTGCCAGTAAAGGGTTAAACATACATGCATATCCCTTTGTTGTTTGAATATAATAGTATTACTGTTACTGCATGATAATTATATCATACACACAATACAAACTATTATATAATTATTATTTAATTATACTTATAATGATGTTCTATATCATTCAGAAAAAAACTAGCACCACATTTAGCACAGTTTAGTTCAGGATATTAAAAGCCAGTTGTATTAACAGCATAAAAAAGCCACTTGTGTCAACAGCATTGTAGTGTCATTATCTTAACTCTTATCTATTATACCACTTGCATCATATAGTATCAGCTAATTATATTCAACATAAGTTGACATCTCCAAATCATAAAATATCCTGTGTGGAATATGACTCACAATAATTAGTAATGATTGTTTTGTATAAAATATTATTGTAGTATTTAACATATTGTTGTAATTGTTGTAGTATCTTGTACTTCTGTCCAATTATTGTAGTCCTTATAATGTATGTAAGATAGATGGCTATTCTATATTTAGTACATTCTATATTTAGCTACCAGTAAGTATAAATACAAAATGATTTTGTTTTAGAAGAAATCGTTTGAGAGTTAAGTCAATAATAACACATGGTCGCAGGGGTGTACTATGGCCCAGTTATATTTACAACCTCCAGAATTATTTAACTTTCGAAATCCAAATGATTGGCCGAGATGGATGAGACGCTTCGAACAGTTTCGTGTAGCATCTGGACTAGCTAACGATGACGCATCTAAACAAATCAGCACATTACTCTACTGTATGGGAGAAAAAGCTGAAGCACTCTTATTATCAACAAATATTACTGAAGTCGAGAGGAAGGTCTATGATACAGTCATAGAGGAACTTGATGCCTTCTTGAAAGTTCGGAGGAACATTATTTTTGAACGACCAAGTTTAATAGGAGAAATCGACTTGAAGGTGAATCAGCAGAACAGTATATCATGGAGCTGTACAAACTAGCGGAAAGTTGCAACTACAGTGATATGAAAACCGAAATGATTCGTGACAGACTGGTATTAAGTATAAGAGACATTGTTTTATACCGACACCTACAACTTGATGCTCTCGAAACAGCCCAAACAAATTTGCAAGAGAGAGGCAATAGAAGAACAGTAACAGGTCCTAAGCAGGCTTTCATTTAGAAAAATTGTCATGGGGGGCAAAAGTAGAATGTTGAGAACTTTGGGGGGGGGGGGGGGGGGGGGCGATGTATAGGGTTGGTGTGGTCTGCACACGAACTGCCTACGGGGGTTTGGGGGCATGGTCCCCCAGGGATTTTTTTGGTGTTAGACTCTCTGAGGTCATTTCTGGTGCATTTTTAGACCTCATTGATGTAACTGTTTGAGATACTATTTTTGGAATCTAAACCCAAAATAGTTGTATTTAGCTAACTATTAACATTAAAAATATTTTTGGGCAACCAAATTCCCAAGGGGGGCAAGACTCTAGCAATGTGGGGCGAATGCCAATAAATGAAACCCTGCTAAGAGGGACAAATTCCATAACTTTGCAGCCTCTAGTTGTCCAACCCGCCAGGAGTACATTGCAAGAAAAGGCAGGAGATACTACAATCCGGTTTGCAATGGAAGCCCTAGAGCCAAGACAAAAGCATGCACTCGCTGTGGGAAAGGTGTACATCCCTGTGTCAAGTGTCCTGCAAAAGATGTAACCTGTCATATATGCCACAAAATTGATCACTACAGCTCTCAATGCTTTACAAAGCAAAGTTTCGAGGTGGTAAATGAGAGCTACCTGGAAACAGCATTTCTGGACACAGTTTTATCTAATGATACTTAAGCGTGGTTTGCTTCAATCGTTCTAAATTAACGTAAAACTGCCTTTAAGCTTGACATGAGAGCAGAAGTGACAGCAATATCAAAGATAACACATCAGAGCCTGGGAGAGCCACATCTTGCCATCCCTGAAAAGAGACTTTATGGGCGTTCTCAACAACCACTCAATCTTATTGGACAGTTCTGGGGAACATTTGCTCACAAGAACAAAAGAGTAAAACAGCTGACTTTTGTGATAGATGGTCTGGAGATGAACCTCTTGGGACTACCTGCAATCAAAGCTATGGATCTTGTTTATTCATAGACACATTTCCATCAGTCTTCCAAGGACTAGGTGACCTTGGAGAGGAATACAAAATACGTTTAAAGCCAGGAGCAACACCTCACACTCTCTTCAACCCTAGACATGTGCCAATACCACTTCGATCTTCCATCTAAGGTTCAAGAAGAGCTTGACAGAATGGAATCCATTGGTGTTATCTCTAAAGTGGATGAGCCTGGTGTGCTGGAATGGTTGTGGTGCCAAAGAAAGAAAGAGCTATCCACATTTGCGTAGACTTAAAACCTCTTAATCAAAATGTTCTTTGTGAAGAGCACCCTCTACCGAAGGTGGATGAGACACTTGCACAGCAGTCAGGAGGCAAAGTTTTCTCCAAATTGGATGCTAATTGTGGGTTTTGGCAGATACCTCCTCACTACCTTTATTACTCCGTCCAGACGGTATTGCTTTAATAAAGTGCACTTTGGCATATCAAGCTCCCCTGAACACCTTCAGAAAAAGATTAGTCAAATTCTCACAGGCTTACAATGAGTTCTGTGCCTAATGGATGATGTCCTCAAATTTGGAAGTGATCAGAAAGAGCATGACAAGAGATTGTTTGCAGCCCTCACAAAGATACAAACAGCTGGAGTCACCCTGAACCCAAGCATATGTGAGTTTAACCCTTTAAACCCGATAATTAAACATGACCGTTTTCATACATAGCGAAATTAATTATCAAGAAAAAAGTGTGGGCGGAGCGTATAATGGCTAACTATTTTCACCTCTATAATTCGACGCTTTTATAAAACTAGAGGTTCTCACTAAATTTGCTGGAAAGAAGAGTTGTTAAGAAACATATAGATGTAAAATTTATGCTTCGCTATTAGCAGGAAGGTAGCAAGGCGAGTGGTTGAATATTTAGTAGTCGATAGGGCAACGCCCACATCTTTACTTATGTCTATAACTTCAACATTTTACACAACACAGACTTATAACTTACTTGGTTAGAGAGAGGAGTTTATAACAAAGTTGTATATACCAAATACATGCTTCGTTAGTTGGAAGAAAGTAGCAAGACAAGTGTTTGGTACAGTGGTCAGTGCCAACAATAGCTCTTAGCATCTTTGTAAGTTCGATCGCTTATAACTTTGCATTGGTAACTCGTATAGCTTCAGGTTTTGCACTGCATAAAGCACATTTAGTGCACTGTCTTGTGTAAAATGTTGGTTTAAAAATACTAAAGCAGTTTAAAAATACAACCATTAATACGCATGACGTCTGTAGACGTCATTCGCTGTTAACGATTAAACGTTCATGACAAGTGTAGACGTCATCCGAGGCTAAAGGGTTAACAAATGTCAATTCAAATATCTTGGTCATCTCATAGATCAAAGAGGCATCCAAGCTGACCCAGACAAGACGTCAGCTATCAGGGAGATGAAGCCTCCAACATATGTCTCAGAACTCAGACGTCTGTTTCATGGGAATGGTGAACCAACTAGGCAAGTTTTCCAGTAATCTGGCTGATCTCACCCAACCTCTTCGTCAACTCCTCAGTAAAAAGTATACCTGGATGTGGGGTCCCGCACAAGATAAACCCTTCTCTGATATAAAAATAGAGTTGTCTAAACCAACAATACTTTCTCTATACAATCCACAGGCACCAACAAAGATATCTGCAGAGGCATCTTTCTATGGTCTGGGAGCAGTTATTATGCAAAAGCAAGAGTCATCTTGGACACCCTCATCGTTTGCATCCCGGACAATGACTGAGACAGAATGCAGGTAAGCCCAGATTGAGAAGGAAGCCCTAGCTATCACTTGGGCATGTGAAACGTTCTCAACATATATCTTGGGCATGAAGTTCCTCATTGAAACTGACCACAAACTTCTGATACCACTTCTAGGAACCAAGCATCTCGATAGTCTACCACCACTTTCGTTTATGTTTAGGAAGGTACGATTACACATCACACATGTGGCAGGAAAACTCCTTTATACTGCTGATACATTGTTTCGCTTACATTTAGGAAGGTACGATTACACATCACACATGTGGCAGGAAAACTCCTTTATACTGCTGATACATTGTTTCGTTTATGTTTAGGAAGGTGCGATTACACATCACACATGTGGCAGGAAAACTCCTTTATACTGCTGATACATTGTTTCGTTTACATTTAAGAAGGTACGATTACACATCACACATGTGGCAGGAAAACTCCTTATACTGCTGATACATTGTTTCGTTTACGTTAAGGAAGGTACGATTACACATCACACATGTGGCAGGAAAACTCCTTTATACTGCTGATACATTGTGTCGTTTACGTTTAGGAAGGTACGATTACACATCACACATGTGGCAGGAAAACTCCTTTATACTGCTGATACTTTGTTGAGAGCACCTGCCCCTATTGATGAAAATGATAAAAGATTACAGGAGGAAACCGATGCAGTGATGGAACTCTGTGTCATTTATCAGCCAGCAAAGAGAGACTAGATGAATACAGGAAGTCACAAGCCACAGATCCCATTTGCTCTTCTGTTATAAAATTTCGCCAACACAGCTGGCCAGAGAGAACCAATTATCAGACCATTCTGGCTGGTTAGTGGTGAACTGACATTTGACAATAACAACCTCTTGCTCTATGACAAACGTATTGTTGTTCCCAAAGCACTCCAAAGACAAACACTATTGAAGATCCATCAAGGCCATCAGGGAATTCAAAGATGTCGTCTACTGCCAACACGTTGGTGTGGTGTCCTGGACTTCTCAATGAAATCAACAACATGGTGAAGCAGTGTTCTACCTGTGCCAGAGACTACAAGCCACGTAAGTAGCCAATGATTCCATCCCCGTTACCTGTCTACCCATGGCAGGATCAGACTTATTCCACTTCAAAGGAGCCAACTACATATTAGCAGTTGATTATTTCTTCAGGTACCAGACATTTGTAAACTATCCAATACAACTTCATACAGTATTATTGAAGCTCAGAAGACAATGTTTTCTCAATATGGAGTTCCAGAAACCATTGTGAGTGATAATGGCCCTCAGTATTCTTCTCTAGAGTTTGCTGAATTTGCAAAAGGATATGGTTTCAACCATGTGACCAGTAGTCCTTACTTCCCACAGAGCAATGAACAAGCAGAAAGCACTGTACAAACAGTGAAGAATCTTCTGAAAGACTCTACAGATCATCACATGGCCCTGCTGACATATCGTTCAACTCCGTTCCCATGGTGTAATCTCTCCCCAGCCAAACTATTGATGGGAAGACGAATTCGATCAAACATCCCTCTTATCAAAGACCAGCTAGTCCCAAAATGGGAGTTTTTGGAGGAGTTCAAAAACAACAACATATCTGTTAAAGAAAATCAGAAAAGAGTCTACGACCGACGTCACCACTTCCTGTACTCTGAGATGACGCTGATGTATGGATCACAGGAGACACTCAACTGATCTCTGGCAGAGTGAATGCATCTGGTGACACACCCAGATCGTACCTAGTGGAAACACCCAGTGGACAGGTCAGGAGGAATCGCCATCACCTCAACAAAGTGCCTGAAACCTGCCATTTGTCCGAAAGTTCCAACACCATCCTTCCCCAAATATCATCATGACTCGGTCATGAACAGGAACTTTAATTCATCCCCAGATCAATTAGGATATCCTCCTTGAAAAAGGAGATGTGGAATATGACTCACAATAATCAGTAATGATTGTTTTGTATAAAATATTATTGTAGTATTTAACATTGTTGTAATTGTTATAGTATCTTGTACGTCTGTCCAATTATTGTAGTCCTTATAATGTATGTAAGATAGACGGCTATTCTATTTTTATTACATTCTATATTTAGCTACCAGTAAGTATAAATACGAAATTATTTTGTTTTAGAAGAATCTTTTGAGAGTTAAGTCAATAATAACACATCCTGATTCATTAGTTATTTATTAAAGTTCAGTTAATACTGTATAATAATTTTCTTGTATATAATAGTGCAGTAGTACATCCAGTAGCCCCAGTCAAGTTGATGTCATATATATTAGATATGTCTATTTTAATATAAACTGTTATCAATTTACAAATCAACTATAATTATATCACTGAAAACATTACCATTGAGAAACCAACTATATAACTATATATATATATATATATATATATATATATATATATATATATGTATATATATATATATATATATATATAATACATGTATGTATAAATATATAAATATATATTTGTATAGTTATATTGTAGTTATTTTAGCATATTTACACACTTACATACTCAGTGGTAAATATTATTGCGTAATGAAACCTAATAAGTCTTCTAGACATATATACTAGTATATACATGTGAAGACACACCTTTATTATTATAATATGATATGATAACATTTAATTACATTCCTTAGCAACTTGATACTACTAATCATATATATGTATGAGTGCACATATATATGTATTTCATGTATAATATATAGACGTATATATGTATGTGTGTATGCATGTATGTATATAATAATATATCTACTTCTGTATGTATGTATTTATGTCACATAAGAGTTATTGCTACCACAAGATCAGGTTGAAGATTTGGAACACCTCAGAGATGAAAACTTCACCTTAGCTCGAAAGCTAGAAGAATCAAGACAACAAATAACTGAGATTCAAAAACAAGCAAACAGCAGCTTGAAAGAAAACCAGCGAATTCTTCAAGATGTTATGGAGCAACACCAGCAAGAAATAAAACAATCTAATACCAGACTACAGGAGACACAATCCCAACTACGAGAGACACAATCCCAGTTACAACAAGCTAATACTGGAGCACAGCAATTGCAAAACCAAATACAGGTTATAATTATTATAAGTGTTGATATACACATGTAATTATTTTCAAATGTTTCCATCTGACATATACTATTCTCAATCGTTTAATAATTAACTAGGTTTAGCTCTAGCTCTTATGAATAGTAAATGTGTCCTTTCTCAATAAACAAATTTAGAAATAATTATAGTATTTGTCAATTACATTTCTTGGACTGTGTATTATGCATCTTATAATAGGAGCTGAATCAACAAGTTGAGGAGCTTAATCAACAAAACCAGCAATTTCAAGAAACAACCCAAAGGAAAGAAGATATCATTCGGAGACAACAGGAAGAAAATCAACGTCTTCGTACTCAAATTGAGAATCCTCACTGGGTCATTGAGAGGGATGAAGTACAAATAACACAAGAGATTCTGGGAACAGGAGGATGGGGTGAAGTGAAGGTTGGTATATTCAGAGGTATCAAAGTAGCTGTGAAAAGTCTCCATCAAATGATTCTCTCACAGTACAATCTTGACCTCTTCTCTAGAGAGATGGATATAGCATCTCGCGTACGTCATCCTAACCTCCTTCAATTCATAGGAGCTACTAGGGTGGGTAATCCAATGGTATTGACTGAACTCATGCCTACCAGTCTTCGAAAGAAACTAGAGGAGACACCCCTAACCAGATCTCAGATTCTTACTGTTAGCTGTGGTGTGGCATCAGCACTCAATTATCTTCATCTCTGGAAACCACAACCAATTCTTCATCGTGATGTGAGCAGTGCCAATGTCCTCTTGGAACCATCAGGAAATGGACGATGGAAGGGGAAACTCTCTGATTATGGGTCTGCTAATCTACTTCACAAAACACATACAGTTGCTCCTGGTAGTTTTGCTTATGCTGCTCCTGAGGCTCAATCTCCTCATCTCCATTCCCCTGCAATGGATGTCTTCAGTTTTGGTATCCTCATTGTGGAAATGGTTACTCGTCGTTTCCCATCTGGAGACTTATTAGAAAGAGAGGAACAAATACAAAGTGTCCAATGGCCATCCCTCAAACAATTAGCTGAACGTTGTACAAGTAATAATCCACAGTTACGTCCCACAATAGAACAAGTACTACAAGATATTAATAAAATGTAACTTGTATGTTTTTATATAGTTTTAGTGGTATACCACTAGTACAATATTGTCGTGTGAATTGAATAAACTAGTCTATCATAATGAAATAAAGTTTCTCTAATTATTTCTTCAATATTCATATGTTGAATCTCTTCATATAACTGACTTTTATTATTAAGATTTGTTAGGTAATATATTGACATTTTCATTTGATGTTTAGTGTAAATTACTGTAAATTATATATTTTAATGATAAGGCCATTTTGTTTAGTAACCTTCTTTAGTTAGATGTATATCTTTTGTTGGTTACAATAGTTTTTGTTAATGGAGGCATTTAGCTCACATTTGTTGACCTTTTCTTTGTTGCTCTTTCTATTCAAGTTTGGTAATTTTATATACATTTAGTCGGTTGTTACAGCTATAGTTTTTTCTAAGAAGTATTTTACTCAACATTTCAGTCAACATTTAACATTGCAGACAGTACAGATTTGTTACATTTGGAAGTCTCACCAAGACAGAATGCCAACTAAGAAAGAGATGGAAATGCAAGTATGAGAGCCACAAGGAAAACTCTTGGAAGCAGAAAATTCAAGAGACAGACTACAAGATGAAGTAAAAAGATTTCAGGTGTGTATGGTTGCATTAGAAGATGCATTACAAATTGAACAAGGGAAAGCCACTGAAGCTGTACTCAAGTCTTCTGAGAATTTAATGAGAGCAAAAGAGGCAGAGGCTAATTTACAATGATCGTCGCTCAGGAAAAGGGCAATCTACGACAGGAACTCAGGCAAAATCACTAGGGGTACTCGCTAGAGCAGACAAGCTGCCAGATATTCTGCAAAACTCCACTAGAAAGAACGGCAGATTTCACGAATGTCTGAGCATCCTTTACACGGAATGCATGTGTACCCATCAAGATTTAGGGGCGGGTACATGAAGAAGGGCGAGAGGCAATAGATCATATATGATATCCTGACTAGTTATTAGGTCATTAATATTCATGAGTTTACATGTGACTATATATACTGTGTTTATATTAATTTATCTCAGTTGTGTCAGTAGAGATTGATTTTATAGTTTGTGGTTGTGTCAGTTCTGTTGTTCTATTGTGTATATATCCTTGTGGTGTCTTATTAATGTATTTGTCTGTACGGAATTTCACTATCAAGTGTATATGTTTACACATATTTCCATTTACAACGTAATCTTGACATGTACATGCAAATGAATGGATGCATATATCACATTCATTACATTTTAGCATACACTTTTCTGGACATACTAAATTTTCTAATGCTACCATATATTTCCTTTCATTTCTGGATGATTTCACTTCCCATATTCCTTCTTGAATAGCTATCACTGACTCCATCGTCATCTCATGACTAGCTAAGTGCCTCTTATGTATCTCTGTTATCTTTTTTGTTTTTTTACCTTTTGTCATCTTTATCAGTCTTTCAAATGTTTTGTCTCTGGTGATTTTCAGTAGTGTGTGAATACATTTGTCAACTCTTTTATTAACTTTTCCATTTAGATATATATACTTCAGTACGTGATGAAATGCCTCTACGTACATATTTGTATTAATAAAAGCTTTTTGTCGGTAGCAATTAGCCCAGTGTCGTTTTCGATGCATGTATGTTTTTACAAAATATTGTCCAAATTCTGCAGTGTCTCTATTTACTTGTAACTGTTGAGCTGTCCTCATTAGAAGGCTGTTAAATTTACTAACTTCGCTCTGCTCCAATAAAACTCTTAAGCTATGGTATACAGCAACTTTTGTTTCTTTCTCTTTAATTAGTGTTAAATTTTCTCTCCATGCACATGCCATGTGCATAGTAGTTTATTGTCAACTTCTCCAAATACAGACCTCCATGCGTTGTGGTATTGTTCAGCGTCGTCTGACATAAACCATGCAGGGGTTATTGATCCAATTCTTTTCCTTATAGGTTTTAGGAAGTTTTCAAGTGCAAATTGGTCTTCACGATTTGATAGACACCACGCTACAGGATATCCTTCACCATATTCATCTACTACAATGATTGTGACCAGCTGAAAATCATAACTGTTTGTGCCATGAGTAGAATCCATACAAAGAATCTTTTTGTGACCAAACTGTTTCATTAAAGTAGCTTGTAGAGGTGTTTGAAGGCAGATCATAAAGTCATTTATGCCCATATTGTCATAGTCTTCTGGCTGTGAAACACCTTGAGGTTTATAAAAGATTACAGGACTAATAGCTTTTTTTTCCTGTCATTTCTTGTACCCAGCATGCTACACTGGTTGCATCATCCTCGTGTCGTCGAACTGAATTCACTTGGTAAGCTTTCTCAGTGTTTCTGATGTCTTTTCTTGTTATTAGGTGGATACGTTTCAAATCATCACCGACACTGTTTCGTATTATTAGTACATTAACAATAATATATTATTTATATTATACATTATGATTATTACCTTTTTGGTGTGATAATAAACATGAGCGAATATTGGGATTATGCAGCAATGATTGCAATGTAGCATTTGCAAAGCGTGTATTTCCTAAGTTTTGCATACCATTCCCTGCTTCTGGAAAATTTGCTTGAAAATTCATGTTAAGGAAACGAGTCGGACGACAAAGTTTCTTTTCTGACGACAATGCATCGTTACGTATGTAGGCGTGTTCTATAGTACATATTATTACGCTATGTATGTAGGCGTGTTTATATATAACATTTGTACTACAGTACGTGGGTGTATCAAAGGCGCCGACACGCCTCTAAAACTTATAAACATACCACAAGCAGTTAGATGGCATCATCTAACTACCAATTATGGTAGTTAGAATACACTTAACCCAAATTTTTTTAACTACGCTTCACCAGGTTTTTTTTTACTTTGTGAATAAATGACAAACAATGCATAACATGTCCTGGTTTTTTTTACTTTGTGAATAAACGAAAAACAATGCATAACATGTCCAGTTACTGTGACAATTCATTTTGCTCTGAGCCATTTACGTTACATGTAATTGTGGCTGGTCCATAATTGATGTTAACTGTGCAGTTTTGTAAAGCACCAAGTGGTAGGAATGATGGTAAAGTAGAAGTAACAGAAACTTCAGACCTTGCAGACAAAACTTCAGACGAGCCATGTTCAGTATAAATGTATCTGTCAGGATTTGACAGGCGTTGTAGTTGAGACAACTTCAGTCACCTATGTTCAGCACCTCCACGTAAACAGAAATTTTTACCATTACAATAAAATACAGCAAAAAGTAAAGATTGGGATTTTCCACACCTAAAACTCCAGCTTCCCACAATTAATTTTCTTCCCTAGGTGATATAATACTGGCATGTTTCACTTCAGTACCTATTCCTTCCAAACGAAGCTGTCTTCCAAAGTTATCAATGGCAGCATGAAGCTGTTTAAAAGAAAAATTTGTTTTGTCTAAAAAATTGGAACATTGAGAGTCAACAGATCTCATGTGACGTAAGATCCCAGTCAGCACCTGGTAAACTGTTGAAATTGGATACCTTTTTCCATCTGTCCATCGTGTTTCTAACACGTAAAGGCATAGCCAGTGATTGAGCTCTGCGACATTCCAAGGAGTACTATCAAAAATATCCGGTCTGCACCTTTCTTCTGGATAATCCTTCTCCCTTTGTTGCCTCCATTCCATGAAATTCCTTATGGCCCATTCAGTGTTCTTGGCAGTGTTCTTAGGAACATGTGGTGTCGTTAATGTGACCAGTTCACTTGATACAGAATCACCAAACCTTTTCTTTTTCAAAGAGAGACTTAGCTTTGCCTTTTTTGATGGTGGTTGGTCTTTTTCTACTAGCTTTTGCTGAGATGGAGGAAGATTCTCTTTATCCATGGTACCGGTACACTGTGAATTGACTCGTGTTAGACGAGCATGCGCAGTTACTGATACACCCACATGTACTATAGTACAAACCACATAAAGTACAGAGCGTACGGTATATTGAATATACACTCGGCAGTTATTAAAATTAGAAGCCTCGGCTCCGCCTCGGCTTCTAATTAATAACTGCCTCGTGTATATTCAATATACCGTACGCTCTTAGTCTCGTACCCAGACTGTCACGCCCCATGGCGAAAAACAGTCTGGTAACTTGGGCAAACATTCCTGGCGCAGTGACGTTTATTACAGAGAAAACGAAATAACCAATCAGATTTCAAATATTAGTACGAATCATGTGATTAACTCTTGAATAGGTGTCATTAGGTGACTGGAAATACTTAAAGATGGCGTTCCCTTTAGAAGCTATAGAAGATGCTTTAAAAATGGCTATTTCTCAAGCAGGATATAACAGTCTCGTGTGAACAACACGAAACAATGATTAACTTTGTAAGGGGTAAAGATGTTTTTGTTTCTCTCCCGACTGGGGCTGGAAACAAAAACAACAGTCATAAAACACTTTCTAAAAAAAAAGGATTTATCTGGTAGTACTATTTTGGCTCTCTGAAGAAAGTTCCAGACGCCGAAAATATTAAAACTAGTAGAAGTAGCTATGATCACTCTTCTTCCACTGCAGGGACGCTGAAGTTGTCCACAAATAAAACACAACTCTAACTACGCCATATTATTACAAACACCTGTCATGTGATGAAAACGCGGTGTAACGTCACTGCGCCAGGAATGTTTGCCCAAGTTACCAGACTGTTTTTCGCCATGGGGCGTGACAGTCTGGGTACGAGACTAGTACGCTCTGTACTTTATCTATAACATGTAGGTGTGTTCTATAAACTCAATCTACGCCCACTTTTCGAATGGAAACATTCCTGTCTTCAGCCGCTTGTCTACTATACTACACCACCATTGATGCAAGCTACTTAGCTCCACCTATAGGCAGGGTCACGTGCACGTGACTGCTAAACACGTATTAGAGGTGATTCGTTTTCACACGTTGAGAAACTTCAGAGAATAAGATGTATGATATATATATACAAATTATGCATTTTTCAATACGTTTTAACACATTGGAGACTTTAGAGGTAGACTTGAGAACTTTTTCATTGTCTTTCGAAGGAAAACAGAGAATAATATGTAAGATAGATAAATATACTAATTATATATATATACATTTCTTTCATTGATATTCTTATTTTGTCTTTTAGGATATAAAGTTATAACAGTTTTAATGCCAATAAATGTTTTTCAAATTTATATGTAACAAAAGTATTGTTTGTTTCATACACAAACTGTATTATATTTAGAAAAAAATTGTAGTGCTTTGTATTACTTTGCCACATAGGCGAGGGTCCCGTCCCCACGGCGCTCGTTTTATTGGAATTCTTAAAAATTATACTTCCAATTAAACACTGTACTATTTACAAAAAGGCCTGGCCGATTATTGATTGCTCAGAATGGTCCGGATAGTTGAATACAAAAAATCAGTCAAGCAACTGTCAGAGACAAGATTTGGTTTATGACTAGAGTAGATGTTGTTGCAGCTTATGGTACAGTAACCATTTATTACCAGCAGTTCTATAAGACGTATGGATAGCTGTTCGTGAATATAGTAATTTTTCCGATCATAGGTGTGTCCGATTTTCATTTATAACTCCAAGACAAAGTAAGCGATCGTCGTGAAACTTGATATGCAGAGATATTACTTAGTATACTTTCTCACTATGGTGTAGTAAATCCAGTTGCAGTGGTAGAGAGAGCGCTATAGCATCCGAGTATCGGTAGTGTCCAGTAATTGACACTTTACTCTATATCCTGTGTAACTTCCTGTTCACCAGCTTTTTTAAAAGCATTTCTTCTATTTTCTTTTCTTTATTTCTTCTTCAACAGTTTTTTTTAAACCACCGCCTCACCAAAGATTCCACCATACAGTATTAAAACGCCCACTGGAAACTTTATTTTATTATAATAATTATAATGGACAATTCATACAACAATATTGTACTAGTGGTATAGCTACTAATAAAACTATATATAAACATACAAGTTACATTTTATTAATATCTTGTAGTACTTGTTCTATTGTGGGACGTAACTGTGGATTATTAATTGTACACCGTTCAGCTAATTGTTTAAGGGATGGCCATTGGACACTTTGTATTTGTTCCTCTCTTTCTAATAAGACTGCAGATGGGAAACGACGAGTAACCATTTCTACAATGAGGATACCAAAACTGAAGACATCCATTGCAGGGGAATGGAGATGAGGAGATTGAGCCTCAGGAGCGGCATAAGCAAGACAACCTGGAGCTATAGTACGTGTTTTGTGAAGTAGATTAGCAGACCCATAATCAGAGAGTTTCCCCTTCCATCGTCCATTACCTGATGGTTCCAAGAATACAGGAACCACACCTTTCATTATAACAGAAAAAATTAAATTTCATCTCTATCATGTACCAAAAGCTTTTTAAACTTTGTAATGAGTATATATATGAACCTTATGAGTTTGTGGTTCCCATCGATGTGCCATAGAGCCAATAGTCCATTGATACATATCTATGACGATTTATAGATGTTAGCCTACGCATTGCTGAGCCTTCTAGATCTACTCGTCTCTGACTTTCACGAACACGGTGTTGCTGTACCCTGATACCCTGTGCCCACAAATGTCCTTGCATCTGTCTGTTATCACACAAACCCAACTGATGCTGAATGTGTCTCACAATCACATCAATATCTTGATCTGAGATATTTGAGTACAATGTTCGTACAGAAAGACCAATTCTTCGTCGAACAGTTCTTACAGATACATTGAGGTCTACTTGGTATCTGCAAAATGAGCAGAAACATGATCATACTTCATAAAGATGAGTCTGTACCTGAGAAAGTAGGCAATTTGGAAGATGAATAAACTTTCCTTCATAGCAATCAGAACATAATAATATATGCAATTTGCAGTACAAATCACCAAATTTACTTCTCTGCCAATGTTTCCAGTTATGTAGTTATTACGAATGACTTGTCTTTCACTGCTGTACAAATTAAATACTTTGAAATCTATCTTTTTTGTAAGTCCGCATTTGCTCATTAAAATAAAATTTTGAAAAACATAAGTACATACTAGTAACAACCAAACCATACAAAGTACTTAGGTTAACACAACAACACACTTATATACATGCATTATAAAGTGTTTATGTCTTTTAGTGCATTTTCCATTTTAGGACGAAGCTGTGGATCACGACTTGTACAATACTCTACTAATGTCTTGATAGATGGATACTGGATTTCACAAATTTGTTCCTCTCTTTCAAAAGGAACAGTAGATGGTAGACGATGAGTAGACATTTCTAGTAGTAAAATACCAAAGCTATATACATCCATTGCAGGAGAATGGAGGTTAGGAGAGAGGGCTTCAGGAGCAGAATACACAGGACTACCAGGAGCTGCAGTACTCACTTGACGAAGGAAATTAACAGATCCATAATCAGATAGTTTACCCTTCCATTGTCTATTAACTGATGGTTCCAAGAGGACATTGGCACTGCTGACATCACGATGAAGAATCGGTTGGGGTTTCCAGAGATGAAGATAATTGAGTGCTAAGGCAACATCTTGTCCAATAACAAGGATGTGAGGGTGTGTTAGTGATTCCAGTTCTTTACGGAGACTGGTAGGCATCAGTTCTGTTAGTATAATAGGATTACCAACTCTAGTGGCTCCAATAAATTGAAGTAGATTAGGATGACGGATACGAGAAGCAATCTCCATCTCTCTTGAAAAAAGGTATAGATAATGATCATTGATAATCACTTCATGTAGACACTTTCCTGCTACCCTGGTACCTCTGAATATAGCAACCTTCACTTCTGCCCATGCTCCTTTCCCTACAATCTCTTGTGTCATTTCCACCTCTTCATTTGACACTACCCAGTGAGAAGTATCAATCTGTGATCGAAGGTGACGAATCTGTACCTGTTGTTCCCGAATGGTGTCTTCTTTTCTTTGTGCTGTTTCATGTAAGCGATTATTATCTTCCTGAACTTGCTGTATATTCTGGTTACATTCTTGAACTTGCTGGCTGAGTTCCTATGTGTGTGTGTATGTATGTGTGTGTGTGTGTGTGTGTGTGTGTTACAATGATTACTATAATTGAAAAATGAACTACTGAAAATATTAATTATTTATTATGTGTGATTGTACATGTGAAAATGGACATTTGAAGAATAAATAATAATTATCTCATTAGTCTTTAGTATAAAATATGAAACACTTGAAAGTAAGTATTTGATCAGATTATTATCTGTTATCAACTGTTATGTATGTAGGGTGTATTTGGCATAGCTTTATTAATAAACCATATTATATAAACCACATTATATAAACACATTATATAAACTACAGTGTAGTTAATTATTAAAAGCAGTCTGTTAAGAAACCACAGGGATATACTGTGTAGCTCTACACTTTAAATTTAGTATTTTTTAGTGAAAACCTGAAAATTTTATTTGCAAAATAGTACAATATGACAGTAAATGAAACCATAGTGATATATAGCACTGGTGGTGTCTTTGATGCACCCACTCAACAATATACAAAATTATAGCATTTATGTAATCATAGATGATGCACGTGTATGTCTGATATTATTACTGTCTCTTCATATTATGTGTTTTTACTATATCATGTTATATATGTGTAATACAATTAGGTAAAAGATGCTGCATCATTTCATTAGATTGAGTGGTACATAAAAGAATGATAATAGAGAAATATCTAAAACGATGTGATATTCATCATGATGCTCATTAGAAAGTAGATTACATCATAATGTTATATGGATTAACCTATTGATTCACAAGGATGAATACTTGTATATGTACACGTAATTATATTTTGGATTGTAATTACACACCATTACCTGTATTTGCTGTTGACTGTCCTGTTGTGTGAGTTGTAGCTGAGCTCGAGTATCCTGTAGTTTGGTATCTGATTCTCGTAGTTGGGATTGAATCTCCTGTAGTCTGGTATCTGATTCTCGTAGTTGGGATTGAGTCTCCTGTAGTCTAGTATCTGATTCTCGTAGTTGGGATTGAGTCTCCTGTAGTCTGGTATCTGATTCCTGCATTTGGGATTGCGTCTTCTGTAGTCTGGTATCTGATTCCTGCAGTTGGGATTGGGTCTCATGTAGTCTGGTATCTGATTCCTGCAATTGGGATTGTGTCTCCCGTAATCTGGTATCGGATTCCTGCAGTTGGGATTGTGTTTCCTGTATTTTGGTATTAGACTGTTGTATTTCTTGTTCGTGATTCTCAATAAACTGCTGAAGTGTTCTCTCGGTCTCTTCTTTTCTACTGTATGCTTGTTGGATATCTCTGTCAGCTCTTCTTCTTGTTAGGATTATCTCTTGCTTAGATTCTTCAAGTTGTCGAGACAAGATTTCATTTTGCACTTGCAACTTTCGATCTGGATCCCCAAACAAATATGACATGAATCCACCACTCTTTTGTTTAGATTTTGGTATGTTTTGAGAGTTCCAGACATCTCCCACTGCCCACTCTTCATTAATATATACTATACATAAATAAATATAATCATTATAATAATCACTATACGATATATTATATAACGAGTTCATATTCCAAGTGGCTGTTAAAATTTAGCGTTAGGGACAAGTTAACTCTTTCCTAATTTCAATAATTATAATACTAAATAGTGTGCTCGATGGAGTTTGATTCACTCACATATCATCAGATAAAACATATCATGTAAGTGCAGTACTAGACGTATGGTATCTACAATCATACAACATGTGATACATACTCTTGTATACTAGTATCCACCATGTAGTAATTTCATTAATCCACTTGAAGGAATTATGTAATAATAATTATGTATAATATTATCTCATTCAAATCAATGATTACTAAATTAATGTGTTTGTATATTTGATATGAGAATGTTGTCATTTAAGCAGATTCATAGTTTACATGACAATACTTCTACCAATATTCATATATATAACAATAAATAATATCACATACATATATACAAGTACATGTACATAAATACATACATACATACATACATACATGTACATTACATACATACATACATACATATACATTTTATATTATCAAGTTTCTAAGGAATGTAATTAAATGTTATCATATCATATTATAATAATAAAGGTGTGTCTTCACATGTATATACTAGTATATGTATTTATATAATAATTATATATTTATGTGTGGAACACTTATTAGGTTTCAATACACAATAATGTGATAACTGAACTCAAGTGAGTATGTAAGTGTGTAAATATAATATAAACTAAAATAACTAATTATATATACATACATGTACACTTACCTACATGTATATGTATATATATAATACTATATACTTGTATATATTACATACACAGATACATATATACACCTACATACTGACATAAGTACATACATACATACATAATATTATAATGAATGTAATGTAAATACACACATAACACATCATAAATGAATACTAAGTATTTAGGTATTATATGTATGTACATATGTGTGTATGTTTGTATGTACATAACTACATGCTTGCATACATGTACATAAATACATACACATGTATGCATGCATATCTAAGTGCTTATGTACATAAATATGTGCCTAGCATGATAGCAAAAGGTGTAGAAATGATCAACAAACAAACAGCCACAATAACATTTATGCATGTATGTATGTACATACATACGTACATACTTGTAATGTATACATACATACACATGTACTTGTATATACATACATATTATACAAACATATACACATACACATACACACTGATTCATACATACATACATACACACATACATACATACATACATGTACATACATACATAAATACATACACATATAAATACACACATACACACATACATACATACATACATACATACATACGTACGTACATATATAAATATATAAATATATATATATATATATATAAGTACATACATACATATGTATATACAATTATACATGTGTATGTACATACGCAATTAGGTGGAACATACATGTGTGTAAATCCATTACGTAGATACATAGATAGTTACCTATAAACATGCATACATACAGACACACACATATACACACAGATATGCAATTGAATACACACATGTACACACACACAAATAAACACACATAATATATAAAGATATTATAATACCACACACACAAGATAAGTTAATAAATACAAACATAGTTAATTATGTATTATAATTGAAATAATTGTTTATATACTTGTTAATCATATTTTTCATGTAGTGAACATGATAATAATCACTAATAATAATATATCACATGATATTAATTATCATACCTAGTTTAACTATAATAGTGACATCACATCCTGTCACGGGAATATGGGTATTATCGGATCTATCAAATTGTTTATATCCACCATTAATTACGATCCATACTCTATTACTAGACATTTGATATGGTGTTATTGAGTGGAGATATCGTTTAGTAACACATTCAGGTAGATTAATCTGAAGAGATGAATATATATAAACAATATGATTACATGTTATAAATGAAGAACACATTATTATATATTAGTACAAGAAAGAGTATGGTTCATTTAATATAATATATTATAAATGTAATGATAACACTTTTAACTCATATTTGTGATATACCAGTATTTTAAATATTAATATTTCATGATAATATAACTGATACTAATGTAAATTAATATATAAGATAATAATGTATTACATGTGTCATGTGATGTACATTACCTGATACCAGATTAAACTGGATATATCCAGTATCCAGCTGTCATTCAGTGGTTGATTATCATCACCATATCCTCCAATAGTAATTAAATGTGAAGTAAGTTGTTCATTAGATGATATACCATTAATAATACAAGTAGCATGGCTTTGTCTCCCCTTTGGCCACTTCATTTTAGTATTTGAGTGTACTATTTTCTGAAAATCCTATAGTATTATTAATATAAATATTATACATGTGATTATTATTAATATTAATATATAATTATAAATGATGATAATAAACAAGTCACTAATTATAATAATTAATTAATAAGTGGGTGTGGTTTACAAGTGGATTATTATATGATCATATAAATTATGAATATTTATTATTTACTACTAAACACAACATGTACTCTTTTATTAGTAAATATTTTGATAGTATTAATAATCATGTGATTAATAGTTATATTTCACATAATCAAATATTTGTGCTCATTTATCAAAACACAAATATTATGAAAATATCCACATCATGAAGAAATGTATGATTATGATACTTGTAAGACACACCTCCTTAATTATATCTTATTATTAAACATGTTTATAATCAGGTATTGATCCAGGGTGAGTACTGGGATGATACCTTTTATGATTTATTAATGAGATTCATATCAGCTTGAAGACACAACTTCAAACTCTTTCATTATAATCACAGTGATAATATTTGAAAGATGTGTCTTTAAGTAATCATGAATATCATTAAAGTTTGTTTTGTGTATAATTATAATAATAGTACATGTAACTTGTATAATTATATTCCAGTTAACCACACTCTACATAATAATTAATAATATAATATTATGTACTCTACATGTACACTGTTTAACACAACCTTTTCAGTGACTATTGATTCAATACTGATAATATAAATATAATTTATATTAGTAATGAAACTATATAATGTAATGTATTATAACTCAATTATTATTAATACTAAACACTTAATAACTCACTATTGTATTATGGGAATACTGTAATAAATAAAGATCATTAGTACGATAGCCACGATTCCTTTCATTAATAGTGAATCCTCCAAACATCAGACCCCTGTTACCAGGAAGTGTATTGATGGTGGAATAGACCAATGGTGGTGGACGAGTACCTGTTATGACAGGTACTATCCATTGACCTAAAGAAAATACATGATATCATTATGATGTAATATATAATATGAGTCATGCAATACCTGGTAATGTGGTGATATTCATACAATGGATTTCATTTGTGTATGAAAGATGTGGGCTATTAGGAGAAGGAATGTATTGAGCATGTGTTTGTCTAGTGAGTAGTGTTGGTCCTATACCACCAGAGAGAAATAAGTGATTTTCTCCATTCATATTGAATGATATCATTCCACAACCATGTTTTCTCATTGGTATATTATCAGTAGTAGTTGTAGTAATCTCATTCCAGTTTAATGTAAGAGTGTCTAGTACATAGAGACTATTGTGGAAACAATCGTGTGGTTTGCAGTGTCCTCCAAAGTATAGTACGCTATCCTTTATACTAGTGCAAGAATAGTTAAACACTCCAGCAGGCGGATTACTTGTGGTAGATTTTCTTTCCCAATTGAATGTGGATAATTCAAATGTATCCACTGTTGACGTTATTTTTCTTTTATCATCACTGTCATGTACAAGAGGTAGATCCTTCTGGTTACCTCCCCAGCAATATATCTTATTCCTTACTAGTATAGTGGAATGATTAGTCCTCAAATTCAATTGACCTGATAATAAATAATTAATACATGATTATAATAACATGACAAGTAGCACACATATTTAATAAATACATGTTATTACACTAGTACTTGTTTATTAATAACTACACATGCAATAATATTATTATGTATTTCAATATAGATATTAGTAACTTATTTAACTGATATATCAAGTGGTTGTATATAATATATTCACCTGTTGACATTTCTGGAGAGAGAGGGAATAGTGGAGAGCACTTATTATAAACTCAGATATAGAGAAGGAACTAGCCAAACTTTTCCATTTTCTGAAAAGTATTGTTGCTATGCAATCACTTTATGACATGACATCATGTGATATTCAATAGTGTAATTATAATCAAATAATTGTAATCTCAATATCCTTATGCTGTCTAATAGATGTACAAAGTAGAGTATTTATTTAAATTGAGCCATTTTAGATTGCCAAACCTTCTTTGTGCAACTAATGTGAGATATTAGGCATGATAATTGATTATAATAGATACATATATATATCTTTGAAATATTTTAATATAATTAGAGTAAAGTATAGTTATGGTGTTAGATGTATGTATCCTGAACAACCAACTAATTGTTAAATCCTTGCAACTGTACTAACCATGCAATATATATGTTATTTTAACAATTCTATTTTTACAGTGTATAAGTAATACTGAATACAGTACTACTGATGGTATTACTGTATACAGCACTACAGATAGTACTACTAGTACTTCTGAATACAGCACTACTGATAGTGTTATATATGCACTACAAACTGTTTGACCTTTAAATTGACTGTATATTGTTTATCATTATGACTAATTAGTCTGGTTGCAAGAACTTGTTAAAACCTGTCTTTTAATTAGTTTGGTACATGTGCTTTGAAATCTGGAATCTTCCAGAATCTTCTTTAGTTTTGCGATTTATTTCTATAATAAGTTTAGTTATTGTGTCTATGAGTTTAGTCTATATGTCAAATTCTGAAAACCATATTCTATCAGAGATTACCACTAGTACTACTGAATAGAGCACTACTGATGGTACTACGAGTAATACTGAATACAGCACTAGTGATAGTATTACTGTATACAGCACTACTGATAGTACCACTAGTACTACTGAAGACAGGACTACTGATAGCACTACTAGTAATACAGAATACATCACTAATGATAGTACTACTGGTACTAATAAATACAGCACTACTGATAGTATTACCACTACTGATAGTACTAATAGTAATACTGAATACAGCATTAATGATAGTACTACTAGTACTACTGAATACAGCACTACTGATAGTACCACTAGTACTACTGAAGACAGGACTACTGATAGTACTACTAGTAATACAGAATACATCACTAATGATAGTACTACTGGTACTAATAAATACAGCACTACTGATAGTATTACCGCTACTAATAGTACTACTAATAATACTGAATACAGCTCTAATGATAGTACTAGTAAGTAGAGCACTACTGATGGTACTACTAGTAATAATGAATATAGCACTACTGATAGTACTACTAGTAATAATGAATATAGCACTACTGATAGTACTACTAGTAATACTGAATACAGCACTACTGATAGTACTACTAGTAATACTGAATACAGCACTACTGATAGTACTATTAGTAATACTGAATACAGCATTAATGATAGTACTACTAGTACTACTGAATACAGCACTATTGATAGTACTACTAGTAATACTGAATACAGCACTACTGATAGTACTATTAGTAATACTGAATACAGCATTAATGATAGTACTACTAGTACTACTGAATACAGCACTACTGATAGTACTACTACTAAAAATGACTACTGATAGTAATACTGAATACAGCACTACTGAGGTACTACTAGTAATAATGAATATAGCACTACTGATAGTACTACGAGTAATGCTGAATACAGCACTACTGATAGTACTACTAGTAATAATGAATACAGCACTACAAATATTACTATTGTGATATTCTGACTAGTTATTAAGTTCATTAATATTCATGAGTTACATGTGACTATATATACTGTGTTTTAATTAATTTATCTCAGTTGTGTCAGTAGAGATTGATTTTATAGTTTGTGTTTTTTCATTTATTTGTTGAGTGCAAATTTCGGTCATTTCATTTGGCGACGAGGATCAAACGACTGAAGATATTCACCAGATGGCTCACGGGAAACTTTCCGCTTTCGATCAACACAGCGTATCATGGACTTCATATTCAAAACGACTTGGATACTACTTCACGTCTAACGTCATTACAAACAATACAACGAAGAAGTCGATTTTACTATCGTGCAGTGGAACTGCTACGTATGATCTCTTAAAGAACCTTTTGCAACCTGATAGTCCTAATGACAAAACTTACGATGAACTAGTTAAAGTTCTTTCTGATTACTTCAACCCCAAGCCGAGCACTAGTATACATCGTTTCAAATTCATCACTCGTGTTAGAGAGACAGGAGAATCTGTTGCAAGTTTTGTGGCAGCCTTGAAGTCGCTCGTTGATTACTGTGATTATGGAACTAAATTAGATGAAATGGTGAGAGATCGCATTGTATGTGGTATTAATAACTCACGAATTGAAAGTCGATTGTTACAAGAACGAGACTGTACATTTCAAAATGCTTTAGACACAGCTCAAGCTATGGAATTAGCTGCCAAAAATATTGCAGAGATGCAAAAAAAGACCGTCTCAACCAGTTCATAGACTCAACTCGTCTCAAGACTCATGCGGGGAATCAACGAACCGTTTCCGCCATTGAATGCTATAGATGTGGAGGAAATCATTATGCAAACAGATGCAAGTTCTTCAGTGCAGTCTGCAGATCGTGTGGCAAATACATGTAATACAGCACATCCTGTTCATTAACTATATTACATATATTTCACATGTATGCTGAAGAAGACATGCGCACCTGCTGCATGCACATGTACATTGGTTTAGAGATGGTTTTTCACCAGTATGAATTTTATAATACCATGTTACTCTTTTTCACTTTTAGCATAGACATCACTGAACCTGTCACAAGTACATACCATTCCAATATACTAACTTTGGTATATCTAATGTGATATAATGTCAATACTGTCTGCAGATTTTCAGTTTATATGTAACAGAAATTTAAGATATTGACCACATTGAAAGTCAGAGAGAGTAGCTAGTACATTATATTAGAAAGCACTTGAAACACTTCAAATAAATTTAAATACGAGAAAGAAATATTTACAATAGAATCTGGTCCACGATTACTATCTGTTACATAATTGTCTCTAATCATATAGTTATATCGAAATACAAATCTCGACAACTTTGTATTTCTGGAAAGTACATTTACCTGTACTGATCATTATACATATAAAGGTAATCACTTACTTTCCTATATCTAGTTTGTTGTATCATGCTTCCGGTCTATAGGTTCCAACTTCATGAATTCTACAGACATCTAAGTGCAGATAGTTAAGGAGTAGGTTATTGAACACCTGTTGAAACACTTCAAACAATTTTATATAATTTACTCATAATTGATAGATAATGAATCTGCTCCTTACTCCATAAGTACATGTACATAGTACGTTATATATAATTAACAGTACAATAATAGTTATTGCTGAAATACAAGTCTAGGAAACTCTGAAACCTTGTCAAGTATATATCTATACAGTTCACAACAAATAATTATTGAAATTACTAACTTTCCTATATCTAACGTGATGTAATGCAAATCCGGTCAATAGCTTTCCAACTTCAAACATTTAAGCGCAGATATTGTGACAACATTGAAGCAACAGTTATTGTATCAGATTGATCACCACTTGAAACACATTAAATACATTTAAACACAACAAAGATAACTTACTCATAGCAGATAGATAATGAATCTGGTCGTTATTCCAGAAGTACAAAATGTGTTATAATAATAATAATAGCTATAATTGGAATACAAATGTCAACATCTCTGAAACTCTGCCAAGTACTTATTTATATACATATAATTGCAAACACTATCTTTCTTATATCTAATATGATGCAATACAAATCCGTTCCACATATCATTCTAACTTCTTTTATTGTAAAGAAATTTAAGTACATATTGTGACAACATTGAAAGTCAAAGAGAGTAGTTATTGTATTAGATTGAACACCTGTTGAAACACTTCAAATCAATTGAAAAACAAGAAAGACAATTTAGTCATAATTGTTGGATAATGAATCCGTTCCTTACTCCATAAGTACATAGCACGTTATATAATTATCAGTGTAATAATCCTGAAATACAAGTTCTGAAAGCACTGAAAGTCTGGCAAGTATTTATTTATACTGTTTTTTATACATGCAATTGAAATCACTATCTTTCCTTTATCTAATGTGATGTATAAAATACCAATCCGTTCCATAGCTTTCCAACTTCATGTAATGTAAAGAAATTTGAGTAAATATTGTGTCCTCTCTTTTCTTCAAGTGAAAGGGAGTAGTTAGTTTATTAGATTGAACACCACTTGAAACACTTCAAATAAGCTTAAAGGTGAAAAAATTCCTGATAACTATTGTAATACAAATGTAGGCATTACTGAAACCAAGGTAAATGCTTACCCAAGTGATGTCGTAAGTTAGAAAACTATGCTTTAATCATACATCATACTAGATTTACGAAAGTTAGTATCATTGGAACTATAATACAGTTGCATACACAAACTCTGCAGAGTACATATGTGTACAAGTTAAAATTTATATACATATTTAATAAAATTGCTTAATGAATGCAATCATAGGGATATGAAATAGGGGTGGAGGGGCTATTGCCCCACTCTTACAGCAAACTGATTACTTATTTCAACCAAACAACACATTATTTTAGACTTACAAATTTACTTCTGCAAACTGATGAATATAAACTCTTAGTGGCCAACCGTAGACATTTTCAAATGACTGACAGATTGTAATTTACAAAATTGGTTGTGATCAGCTCTATGCTGGCCCTACCAGGAGGGTGTGAGGCTGCTGTTCACTCAGTTCGGCATCTGTTTGAGTCTGCGGATTGTGAGGCTGTCTTCCTAGCAGATGCAAGGAATGCCTTCAACTCGCTCAACAGACGTGCAGCTTTGCTGAATATACACAGTCTCTGTCCATCTCTGGCACCTATTCTAACCAATTGCTATAGACTTGATATCCCTTTGTTTATTGGTGGGATGTCATTTTTTCATCTGAGGGAACTACACAAGGGGATCCTTCAGCAATGAGCATGTATGCCATTGGAATTCTCCCACTAATCCATCATCTTAATCAATTTACTATTCATCAAGTGTGGTATGCCGATGATGCAGCCGCCTTGGGGAAGTTGTCCATTATAAAGTCCTGGTGGGATGATGTACAGTCTCGTGGTCCTTCGTTTGGCTACTATGCAAATCCCTCTAAGTCGTGGCTCATTGCGAAACCTGAGGCTGAGGACTTTGCTCGTTCCATCTCTGTTGATACAGATATCAATATCACATCTGAAGGTCATCGCTACCTAGGTATTCCGCTCTAACTCACGGTTTCTTCAGTAAGATCAATTTTCTTTGTCGTACTACACCTGGGCTTGATGAGTACATTAACCCTTTAGAAGACTGTTTGAGGATGAGGTTGATCCCCATGTTGACTGGGAGAAATGCAGTTTGTGACTCTATACGTTCTATTCTTTCTCTTCCAGTTCGCCATGGTGGCCTTGGTCTAATCAACCCAATTAGGAAAGCGGCCACCTCTTACTCCGACTCCACCTATATTCTTTCTCCTATTGTGGAGTCAATTGTTATGAGGAATCAGGTTCCTATTCCTACACTCTTAGCTGAGACATTTGGGCGAAAGAACAAAGTGAAGTCCAACCATAGTGCCGACAATAACTCTTTTTCCTCTATTTTGTTCGAGTCTCTCTCGAATCCCTCTCTGAAAAGATGTCTTGAGGTTGCAAGTGAGAATGGTGCCTCTACATGGCTGACAGCACTGCCAATAACTGAACATGGGTTTACCCTGCACAAGGGTGCATTCAAAGATGCTATCTGTCTCAGATATGGATGGACCCCTTCATATCTCTCGTCTCATTGTACATGTGGTTCCTCCTTTACTATTGATCATGCAATGAATTGCAAACAGGGGGGGTTTCCGTCTACTCGTCATAACGAACTGAGGAATATCACCGCAGAGTTATTGACTGAAACCTGTTCCAATGTTCTTATTGAACCTGTACTACAACCACTCAATGGGGAGTAATTGTCACACCAATCAAGTAATACAGAGGACAATGCACGTGTTGATATATCAGCATCTAATGTTTGGTTGTCATCCGACAGAGCCTTTTTTGATGTTAGAGTATAATTATAATCCATTCTCCTCTACTTACATCAGATCTACTCTAAAAGCCTCTCATCAGAGAAACGAACAGAAGAAGAGGCATCAATATGATTGTAGAATTCGTACAGTAAAGCATGACACATTTACTCCTCTTGTATTCACTATAGCAGGGGGGATGGGACCAGCAGCTATCACTTTCTATAAACGATTAGCCTCCAACTTGTCTGTCCAACATAATAAACCTTACTCTCATACCCTTAATTGGTTATGCTGTCGTTTGTTCTTTTCACTTCTCAGATCAGCAACCCTCTGTTTACGTGGGGCTCATTCCTCCTACCATAGACCTATTTTTTCAAATCTTAATTTAATTGATTTAGCCCTTTCCGAAGGGAAAGTGGCATATTAATATAATTTTGTCCTGATTTTATTTATAATAAATATAATTACTACCACTATTATTGTTATTTTTACTTTTATTACTAATTCTACTACTATTGTTTTCATATGTACATTGTACATATATTTTTAACTTTAAAAAATAAAAAACTACTAGTATTACTGAATGCAGTACTACTAGTATTAGTACTGAATGTAGTACTATTATTACTAGAAGTACTGAATGTAATACTACTAGTAGTACTGAATGCAGTACTACTAGTAGTACTGAATGCAGTACTACTAGTATTAGTACTGAATGTAGTGCTACTAGTAGTACTGAGTGCAGTACTACTAGTATTAGTAATGAATGTAGTACTACTAGTATTACTGAATTCAGTACTACTAGTAGTACTGAATGCAGTACTACTAGCATTAGTACTGAATGTAGTGCTACTAGTAGTACTGAGTGCAGTACTACTAGTATTAGTACTGAATGTAGTAGTACTATTACTAGAAGTACTGAATGTAGTACTACTAGTAGTACTGAGTGCAGTACTACTAGTATTATTACTGAATGTAGTACTACTAGTAGTACTGAGTGCAGTACTACTAGTATTAGTACTGAATGTAGTACTACTATTACTAGAAGTACTGAATGTAGTACTACTAGTAGTACTGAGTGCAGTACTACTAGTATTATTACTGAATGTAGTACTACTAGTAGTACTGAGTGCAGTACTACTAGTATTAGTACTGAATGTAGTACTACTATTACTAGAAGTACTGAATGTAGTACTACTAGTAGTACTGAATGCAGTACTACTAGTATTAGTACTGAATGTAGTGCTACTAGTAGTACTGAGTGCAGTACTACTAGTATTAGTACTGAATGTAGTACTACTAGTATTACTGAATTCAGTACTACTAGTATTAGTACTGAATGTAGTACTACTATTACTAGAAGTACTGAATGTACTACTATTACTAGAAGTACTGAATGTAGTACTACTAGTAGTACTGAGTGCAGTACTACTAGTATTAGTACTGAATGTAGTGCTACTAGTATTAGTACTGAGTGCAGTACTACTAGTATTAGTACTGAATGTAGTACTACTAGTATTACTGAATTCAGTACTACTAGTATTAGTACTGAATGTAGTACTACTAGTATTAGTACTGAATGTAGTACTACTATTACTAGAAGTACTGAATGTACTACTAGTATTAGTACTGAATGTAGTACTACTATTACTAGAAGTACTGAATGTACTACTATTACTAGAAGTACTGAATGTAGTACTACTAGTAGTACTGAATGTAGTACTACTAGTATTAGTACTGAATGTAGTACTACTAGTATTAGTACTGAATGTAGTACTACTATTACTAGAAGTACTGAATGTACTACTAGTATTAGTACTGAATGTAGTACTACTATTACTAGAAGTACTGAATGTACTACTATTACTAGAAGTACAGAATGTAGTACTACTAGTAGTACTGAATGCAGTACTACTAGTATTAGTACTGAATGTAGTACTACTATTACTAGAAGTACTGAATGTACTACTATTACTAGAAGTACTGAATGTAGTACTACTATTACTAGAAGTACTGAATGTACTACTATTACTAGAAGTACTGAATGTAGTACTACTAGTAGTACTGAATGCAGTACTACTAGTATTAGTACTGAATGTAGTGCTACTAGTAGTACTGAGTGCAGTACTACTAGTATTAGTACTGAATGTAGTACTACTAGTATTACTGAATTCAGTACTACTAGTAGTACTGAATGCAGTACTACTAGCATTAGTACTGAATGTAGTGCTACTAGTAGTACTGAGTGCAGTACTACTAGTATTAGTACTGAATGTAGTACTACTATTACTAGAAGTACTGAATGTAGTACTACTAGTAGTACTGAGTGCAGTACTACTAGTATTATTACTGAATGTAGTACTACTAGTAGTACTGAGTGCAGTACTACTAGTATTAGTACTGAATGTAGTACTACTATTACTAGAAGTACTGAATGTAGTACTACTAGTAGTACTGAGTGCAGTACTACTAGTATTATTACTGAATGTAGTACTACTAGTAGTACTGAGTGCAGTACTACTAGTATTAGTACTGAATGTAGTACTACTATTACTAGAAGTACTGAATGTAGTACTACTAGTAGTACTGAATGCAGTACTACTAGTATTAGTACTGAATGTAGTGCTACTAGTAGTACTGAGTGCAGTACTACTAGTATTAGTACTGAATGTAGTACTACTAGTATTACTGAATTCAGTACTACTAGTATTAGTACTGAATGTAGTACTACTATTACTAGAAGTACTGAATGTACTACTATTACTAGAAGTACTGAATGTAGTACTACTAGTAGTACTGAGTGCAGTACTACTAGTATTAGTACTGAATGTAGTGCTACTAGTATTAGTACTGAGTGCAGTACTACTAGTATTAGTACTGAATGTAGTACTACTAGTATTACTGAATTCAGTACTACTAGTATTAGTACTGAATGTAGTACTACTAGTATTAGTACTGAATGTAGTACTACTATTACTAGAAGTACTGAATGTACTACTAGTATTAGTACTGAATGTAGTACTACTATTACTAGAAGTACTGAATGTACTACTATTACTAGAAGTACTGAATGTAGTACTACTAGTAGTACTGAATGTAGTACTACTAGTATTAGTACTGAATGTAGTACTACTAGTATTAGTACTGAATGTAGTACTACTATTACTAGAAGTACTGAATGTACTACTAGTATTAGTACTGAATGTAGTACTACTATTACTAGAAGTACTGAATGTACTACTATTACTAGAAGTACAGAATGTAGTACTACTAGTAGTACTGAATGCAGTACTACTAGTATTAGTACTGAATGTAGTACTACTATTACTAGAAGTACTGAATGTACTACTATTACTAGAAGTACTGAATGTAGTACTACTATTACTAGAAGTACTGAATGTACTACTATTACTAGAAGTACTGAATGTAGTACTACTAGTAGTACTGAATGCAGTACTACTAGTATTAGTACTGAATGTAGTGCTACTAGTAGTACTGAGTGCAGTACTACTAGTATTAGTACTGAATGTAGTACTACTAGTATTACTGAATTCAGTACTACTAGTAGTACTGAATGCAGTACTACTAGCATTAGTACTGAATGTAGTGCTACTAGTAGTACTGAGTGCAGTACTACTAGTATTAGTACTGAATGTAGTACTACTATTACTAGAAGTACTGAATGTAGTACTACTAGTAGTACTGAGTGCAGTACTACTAGTATTATTACTGAATGTAGTACTACTAGTAGTACTGAGTGCAGTACTACTAGTATTAGTACTGAATGTAGTACTACTATTACTAGAAGTACTGAATGTAGTACTACTAGTAGTACTGAGTGCAGTACTACTAGTATTATTACTGAATGTAGTACTACTAGTAGTACTGAGTGCAGTACTACTAGTATTAGTACTGAATGTAGTACTACTATTACTAGAAGTACTGAATGTAGTACTACTAGTAGTACTGAATGCAGTACTACTAGTATTAGTACTGAATGTAGTGCTACTAGTAGTACTGAGTGCAGTACTACTAGTATTAGTACTGAATGTAGTACTACTAGTATTACTGAATTCAGTACTACTAGTATTAGTACTGAATGTAGTACTACTATTACTAGAAGTACTGAATGTACTACTATTACTAGAAGTACAGAATGTAGTACTACTATTACTAGAAGTACTGAATGTACTACTATTACTAGAAGTACAGAATGTAGTACTACTATTACTAGAAGTACTGAATGTACTACTATTACTAGAAGTACAGAATGTAGTACTACTATTACTAGAAGTACTGAATGTACTACTATTACTAGAAGTACAGAATGTAGTACTACTATTACTAGAAGTACTGAATGTACTACTATTACTAGAAGTACTGAATGTAGTACTACTAGTAGTACTGAATGTAGTACTACTAGTATTAGTACTGAATGTAGTACTACTAGTATTAGTACTGAATGTAGTACTACTATTACTAGAAGTACTGAATGTACTACTAGTATTAGTACTGAATGTAGTACTACTATTACTAGAAGTACTGAATGTACTACTATTACTAGAAGTACAGAATGTAGTACTACTAGTAGTACTGAATGCAGTACTACTAGTATTAGTACTGAATGTAGTACTACTATTACTAGAAGTACTGAATGTACTACTATTACTAGAAGTACTGAATGTAGTACTACTATTACTAGAAGTACTGAATGTACTACTATTACTAGAAGTACTGAATGTAGTACTACTAGTAGTACTGAATGCAGTACTACTAGTATTAGTACTGAATGTAGTGCTACTAGTAGTACTGAGTGCAGTACTACTAGTATTAGTACTGAATGTAGTACTACTAGTATTACTGAATTCAGTACTACTAGTATTAGTACTGAATGTAGTACTACTATTACTAGAAGTACTGAATGTACTACTATTACTAGAAGTACTGAATGTAGTACTACTAGTAGTACTGAGTGCAGTACTACTAGTATTAGTACTGAATGTAGTGCTACTAGTATTAGTACTGAGTGCAGTACTACTAGTATTAGTACTGAATGTAGTACTACTAGTATTACTGAATTCAGTACTACTAGTATTAGTACTGAATGTAGTACTACTAGTATTAGTACTGAATGTAGTACTACTATTACTAGAAGTACTGAATGTACTACTAGTATTAGTACTGAATGTAGTACTACTATTACTAGAAGTACTGAATGTACTACTATTACTAGAAGTACTGAATGTAGTACTACTAGTAGTACTGAATGTAGTACTACTAGTATTAGTACTGAATGTAGTACTACTAGTATTAGTACTGAATGTAGTACTACTATTACTAGAAGTACTGAATGTACTACTAGTATTAGTACTGAATGTAGTACTACTATTACTAGAAGTACTGAATGTACTACTATTACTAGAAGTACAGAATGTAGTACTACTAGTAGTACTGAATGCAGTACTACTAGTATTAGTACTGAATGTAGTACTACTATTACTAGAAGTACTGAATGTACTACTATTACTAGAAGTACTGAATGTAGTACTACTATTACTAGAAGTACTGAATGTACTACTATTACTAGAAGTACTGAATGTAGTACTACTAGTAGTACTGAATGCAGTACTACTAGTATTAGTACTGAATGTAGTGCTACTAGTAGTACTGAGTGCAGTACTACTAGTATTAGTACTGAATGTAGTACTACTAGTATTACTGAATTCAGTACTACTAGTATTAGTACTGAATGTAGTACTACTATTACTAGAAGTACTGAATGTACTACTATTACTAGAAGTACTGAATGTAGTACTACTAGTAGTACTGAGTGCAGTACTACTAGTATTAGTACTGAATGTAGTGCTACTAGTATTAGTACTGAGTGCAGTACTACTAGTATTAGTACTGAATGTAGTACTACTAGTATTACTGAATTCAGTACTACTAGTATTAGTACTGAATGTAGTACTACTAGTATTAGTACTGAATGTAGTACTACTATTACTAGAAGTACTGAATGTACTACTAGTATTAGTACTGAATGTAGTACTACTATTACTAGAAGTACTGAATGTACTACTATTACTAGAAGTACTGAATGTAGTACTACTAGTAGTACTGAATGTAGTACTACTAGTATTAGTACTGAATGTAGTACTACTAGTATTAGTACTGAATGTAGTACTACTATTACTAGAAGTACTGAATGTACTACTAGTATTAGTACTGAATGTAGTACTACTATTACTAGAAGTACTGAATGTACTACTATTACTAGAAGTACAGAATGTAGTACTACTAGTAGTACTGAATGCAGTACTACTAGTATTAGTACTGAATGTAGTACTACTATTACTAGAAGTACTGAATGTACTACTATTACTAGAAGTACTGAATGTAGTACTACTATTACTAGAAGTACTGAATGTACTACTATTACTAGAAGTACTGAATGTAGTACTACTAGTAGTACTGAATGCAGTACTACTAGTATTAGTACTGAATGTAGTGCTACTAGTAGTACTGAGTGCAGTACTACTAGTATTAGTACTGAATGTAGTACTACTAGTATTACTGAATTCAGTACTACTAGTAGTACTGAATGCAGTACTACTAGCATTAGTACTGAATGTAGTGCTACTAGTAGTACTGAGTGCAGTACTACTAGTATTAGTACTGAATGTAGTACTACTATTACTAGAAGTACTGAATGTAGTACTACTAGTAGTACTGAGTGCAGTACTACTAGTATTATTACTGAATGTAGTACTACTAGTAGTACTGAGTGCAGTACTACTAGTATTAGTACTGAATGTAGTACTACTATTACTAGAAGTACTGAATGTAGTACTACTAGTAGTACTGAGTGCAGTACTACTAGTATTATTACTGAATGTAGTACTACTAGTAGTACTGAGTGCAGTACTACTAGTATTAGTACTGAATGTAGTACTACTATTACTAGAAGTACTGAATGTAGTACTACTAGTAGTACTGAATGCAGTACTACTAGTATTAGTACTGAATGTAGTGCTACTAGTAGTACTGAGTGCAGTACTACTAGTATTAGTACTGAATGTAGTACTACTAGTATTACTGAATTCAGTACTACTAGTATTAGTACTGAATGTAGTACTACTATTACTAGAAGTACTGAATGTACTACTATTACTAGAAGTACAGAATGTAGTACTACTATTACTAGAAGTACTGAATGTACTACTATTACTAGAAGTACAGAATGTAGTACTACTATTACTAGAAGTACTGAATGTACTACTATTACTAGAAGTACAGAATGTAGTACTACTATTACTAGAAGTACTGAATGTACTACTATTACTAGAAGTACAGAATGTAGTACTACTATTACTAGAAGTACTGAATGTACTACTATTACTAGAAGTACTGAATGTAGTACTACTAGTAGTACTGAATGTAGTACTACTAGTATTAGTACTGAATGTAGTACTACTAGTATTAGTACTGAATGTAGTACTACTATTACTAGAAGTACTGAATGTACTACTAGTATTAGTACTGAATGTAGTACTACTATTACTAGAAGTACTGAATGTACTACTATTACTAGAAGTACAGAATGTAGTACTACTAGTAGTACTGAAGGCAGTACTACTAGTATTAGTACTGAATGTAGTACTACTATTACTAGAAGTACTGAATGTACTACTATTACTAGAAGTACTGAATGTAGTACTACTATTACTAGAAGTACTGAATGTACTACTATTACTAGAAGTACTGAATGTAGTACTACTAGTAGTACTGAATGCAGTACTACTAGTATTAGTACTGAATGTAGTGCTACTAGTAGTACTGAGTGCAGTACTACTAGTATTAGTACTGAATGTAGTACTACTAGTATTACTGAATTCAGTACTACTAGTATTAGTACTGAATGTAGTACTACTATTACTAGAAGTACTGAATGTACTACTATTACTAGAAGTACTGAATGTAGTACTACTAGTAGTACTGAGTGCAGTACTACTAGTATTAGTACTGAATGTAGTGCTACTAGTATTAGTACTGAGTGCAGTACTACTAGTATTAGTACTGAATGTAGTACTACTAGTATTACTGAATTCAGTACTACTAGTATTAGTACTGAATGTAGTACTACTAGTATTAGTACTGAATGTAGTACTACTATTACTAGAAGTACTGAATGTACTACTAGTATTAGTACTGAATGTAGTACTACTATTACTAGAAGTACTGAATGTACTACTATTACTAGAAGTACTGAATGTAGTACTACTAGTAGTACTGAATGTAGTACTACTAGTATTAGTACTGAATGTAGTACTACTAGTATTAGTACTGAATGTAGTACTACTATTACTAGAAGTACTGAATGTACTACTAGTATTAGTACTGAATGTAGTACTACTATTACTAGAAGTACTGAATGTACTACTATTACTAGAAGTACAGAATGTAGTACTACTAGTAGTACTGAATGCAGTACTACTAGTATTAGTACTGAATGTAGTACTACTATTACTAGAAGTACTGAATGTACTACTATTACTAGAAGTACTGAATGTAGTACTACTATTACTAGAAGTACTGAATGTACTACTATTACTAGAAGTACTGAATGTAGTACTACTAGTAGTACTGAATGCAGTACTACTAGTATTAGTACTGAATGTAGTGCTACTAGTAGTACTGAGTGCAGTACTACTAGTATTAGTACTGAATGTAGTACTACTAGTATTACTGAATTCAGTACTACTAGTATTAGTACTGAATGTAGTACTACTATTACTAGAAGTACTGAATGTACTACTATTACTAGAAGTACTGAATGTAGTACTACTAGTAGTACTGAGTGCAGTACTACTAGTATTAGTACTGAATGTAGTGCTACTAGTATTAGTACTGAGTGCAGTACTACTAGTATTAGTACTGAATGTAGTACTACTAGTATTACTGAATTCAGTACTACTAGTATTAGTACTGAATGTAGTACTACTATTACTAGAAGTACTGAATGTACTACTATTACTAGAAGTACAGAATGTAGTACTACTATTACTAGAAGTACTGAATGTACTACTATTACTAGAAGTACAGAATGTAGTACTACTATTACTAGAAGTACTGAATGTACTACTATTACTAGAAGTACTGAATGTAGTACTACTAGTAGTACTGAATGTAGTACTACTAGTATTAGTACTGAATGTAGGTACTACTATTACTAGAAGTACTGAATGTACTACTATTACTAGAAGTACAGAATGTAGTACTACTATTACTAGAAGTACTGAATGTACTACTATTACTAGAAGTACTGAATGTAGTACTACTAGTAGTACTGAATGTAGTACTACTAGTAGGACTGAATGTAGGTACTACTATTAGGACTAAATGAAGTACTACTATTAGTACTGAATGTAGTACTATAGTACCATTAGTTCTGAATTAAGTACTACTATAATAGGAGTAGGAAGTACTACTATTAGCACTGAGTATATTGCATTGTTGAGTTATGTATTCTTAATTAAGATTGTATGGTTTTTTTTGGTTTTTGTGAGCATGCTCAGTAGCACATGTCAGATTACCTCATGTTATAGTTTTGGTAGTACTCTCTGTCTCTCTCTCTTGTTTCTTATTTAGTATCAAATATATAATTTAGAAATATTAAGATACTACATTTCTTGTAGTCTGTGAATTTTACTTTTCTACTTTTATTATTATTATTATTTATAATTATTCAAAAAAAAATACATAGTGCTTTCAGTACTATAATTATAATAATTATCACTAACAATTGACCTGGCTTTCAATTAAAATAAAGGTAGGTCCCTCATAATAGTCTCTAACAGTAGAGGTCATAATAAATAATTGCCGTATTAACATTCATTTACGTCCTCCCCAGATATTTGTATAATTATTCATTATGCATAATTATTTTTTGTCAATTTGGAGCTGTGGGACTCTGGTTCGATACACGCTTGGTTATCCCTTTTTTTTTCTTTTAGAACTGCAGGACTCTGGTTCGATACAGCTTGGTTATCCCTTTTTTTTTCTTTTTGTTCATTTGGAACTGCAGGACTCTGGTTCGATACACGCGTGGTTATCTTTTTTTTTTCTTTTTGTTCATTGAGCTGTGGGACCCTGGTTCGACTGAAGCTTGATTATCTTTTTTTTTCTTTATGTTCATTTGAAGCTGGAAGGCTCTAGTTCGATAGTATTCTTTTGTTCATTTGGAACTGAAAGAACCTGGTTCTATACATGCTTGCTTATCATTTTATTTTCAATTGGAGCTGGAGGGACCTAGTTCCATTCCCACATGTTTTTCTTTTATTATTATTATTATTATTTTTGGCTCATTTGCAGCTGGGGGAACCAGGTTCGATTGCCAGTTAGTTATCCTTTTCTTTTTTATAACAACATAATTACATTTTCAACCTGCAGCTCTGTTTTCGATAACTTTTGTAATGTTTTAGTATCATACAAATTGCTACTTCAGCAACACAGTAAAAACTTCTTCATACTAACCTCTACAATACTTCACTTGTAAATGTTGTGTAAATGTAAACACATAATATATTTTGTATTGAAGATGCACCGGTACTTTGTGCAGTATTTGAAATATTACCAGAGGTTTGTGAAACTATATAAAAGATACAACAGATACAGGTTCGCAAATATGTAAGGATTTAAATTCTGAGCAGTTTCTTCATTGAATTACGTATGTTCTGCCCATATAGACAATGCCCATGTAGGTTACATATATCTACTGAATGAAGGTAAATCATAAACACACTAGTTTAGGTGTTTTCACATAAACAATAAATTATTTTATCTGCTGTAAGGAAAGGTGAGATTGCCATAATTCATAATTTATTATAATTATAGAACAAGAATTTTTGATAAAAACCCAACATTATAGCTATAAGCTGCCTTCCTCGGAATTATTTCTCGTTTTTGTTATTGCTCAGTCAGGATTAGCTACACAGTTTATATGTAATCACCAAATGAAGCGAGAAGTCTCCTCCAGGTACAGTGTAGGTTATATCTTGTTATTTCTAACAGATAAGTCAGGACAAACATTCAGAATGTTGCAATTGGGGCTCAACAGATTTCCTCCATCGACAGTATCTACTCACTGTCATTCATGGAAGACGGTAGTTTGACATGTGTAGGTAATAATGACTGCAATCATTAATAGCTGCAGTACACTTTTTTGTCAACATGAATTCAGTTACATGCAATTACACTCAACTTCTGAACATGTATGTACATCAATAACAATTAGTATTTGATCTCTTAATTACAATTGATCCCAGGTCTGACTGATATCTAAATGTATAACTAAATTACATGCTACAGTAATCTTCAAAATAAATGGAAGTTTTGGCTCTCGTCAAGTCTCCAGACTTGTCATCTCTACATTCTCATCAATTATGCCTTCTATATTCTCCAGTCTCATTAATTCTCCAATCCATTCTCATCAAGTCTTCAGATGATAGTATTGCTATTCAATTATTATTATGTCAATAATCAAACAAATTATAAGAAACAGTAAAATAAACAGTGACATTATGATCAAAAATATATTCCAATGGAAATAGAATCTCCAGACTGACATACATCCTGTTTGTTGTTCCATTGTGATGCACAACTTTCAGTTTTCTTTCATAACTCTTTACCCTTTAGGGAATATCAGGATGAAGATGATTATCTATCTGACATGATGCCTCATGAGATACTGTAGATACATTTGTGAAGTGTGGAGTTCATCTGTATTTGACATTGTATAATGTGCAAGTCCTTCTAACACACATATACAAACTGTACTGTACTGTACTGTACTGTACTGTAGTATGTGTAAATATACTGCGTTAAGTATACTATGATGTAATTCACAATATGCAAGTATAAACACATCAAAAGTGATCTAATTATCCTGTTGGAACTAATGAAAGCTGACCTTTCAAGTAGATGGCACACAATACACAAGTTAACACTTGGTATCAAAGCTCCTGATAACAAGTTTAAAATCAGCTACCACAATTATTAGTACTCACACCTATTCACAGTGACGTTAAAAGGGAACTTATACTTCTACAATGACTTATGAAACTCACCTAATGAATGGTTGAAAAAACTTGAAATGCACAAATTTATGTGACAGTTCATTTACTGGTCTGGGATTTCTGCCACTTCACATGGATGAGGAAGGGTGAAGTTGTCATGTTACAGCATCCATTCCATTATAATGAATGCTATAATAATAACAGATCCTTCCTCCTCCATGTGAAGGTATGGGAATGGCAGACCACAAGAGTAAAATGGTATACTTAATTAGATACGTATAGCCCAATTTAACATTTGATATCCAGACTTACAAAGCATGTATAATTATTTATTAGAATTATTCATGCTTTGTAGATTAGTGTCTTGCTCTGTGGAACCCAAAACAAATTAAATTTACACACCACCAGCACACACACACACACACACAAACACACAGGACAGAAACTTTACACTGTTGGTGTTGGAACTGTGCACTGCCTCAGTAGTTCAGCTAGCTTGCCCTTTCCACCCAACACGTAAATTCACACCAACACACACACACACACACACACACACACACACACACACACACACACACACACACACACACACACACACACACACACACACACACACACACACACACACACACACACACACACACACACACACAGTATAATAATTGTGGGTGGGTGATACTATATTCACTAATTTCAATATGAATACATGTGTATCTGATAATACTTAATACTTTGTGATTACTTTGCTCATGAGTACATGTACACAATACATTCATAATTCACATTGTGTAAATGGAAATTCAGTAGTTGTATTCATTAGTACATGTATCCCATATTATCTATTATACTATGGAATTAATGTAATAATTAATTATTTAATATTAAGATAATCTAATCAGGAATCACAATGGATTATAATGTCCTACCTAATAAGCTATTACAAGATATTTCAGCTCATCACTTGTAATTTAAATGTATTTCTTTCCATACCATCCCTACATACAGAGTACTACCATACTATATGATAAATAGTTATTAGGTATAACATTTAGTGAATATAACACATGTTATTTGTTATTATAAATACATAAATTAATGTACATACTAATCACTATGGAATGTACTTACAATGACTAATTTAAATAGTTCTCATAATAATACCAGTATCACATGTTATACCTAATTACAATAATACATTATATTACATGTACCTACACAGTAACTGTATGTACATGTGTTTACGTACATACACAGTACATGTACGACTATATACCTGCCTCAATATTTGTATATCATCTTTCAGAAACTTTCCACTACAGTGCTGAACTCTCTAGTACAATATAATACAGTATACATTAGGGGACTATGAGTTTTCTCTAGCATGATAATAACTAACATCATGTGGTAATGGAGATAAAATGTGCATAGTTATGACTAGTTGATATGCAAGTTATAACTGTTGTTATACCACACCGCATGGGTGATCGCCATGGTAACCTTTGATGTATTGTTGGAGCTATTGCTCATAACATGCCTATAGACAAAGAGATATTGTGTCTAGCCATCATCCAATTGCATTTTCACAGTTTTTACTAATTGGTATAGTACTATGGTTTCTACTTGACAAGAAATGTGATTTAATTGCATACTTTTGTGTTACCATGGTATAAAATACACATAGCCCTGTTTGGAGACAGTTATGGGTACATAACACCATTGAGATAAATGTCTTGGGCTATGCTCTTGACTAATTATCTTGTGGGTGTTATAACCCCATAACTGCCTCCAACCAGGTCTATACCCTATACTCAATACCTACTAATGCTACAAGTGGTAATCTAGTATTATAACATGTACTATGCTGTCTACACATTACTACTAGTACAACATACATGTACTAGCAATACTACATGTACATGTACATGTACATAACTATATAACTGGTATATGTACATGTACATAATTATGTAACTGGTATAATATAATAGGTTAAGAGGAAATGTGTGTATAGTGAGGTCAAAGGTAACTAACATTTATCATATATGAGTAGAGACACTATTCTATTGTAATCATCCATGTAATAATAGAACATGTACATGTACACTTCAACCACTTCTACATGTACATAGCTTGTATATTACATATATGTGCACATACATTAAGTATAGGGTTATATCTACACATCACTTTCAGGTAATCCCAATGCTTTTCCTTCATCTACATTAGGGCTGCAACGAATATCAGTTTTTAATATCCGGATATTCGGTTAGTTTATCGGACGAATATCAGGATATTTGCTTGCTTTCAGAGAAAGTTTGTCATGACTCACTTCTAGTGAGCTATCAAATATTAGCTCACATTTTGCTGTTACCAGTTGCTATAGATGTTTATAACAACAGCCAAAGTTGTTTCAACTATCCATTCAGTACTCTGCAGTTGTAGAAAGCCGGTAACATGCCGCAAGAAACTGCTTCGCAGCCATTTAATTGCAAGTATAATCTCACGTGTTCAATTTCTGCCCAGGCACAAACATTAAACGAATACCCAAACAACGAGTGAATATCTGAACAAAGCCAATATTTGTTCCAGCCCTAATCTACATAAATACATATATAACATGTATACTAGGGTTGGGATGAGGGTTGTAAAGCAACATTTTAAGCTTCGTCAGCACAAAAGGATGAATATTTGAACATTAAGTTGTGTAATGTTGTTGTTACATTGATTGGCTATAGGATGCTTCCAAAACTGCTTTATAACAAGTGCTGCTCTTGTTCCTGTCACTGTTTCTACTTGTATCTAGCATCACTGGACTCAGAAATGAGACAGATGCAGCCAGCAACACAGTATCAACTTTTCTGGAACACACCCACATTATTAACAATGCATTTAGATTGCAGAAGTGCAAATGTGCGAACATTAAAGAGGGTGTAGCAACAAAGCTTTGAAGGGAGAAATTTAGCTTCAAGTCTGCACCAAACAAATGAATGTTTAAAGAAAGGAACCCTTTTCCAAGCCCTGATGTATACATGTGCATACACTATATGAGAACAATGTGAGTAAGAAACATGTACACATATAATATATTTACAAGTAATACATATAAATTGTATATGTATATGTACTTACTTACATTTCTTCACAACCAAACACTGAAATATTAAGTGAACGTGAAAACATTCTTGACTTTATCTTCTTCTTTTGTGTCTTTAATAACTTCAAACTGACTACAATCTGGAATGTATATTTACAAAACAATGTATATTATATTACAACAACCAAATAGCAAGAACAGAACAACATACTAATTAAATAAAAAGTACTTATTAGATTCCACAACTGATGAAGTTTTCGTAGGCATCCATAGTGCTATGCAACCTACTGTCATGTACATTTAACAATGCCCTTTATAATACATGTACATGTGCTATATTGAACTACATATATGTACAAATAGGCATATATACCGAATTACCTACATAGTAGTCATGAATTCATACCACATGAAGAAAGCAAGATACCTCCCAACCAAACAACCTGCTTACTACATATATAAGTGAAATCCTCACAAATGCAATTAATTTTGAGTAAAAATTGACAAATAAATTACTGAGTGACAGTTTCACCGGAGATGGAAAAGGTCCTTGTACAGTTAGTATTACTCATCAACAAGTATAGAGTAGTGATGTACCAATAAGATATTTCACCAATACTCCAATAAATAATTTAGATATGTACCAATAACTGTTACCAATCTGATATTACATATACTTACTCATTCTTTCTTTGTAATTATTAACACAATTAATGATGTAATAACCACAGAAACTTCCTTGTCAGTACAGGTACTACCCTATTTGTAAAATCATTTGAGAAAAAAACCAATATTGATACAGAAATAATGGCTGATAATTAATTACCAATCTAATTATTAGTGCATAACTAGTGTAAAGACAGCTTAAACATACATAAACAAATACATACATCTATTAAACACATTATCCAGTGCTTTACCTGGTGTGATACCAGCTTGAATATTTTTGCTTTTGAACCAAAGGGAGGAGATTAGGAGAAAATCAGATAACAGAAAACCCTAAACTCCATGATCTGTTTAAGTTTTCAATATCTCATAAGAGATCTCAACATCTACAAATTCCTTGATCTGACTTTTTCATCTGTGTCTGCATGAATCCAAACTGTTTTATTAAATCATATATATTGAATCAGCTGTCAGGTAAGTAGCTTTAATATAACAGGAATTTCCATTTTAATGCTGACATTTTCGTGATATCCAGTCTCAGGAAAGAGCATTCGAAGCATGCCATCATCAGCTAAGCAGTTACGATATCTGCAGCAGACAAATTTCACTCACTTTACTTCATATATTATATAGATGATGATCTGAAATTATGTAGAGTCAAGCGCAGCTCCTCCTATAGGAGGGACTGCTCACTGCAGACTCAGCTCAAAGCGCTCAAAGAATTGTCCAGCAATATTTCACAATATTCTCAGATTCAGGTATGTTTTCTAGTGTAATATGTTCATGAAAATTATATTTTTATGGTTAAGTATAGTATGTAGTAGCTGATAGTCGTGAGTGATTCCAATTTGATGCCTTGATTCCTATCAAGAACTCGCAAGTATTGAGTACTATAATTATAGTTCTGCAGTTAATTTATTCGAATCTGAGTAGTCACACCCATGACATGTTCCTTTACATAACCACCAGGGATGTGGAAACAGCTAGTCTTGCAGGACATTGTCCAACATCTGTAGCAAATATTTGGTAAATTGTAACTGAGCTGTATAAAATGTAGGACGAACGTGTTGGAAATAGGTCAAAATATCCCGTAATTAGCTCACTATTTCCACACCCCTGATAACCACAGCCATATAGTAACATGCATATGTATTATTGCTTACTAAATTTTAATCCACACAGTTTTAGTTATACCACACGTCAGAAGTCAAACCATTGAGCTGTTACTATGTACTACACTCTTCCATTGATTCACATTCTTAGACTTCTTGAATAGAATTCAGAAATTTCTGAAAAGCCCACTAGTGGATAAGAATAACTTCCTGCAATGAATTAATTTATGTAGTCTCCAATCTAGTTTCAGTAGGATAGTGAAATGTTTGACGCTACTAAAATGAGATAATGATATGATTTACTTGTGACGCATTTTTTAGAACGTAGGAGACTACTGAATTATATTGAACATGGAAAGCAGTAGAAAGCTAAAGTTATATTGTACTATTTTTCTTCATTATTATAGCTTTTACTCGAAATCAACATCAAATTTATCATCATGACAAAATGTGTACATGTATAAGTATGAAGTGAAACAAAATGTTGTTTAGAACTCACTCTGTTAGGACCATCCATTTTTAATTAACAATATATTCAACTGACAATTCATCAATGATTCAGTTCTTAAATTCATGTTTTTTCAATCGTATTTAAAATCTAATATTATGCATATCACATTCTCCATGTAATTACTGATTCCTATAGTGTTGAAGATTATATCAGGCTATTCTTAGGTCTTATAGTGTTATGTAGTACAGGATGTTTGACAGCATTCCATAGTAAATTAGTAATCACAGTTTACATATCAGTATTACTCCCACTATCAATATACATAAGACTGTAAATTGATAACATCATTATTATAAGAACATGCATCAAGGTAGCAAGACTTATACTATAGTAGTTAATTAAAATCAGCAGATATGATATAATTCATATAAGCAATTCATAGTTAATAAACTTTTATGTTTATCAGTTTGACTGAAATTTTGTCTTTTAAGCACAGAGGGGTTGAAAATAGAATGTTTTACATCGTTAAAACTGGGCAAAAAGAATTTCTCCCTCATGACTATATTGAATATTCTATTGAGACATTTATTAATAACTTAGTCCCATACACAATAGTGTAGAGTAAAATGTCATTTGATTTTGAATACCATTCAAATTTCAAATATCTTAATTATATGTACCTGCTCAGTATTCAGTGTCATGCATTGTATAATTTAATGATTTATTTAAACTCTGATCAGGTGAGAGTTTTCCTGTGAACAAAATAATGCTGATTTGTTTCCTGCTAGGTGATCTTGATTAGTATACATTCATTATAGTGAAAACGATATAATATATTATATCACTATAGCAAGTGGGAATACGTTATTATAAGTACATGTGTGTACACTGTACATGAATTTGTAGTTGTATGATATCTGTTTACTCCACAATTACAAATAATTTAAATTAAAATTATATTTTGTCTTCAATTATTTTGTTGTTAGTATCAGGCTAATACCCAATTTGCAATCACACTTGTGGCAAGTATTCTGTCACTTCTGTGACACAAGTGGATTGATATCCTCATCCACATCTTACACCACTGAAATATAAGGCCTAATTGTGTGTATAGAATTGATAATAATAATTATAACAAAATAAGGATTTCCCATACCAATATGATTTAACGGCACAGATAATACTCATCAATTTATAATTATATTTCAGATGTTTTCATGGTGAATACATGTAGTTTCACTTCAGATTACTCATCAAACTCTTGTTGCTAACAAAAACGCTTGATGGCTACTGTTTTAACACGAGATGAAAAGAATGCCATAGTAAGTGAAGTATAATAAATCATAATTATTATAATTGTGGTCTACTTATTAATGTGTATTTTTGTTGGTATAATAATGATAGTGAATTGTAGTGATGCACCGATAAGCGATTTTACCGATATTCCGATAAACTCATAATTACTTTAGGTATGTACCGATACCAATTCCATATTATATCCACCTTCTGGTTTCTAATTCTTTAATGAAAATGACCATTTCCTCAATAATTAGAAGTAACATAAAAGCAATCATTGATGGTATAATGATATCATTGGTACACTTGCTGCAATATCGATTACATCTGCCAGAAATAATCGATACCAATAATAAAAATAATGGCTGATAATGATCGATACCAATTACCAAGCCCAATATCGATGCATCACTAGTGAATTGCTATACCTTTTTATATCTATTACCTAATTAGCTGCTATTGTTATTGTGTGTGTAAAGTTAATTAGACCATATAATTAAGCTTTATCATGGGGTCAATACAATGGATTAAAATGAATCCTATATAATCATAACAAATAAGGAGTGTCCTGAACAACTACTCTAACTAGTTGAATAATCAACTAAACATGGAGCTGTCAACAACAATTCTTGTTCGTCGACTTGGAGTGATTATTTTGCACTTTCACATGTCATAGACCTAGAATGAGTACCTTCCTGGGATGACATGAAGTCATGCCAGTAGGGTACTTGTTCAAAGTCTATTGTGGCAGTACTTTGATAATCTTCTTAGATTGAATTATAACAGTAAACATTGTAGTAATTATTGTTATCATTTTGCGATCATAATACTGAATTAATCTTGTGGTTATAATAATCGATCAGATGAGTAGAGAAGCCCCTAGTCATTCAAACCATAAATGAATTCATGTATACTAAAATGAAAGTTTAAAATGGAGTAGAATACAAAAAGTAGTTTTAATTATAGTCATAAGTTTACTAGTTATGTTTATAGCTGAAGATAGTTGATATGATTGTGGCTTTGGTTTCATTCCCAGCAGTCCATATCATGTTGAATTTTTGACATTTTGAGTTGCAAATTCTACATTGTGAGCTGCTAAATGCACCAATGGTCGATGGTTGGCCAATCACACCATGCATTGTACCGAATCTTTTTGGATGTGTAGGAATTGCAGAGTATCTCCACAGAACATATTAGCCCTAAAACCTATGGATCATCCCTTGACTGTCTGCTCCTCTTACCATTTGTTTCAGAGTATCCAGTATCCCTGTATACTATCATTATATAGTATAGCTGATGGTAACCGGAATTTCATACCTGCCCATCCCCTTTATGTCAGAGAATGTCTGTATACCATAGTAACTCTGGGACTGTTAGAATTATCCAAACAATTCCTGAACCTTTCAGTAAAAGTAATATTGATTGTGATAAACGTAATGAACATTACCTAATGATAATCAATTTGTGTCTTGACAATAATCTAATATCATAATACATAGTCATTATAAATTATGTATATTTTATTATGTGGACTTCTAAATTATCCAGCATCATCTATACTATATATTATATTATATACATGATCATAATTAGTACATACATTAGAACAGAACGCATTACCCTATCTTTCTAAATCACTCCTTTAGTTATAAAAAGACATTGCTACTTATAATATACGACTATTCTCATTAGTGGCATTATTTATCGAGCCAGATAGCATGATCAGTTGAGAGATTGTAATGAATACTTGATTTACTAAACATGAACTAGACCTCCTAAACATTGACAACTTTATAAACCTCAACTGTATTAATAAATTATAAATATTAACTACTATAACTACAAAGAATAAATTCATCTCAAATTGTTTATAAAATCAACAATTTTTTTAACATTTATTCCTATATTTAGCTGAATATTAACAAAATTTGAAATATTGTTTTCAAACTGAGTTATGAGCCACCTCATAAATGATTATACTTTATTGTTGCTTCACTTTAGTTTCACATTTTAATATTTTGTATAGTTATCCTACAATAATATCATTTGCTGTCAATACAAATATGATTCAGTTTCTAGAAACATTAGTTTCTTTCTTATGATACACCCAACTACAAGAAATGGATACATAGATTTCACTACGTATATTTAAAATCCCTCGCACATATTTCGGAGGGTAGATGATACAATTTTCTTCCAATTTTCTGAGTGGATGAGGTGACAAATTGTGGAGACCTAATTATTACACATTTGAGTTCCTACAAGTAGTACTCCATACTAAAAGCAATGATACACAAAAAAAGTGGCGGCTTCCAGCATCATGTATGTATATATGAAATTGGAAAAATTATTTGCATTTTTAAAAAATGGGAAGAAAACAACAGGGGTATATAGGATATCAACATAAAGTATTTCATGAATTCAATTTTCTCCATGATTACTACTTTATTATAATTATGATGAATTTATAACATATCTCACTAGTGGAATATAAAGTGGTAATTAAATGATAACTATTAGTATTATTACTGAATAGGAGTAATAATTACTGTAGTCTCGCAAGCCACACCCAACCCTGAAGTGGGGAAGGGACTGATCATAGTCTTAACATAACCTTGTAATACAGGAATGCAATTACCGTGATTATTAAAATGTGTTAGCTCCACCTAATAATGGTGACAATTGCATTAGCAAACAAACCCAACATCCAACACTAAAATTCCAGCTTCCAATCTTTTACTCTTAAAACTCTCCACTTGACCTTTCACAAGCGCGTTCAAGGGTGACACAACTAAGACTAAACTCCCAATATTGCCTCTTAACAGATCAAATATCAATGGTATAGTTGCATAGTAAACATGTTTAACATAACCAGCTAAGAGTAAAATAAAAACATCTTTCCTACTAACAAATTCTATTGTGGCTTCTTTCTGCTTTGTCTCAAATCCCAAACATCTCTCTGCTACTTCTATCATCAACACCTCCATGTTAATGTTGCTGTGCTTCTGTTCTGATGTTTCATAACGTTCTGTTATTTGGTCAGAGAGCAACATACAGAGTGCCATGAACAAGCTGATGTAAAGGCCGTGTCCAGACCCTTTCCCACTTTAGAGTTGGGTCTGGCTTGCGAGACGATAATTAACGTGTATAACGCTCATACAAAATTCTTGTATGAAACCCTACTGTATGGTGGTACTAGGGAGTGGGCGGATGCGACTCCAATCAGTTTCGAAATGGAATATTATATAATATGACGCTAACCTGGTGTAATGCCAACCTTCATATCTTCTGATCAGCTTTATATTGGCCTGTAATTGAGGAAAACAGGCTAAAATCCCAAACACACATAAGTACAAAGCCACGAAAGCCACGCCCACCAATCATAGCGTGCACCAAGTACAATGCATTTTGAGAACACGAATGAAGTCGTTTTCTGAAAATTCATTTTGCTTTTATAGTTACAAGAGGCTGAAGAAAGCTGAATTCAGTAGCTTTTCAGTGAAACCATATAATTTACCTTTCTAGGCACTATCAAACTCCGATCTTTCTCAGAGAGCAACTACAGTTACTCTGCCAGGGTTTGCCACCCACTGCCCCCTCCACCACCCGTAGGGTGTGTTTAGCTTCGTTTACTGTCAGTGAAAACATTTAGGCCCAATAATTATACCCTCGCACCACCCGTAGGGTGTGTTTAGCTTTGTTTCTGAAAATAAACTGTCAGTGAAAACATTTAGGCCCAATAATTATACCCCCGCAACACCCGTAGGGTGTGTTTAGCTTTGTTTCTAAAAATAAACTGTCAGTGAATACATTTAGGCCCAATAATTATACCACCGGGTGGGTGTGGCTTCCAAAAAATACAGAATTGTATGCAGCAAGAAGCTGGCAAGACTAGACACTGATTGGAGTTTCTAAACCCCTCCTCCTAGTACAGCGTTTATAGTACTAACCATAATCTACCAAAAATGTAGTAACTAAAAAACAATATTTGAACTTCCTTTCAATTAGAAGCAAAACCAATAATTTTGTACTGACCAATCACATCACAGATGCCGCCCACACATTCGCGTTTTAATTACTATGTATTCCTAGTGAAAACATGCCATCAGTGTAGTGAAATAGCGAGAAGTGTTCAATTGTGTAAAAGCAAGAAACAGTAATAAAAAACAGGCCTGATGATGAAGAAGTAAGTTCCAGAAAAGAAGTAAAAGAAGATATCCCAACTTTTAGCGACTGTATATGATTTTGATGTGGATGGAAACTTTACCTCCATTGAGGACACACTGTAATGGTACTATAGATATGTCAAACTGAGCCTTAATCTTGAACTATAATTACAGTATTCTAAGATACATACTTTACATCAATACTCAATAATGTAGATGATAACTACTGAGATTTATATACATATCCAAGCTCAACATCTAACAGGAAGTCTGACTTACCTTGCCGACACTGAAAAGATCGTTCGGATTGAAAATTGAAGCCAAGAATACACTGGAAGACAGATCAACTGGTTGACTCATTGGAAGTGGAAACTTTAAACTCCAGACTGACAACACAAGTACAAATATTTGGAAATTGTGAGATCTAACCCTTAAGTAGTGCCTTTCTCCAGTACTGGACAGTAATGAAAGGATTTGTGAATTCACCATCGTGCTTGATAGGTCTTCTGTATGAGTGTGCACAACTATTTTAAAGTGTGTAGGTAACACTGGTTTAAAAATCCCTACCTTGGTATCCAGTCTTTCTGGAATATCCAAAAATAAATATATCCTATATAGATTATACTACATAACCCATTATTGATTGGTCAGACATTATTCATATCCCAACTAGCTGTATATCATATCTCTGGAAGTGATATACTAACAACAGACTATTGTAGTGTTTTAATGGAGTCTAAGAGTTTTGTATCATTTCATTAACCATATTAATTATCATTAGTTATATGAAGATATACTAATATTGGGAATACTATATTTATAAAATGAACATGTACTTAACTATCACCAAATGTATTATTACAATACATTATACTACTATCTACTATTCTATCATCCTCTAGATACTAACATATCAATATATTATATCATTCATATTAGTGTATTATAATAATGATACAAATATTACTACATGTATGTTTACAAAAGGCATTTGTAGAGAAAAATACTCAAATACTTGTGTTAAATGCCCACTATACTCATCCACTATCCATTTAGATTATACACATGAAATTACATAATTTGAAATGTGTATTATTAGTATATCATTAAAACTTTACTAGTAATATATGTCTTGATATGTATACGAAACAAATAATGATTCAAAGTATTGAGGATTTGTGACTCATAATACAAATTTTGTGATAATAAGTGGAAATACAATAATTGATATATTCCTTATATTGTATGATTTTCTATTATATATTTGATACATCATATACTGTTCATGTGTGTGAATGATTATTGATAGCATTTATTAGCATTTTATGAGAGACATAATAATTACTGGAATTATAAATTGATTTAACGATTTTATTAATCATGTCATTTTACTCATAACAGATTATTTATATATCATAGCCTTTTCATTATTTGATGATTCTAATCTAACATATTACATAATCAATAATGAATATTAATAAATACAAGTGAAATAACAATTTTATATTCAAGTTAATATAATGTATAATTTTCTTAATTACATAATCATAATTTGTAATTTTAATTATGATAAAGTGTCTATCAAATAAGTTTGTAAATGCAACTGCTTTATATTGTTTATGATTTATACTATAGGATACCAGTCTCCATTATGCACATCACAGCAGGAATATAAAGGAAGTGAATGACATTATCTCACAATGTACAGACCCAATATATGCTCTGGTAAGTATTTATATACACCAAAACACTAGATACTGTTGCTTGTTATTATCATACATGTTATGTACTTTGAAATCATTGTTATTTTTATGATGGCTACTGACTTACAAATGTATAGTCCTTGAATAAATACAATAATGAAATATAGTAGATAGAGCTTGAAGACCTTTGTGTGGACTTTTGTTCAAGAATAATTATTTGTGATTACTTTTGGTTTACTTTAAGTGACCAATTATCACACATAAGTGTTGTAACATTTGAAATACTCTTAGGAACATACTAATTTCATTATTGTATATCAATACATGGTATGTTTGACAATGTTCCATTATCATCACCATAGAAGCTGTTCAATTGTCTCTTGTATAATAATTATTATAGTTTTGGTAATCACCTAATTGTAATCTTAACATTATATTATTGATAATTGATGCTTATTGATAATTGATGACTTACACTATCAGTTTTAATATCTGATGTTTCCCAGTCTTGATATTGATGAAGATTCTATTGTAAAAGTGCTAGATGGTGATGTATTAAATGAAGTCTTAGTAATATTGTGTTAGTAGTACCACTTACTAATTTTATGAAACACAAGAATTACCAAACAATAAATACACCCATTATAAAATAACAGTTCACCTGTAGTTTACAAGTTACACTAATCACAATACTAATATTATAATTATTATGTATAGAGTATAGTATTCACTGTTTGGATTGGTCTTACATATTCAACTCCTCCCCTCTTAACTAGAGAGAGGATCTGATATGTATTGACCAGTTCTTTGAATTTTTGGTATACCTTCAACTACATTTTTCAGAACATGTTATTCACATGTTTTAAGTTGAATAAATAAAACTATAAATACTGTATTCAAACAACTGATAATTCCAACTGTTTTTTTTTTTAAAAAGCCCTTCTTTCCAGTCTGACTCCTGAGTATTTTAAATTTGAAAGTTATTTGGCAGATTATGTAAACATCCTGTATACACATAATTATATTGTTAATAAATCATTTAGTTGTTACCTTCTCTCAAGTAAAGGATAGGGACTTGGTATATACACTAGTCTATGATTTGGTAGTTATAGGAATAATACATTATATTAATATATGGATTATGGCAGCTAATTCATTATTGATTAGGAAGTGCAACTTCTACAAGTAGGATATGCTTCAGTATGACAAGGGATACTAATAATAATAGTTAATGATAATATCTCAACATGGTCTCAATAGTCATGAATTACAATGTAATTTCATTCTCAACAATTCAATAATTCCTTATATTCTCATAATTATTATGATTATGACCTGTAATGATATATACCAGTATTAATGTGATAATGAATGATTACCATAAAGACATCTAGGTATCCACAGATGCCTTATTCTCCTAATGTGTTCGTCTATATCTTATTGTTGTAATTACAAATTTTCACATACTGGTAATTAAATACTAATACAGACCAAACATGTTTTCATCTCAATGCACTCAGTGTCTGCATGGAGCCTAAATTCAAATGATAATTGTGACAGGGAAGTTGGTGACTTATCCCCAAAATGAAGAAGCAAACAAGGAACTTTCAGGCTCACTGGACATTCAATTTTCTTTAGCTGGAGTGTGACATTGTTTCTATTTATATTAATGAACTCTCAATGAGTAATTATCAATAATTAACACCATACACCCAGGGATGTACACCTGGGGCTAACACTGGACTAATAATCATTATAACTTATAGATAATAAAATTTAATTTTTTTGTGTTTTCATCTCCAAAACATGATTATTAATAATATCTCTTGATAATGAGAAATCAGATTATTAGTAAGGAGATCTTATTTATATTTTTATTTTGTCTTTTTTATGCACTACAGCACAGCAGTGTGTGGCAGGCATCTTGGTTTGGCAATATAGAGTACCTGAATGAAGTATTTACTAGCAACAAAATAGATGTTTCCTGGATGAATGATGTAACTGTAAGTTTCCTTTCATATTCACATTTAGTAAGGTATCACCTGTGATGTTGTAATGACAATGATTTTTGACCCAATTTGGAAAAACAACACTTGTGGCTTCTAGTAATTTGCATACATTTAAGCACTTATATTTGTTCCTGTTGCATAGGGATCCCATAAAATGTGGCATATTTGAAAACCAGTTAATGATCATCTTAAATATATTATTTAGTTTGCTTGTGATATAAAATGGCGGAATCTAATAGTTAATGTGTTCACAATTATTATGTTGCACAAAAGCAGTTTTCTCAAGTTGGGTCACATTCTATAATTTAAATAAATTTAGTTATGAGCAGTTTTCTAAAAGAAATTAATTTATAAATTCCATTTGTCATGTGGTTATTTCAAATATAATTTAATTAAGAGTCATAGGATCATTTATATATAGAAAATGTAATTTTAAGTAGAAATATTTTATATAAACTAAATTGTGCAAAACCCAAAAGTAATAATTATTATAAAGTGTTATACATGTTTATATTCATACATCTATTAATGTCTGAGGCTTTCTGTTCATTACTAGTGTGGTAAAGTTAAAAGTTTTATTTGTAGGATGTAGTATCTAGTGAAATACATATTAGCAAATTTATGTTAATCTTGTGTTACTAATAGTTTGTATGAGTATGATTAGCATTCATGACATTTCTGAATGTAGCGTATGCTTAACAAATGGATAAGCTGTTGATTATACAGAAGAATGTATTTAATAACTTTCCAAGATAAAATCTCTTGATTTGTATCTCAATTCACACATACAAGACATTGAGCACTATTATCATTGATGATCTAATAATACTGATAATAGTCATCATGTAGATGTATGCAGCAGTTATAATCATGAATATAAATATGTGACCTAATTGTTCATCGCACTCTTACTTCTTCAAATGAATGGCTCTTCTTCCTCTAAATGAATGGTGTAGTTATACTAGACTATATTATAATCCTCCTGTAATAGGATAAATGTATGTGTGGAATGTCTGTAGGAAGATGATTTGTGTTAGAAAAAGTATTAATGAATTCCCATTGTTATCAATGTAAGTGTGTTATTATTACTATATGTATTGAATATAAATAATATAACATGTTTTAAGTATATAAATCCACTGTACATATATCAGTTGTTTCATTATGTACTTATTGTATTCTACAAACAAAATGGTCATATAAAGATGGTAAGCTGTATTACACATTCAAAATATTAAATATAGTATAATACTTATACAAACCACAGAAGACAATAATATCATGCTTGAGTGAGAACAAAATTGTGTAGTGATATACTATTAGTGAAGTGACTAGATATTCATTAGATATTGTTTACTTATTCAATAGAGATTTGTTAATTTATTCATGATATAATGATACATATGTAAAATGAAGTGTGTCTAATGTACAGTAACATACACTGATAATTAAGTGTGACTAGAAGACATGTGATAGTGTTAAATATAAAGAAACAAATTATGTTGTCTAATGTTACATCATTGTATGTGATATATTGATTGTTTATTTGTTGTTTCCTATTTTAATTGTATCATATTTACATATTATGAATATGTTGTAGTTTAGTGTGAATAATAATAATTTACATGATTATAATTATAATAATTATTAATTCTTGTACATTACTAATTGAATGAATGCATACCTGTTACTATGTATAATCACACAAACTAATAGAATATATAATTATACTTGTTTGAGTAATCTTTTATTAATTTCATATCATTATTATAAAACTAGTTATATAGTTATAGGTCTAGTAGTGTATTATATACTATAGAACTGTAGAAATGAGATATAGGATCATAATTATATTTAAATATTCTTTAGCAAACTCAAATGTTCACATGTGTTGTATCATTACTACTAAATGTATTATAGTCAGCCTCATAAACTAAAATAGTACTTTATAATAACTTATTCATATTCTCATTTGAGCTTGTATTTAACTTTACTAGAATAAGAAAATACAAAAGAGATATTCCCATATAACATGTATTTCATACTTAATATTAAAGTGGTAGTGATAGTGAACTTTGAATAAAATATGACTTTGTTGTAGTATATATTTGTATGATAACTGAATGTGTGTAATAATTTATAATAAATAAATTATAAGTTTACTGAATAATAGATTTACTATATGATATTCAATTAAACATGTAATAAGAGGAGCTTTTGTAATATATCCTCTATTATTATAATACTAATAAGGAAATACTACAGAAACTTGATAGGATAATACACAAAAGGGGAAAAAGTTCATTTTTCTCATGATAACATGTCAAATGTATGTTTCATTAATTTTCTCTTATGTATTATTGATGGGACATATTAAATATTTATTTATAATTCTTAGAAATATTTGAAATGTTTATGTACTCATGTTTGTAAAATTAGTTTATGAAATTATTAATTATGAGAATATTATGTTTTTGTTTTACAAATTTGTGATTTATTAATTAAATATTTTATAGACTCATGTGTGTTTTTATGATATTCTATTACATTATACAGAGTGGGATGTCATTTCTTCATAGTAGTGCAGTTAATGGGCAAACAGATGTCTGCAGCTTTCTCATATCAAAAGGAGCAAACATCAATCAAGTGGATAATGTTAGTATTGAGTTTCATTATTCATGTGTCACTACTGATAATATATATATATACAAGACCTGTTATACCATGTGGAAAAGAACACTGCTTGAGTGAAGCCAAGGAAATCCGGAGGCTTCATCAAATCAGTGCTATTTCATGAGGTATATAACAGGACTTATATCTCTGTCATGAGGTAGATGTATAACTTCTGCAATGTTTATTCTATTCTGACCAGTCAGATTTGTAGTAACTTGTAGTTGTTCAAATAAATCAAATATCTTTCCTTTTCAAAGCAGGCTTGATAATATATGCTATCATAATGAATATGATAACAATAGACAGTAATCTAACACATCATACTATCCATCACACTAAATATTGGTACAAAACTTGAATTATAACTCTTAATATCAGCTCACAAGCACATAACATTATTGTGTAGCAACAGTGTTTCATAACAACAGCTTGATAAATGGATCTGATTGGTTGGTTATATTACCTTTCATTGTATAGAGTCAGAAATGTTATATCCCTTGGATTTGATTGGTCAGAATAGATTTGGTATTGCATATAATAGTGCTGAAATGAATAGTGTAATATTGAATATTCATTAAGAAAGCACATATTAGAATATTATAAAGCCATATTATAATATTTGGTAGTATAAGCCATGTCCACCATGGTTGCAAGCCCTACACATCTTGTGATTGCAAATCTTACTGTGATCGGTGAAGTTTAGTTTGCCATCAAGTAGTGTCCAGTCGCTGTGTCAACCGTTCAGTATTCCAATGCTTATCATAGTATACAATATTATTATACAATGGCTTTATTATTAATAATTATTATATTCATTATTATAAAAATGTATTTGCTCACAAATGTTATCACTATGCTTATGCAACAAGCACTTCCACCTTTTCAGCTTCCATGTTCCGAGTACATGAATGCGCATGCGTAATTAAATTCCTCTTAGGAAGATGGCGTCCAATTCGAAATCAAATCTTTTAGTTGTTGAGACTGTCTTCTTTCATAGTATCTGTAGATATCATCTCGATACTTGTAGACCAGAATTTTACTATAAATGCGACTGGAGTGGTGCAAGAATGAATGTGATATTTCAGCAAACAAAAATGATTTGTCTGAAAAAAAAAAATAATAATAATAATTAGGAAGATTTTGCCAGTTTTGCCACTCGCCGGTTCTCTACCATTACTACAGTCTTTGGCCATCTAGAAGATTTAGGTAGTCTTAAAAACACTAGATATGATCAGGTATGAGTGTATTAAAACCTATCTGTATGTTATATTACCAGAGACCAGGTCATCACTTGTAATTGAAATGTATGGGCGGCCATTTTTTTCCGTGCCATTCTTACATGGAGAGTACTACCATACTATCTGATAATACATTAATATATTGTGAACCATTATTGTTTGTTATAATTTTTGCTAGTCTATTTTAGAGACAGTTCCTGAATTACATCTCTCCTGCTATAGTTTATAAGTACATTATATTATAACTAGTGTGTTGATTGAATTTGTGTTCATAATAATTACTATGTATAATACTGTTATCAATAAACTACAACAGCAACAATAACTTTTATAATATTCATTAGTGAGTGTACTAAGTGTAAATATAACTAGACCTGTAAGAATATCAAAAGTTGTATTGTATTTAGTAATAATTGATATATTCAATACTTTACATATTAACTATAATATGACAACTAAATATGAAATGTATTAGTAAATTATATCATAACACTTTCACTAATAGAATTTGTATTCCATATGTTTGTATTGCGAAAATGTTATGTTTTCATAAGAGAATTCAATTTATTACACAATTATAAATTCATTACATGAAAATATAATTAAGTTTAATTTACTGTGTCGTCAGTTACTCACCATTCTTAATCTAGTGACTAGATATTTGATAGATATTGTTTACTTATTCAATATACATTTATTAATTCATTCATAATAACATAGTATATAGTTTATAATATATAAACTGTATCTATAGTAAATGTAAAGAAGCATACACAATATATATTAATATATACTAGTAGAAAAGTGACACATAATGGAAATGTTTTATGATGACTGCACATCATTGTACTTGAGATATTGATTGCTTGTTTGTTATTATATATTTCAGTTGTATCATATTTCCATATTATGAATATGTTGTACATTATTGTGACTATATAATCATAATTTACATGATTATGTAATAATAATTATTAATTCTTGTATATTACTAATTGAATGATCACATAATTATTGTGTATTATCATATAAACTACTAGAATATATACTTGTTTGAATAATCTTTTTTCTACATTTCATATTAATTATTATATTAGTGTTTATGAATATTATAGAACTGTATATATTAGACATAGGATATATTAAATCTTTCCATGAAAAGGAATGTTTCACATATACTGTGTCTACACTCCTAAATGGATTATATCAAACCTCATAAATTAAACTATTACTTTATAATTATATACATATATATGCTATGCTACGATGGCAACAGTTTGATGTGATTAGGTGTATATTTTCCATATACGCCTCATCAAAAATTCTATTATTAAATCATACTATACATAATATAAGGCATGGGTATATGTTGTATATGTGAGATATTCCATCCTCTGGTTTTCAAAGGTTTACATTGTATGTTGATATATCATCCAGTCATATGAGCCTTGATTAGATCAAATCCACATAAAACTCATCCATATCAGGTGATATTTCTGATATATACTACTTTATCCTTGCGATAAAGAATTGACTTCCGCTGAGTACAATCATCTGATCTTAATTGTATAAACATATCATTGAAGTAAGTGTGGCTTTGGACCGTTCAATGAAATATAACGTCTAATGAGGTGCAAATATTAACAGTTGAATTCATTATTATATCAGTAGTATAATATTTGTATGTGGATAATAATTTATAATAATATAAATAGTTTACTGAATAATAATATATTTACTATATGATTTCCAATTAAACATGTAATAATATGAGATATTGTAATATATACTCTATTATTATAATAATACTAATACTAGTGTACTATATTACAGTATTCACATAATAACATGTGGTATATTGTATTGTATTGTATTGTATTGTATTGTATTGTATTGTATTATATTGTATTATATTGTATTGTATTGTATTGTTATAATTATCCTGTGCACATTTTGATGATAATTATGAATTCTCCATCATACAAGTTCCTGACATGATGAAATGTACAGTATTTACAATTTTGATTCTGTGTCCATGCTCTGTTAGTTCCCACATGCTTATTCTACAATGGAATATAACATCTTGTTTGTTATGTAAATTATGTTTGTGTTAGCCTGACTACTATTGGTACTATTGTTAACAGAACAATGTAATCATGTGTAGTAATTTTCATGCATCTTGTATCTTGGATTCTAATAGTCAGTGTTGTTGCTATAATAACATATATTGCTGTCTCCATTGAGTTGTATACATAAGTATTGATGTTTTCCTAAATCTGCACTTTTTATCCATATCTGGAAATACGTACAGTGTCTTGTTTACTAAGCATCAAATGAAGCACATGAGATGCAAGAGAGAAAGTAACAAGCTTAAATTTGAATTTGTTGTTTATATAAAGTTGAAAGTTGGTTGAGAAAGTTTTTTATGGCTAGACTGGCTAAGATTATTTCTGATAAATACAAAAACACATGGAAGATGACTAAGAATGATTCTCCATCAGCTATACTGCTTTGCACTAGTATAATAACTATATTACTTACAGTCAAATTACATAATATAGTGTGACAAACTTTTTTCGAACTTGTATATAAATTCCTGTAACCACATAATAATTTAATTAATTATAATTTATGTGTGATGGACTTACTATTACTCGATTTTTTAGAAAATCTATGTCCACACTTGCAAACAGTTTTTCTTATATGGACAGATTCTTTACATAAAGGACACATTTTATTAACAACAGGGCCAGGATTCTGCTCAATATCACCAGATAAAAGCAGAATCCTTCGAAAGTAACAATAATTACACATTACACAACTACTTAAGGTCAAATTACACAACATACTTTTCCAACAAATATTCATTACCTCATGCATTACCAAAATATCTCAGTATGCCAGTATGTCGGTTACTAAAGATAATTATCCTATAATGAACTGTACATTGTTACAACTGCAATGAGCAAAAGCACTGAACTTACAGTTTGAAAGTCCAACAAAAGTTGAATAATAACAGAAAGGAAGGTAAACTGACCTCCACATTTGATCTCCCGTGATCACATTGGGCGTGGCTGAGGGTGGGGGCTATTGCAAGTAAATGGCAGAAACTGGAGAGCTTACAGAGATAGAATGTATGAGTCTGTAACTTGCTAAAACAATGTCTGTGGCAAATTTCTTTTTAATACGATTTTGATAAACTTCTTTCTCTACTCTATTCAAGTCTTTAAATCGACGCTTACATTAAAAAATTGAAGACAGACAGAATGAATGAATGACAGAATGACAACCAAAGTGCTAAAGACTCGCCCACGCGTAGGCGTGGCGAGCCCAATAATAATTATATACTTCCAAATCATTACATGTAGAGCAAAGGCCTTGACCATTGTATCCCACACATACTATAATGATATTCTCTATAGAAAACCTTCAATTATGGTTCCAAACAACAAGCTATCCATGTTGAATGGTTCATGACCCCAAGGCATCAAATCACATTATATTTCAATAGTTAATATTGTATTCATATCATTGATCAAATCAACAAAGTATAATAACTATATATCACATCATTTGAATTCAGGGAAGAACATGAAATATGTTAGAGAATATAGAAACCAATGACACATAGGCATGAACACAGATACACATATATGTATGTATGACTAGATAATACTATTAAATACTATACATAACAATGGATAACAATAATTAAATTTGAAATAGTGTTCTAAATAATTATGATGAAACAATGTGTATTTAACAAACAGATATTGTAATTACACACTAGTTTGATTGTATAAGAACTGTACACTATCTTATTATGATATGGAGGTATGAGGAACTATAAACAAGGGAAACTCAATAGGTAATATTCTTGGTTCAATTACTAGTTAGATTCCAGTTTTCCTTTGTTTAGAATTCTATCATGCCTCGATATCATAAATAATGTAATATTTGTATATCCTACTTTAGATATTTATAGTGTGTAATGAAGTAAGAATCATGTTTAAATATTAATATTGATAGAATGATTATATAATCAACTGACTAACAATAAATGATTGCTTGATTGTATACTATAGTCAGTCATATTGATAATTACATGTTTCATTATACATACAAGTCATATGTACTTATATAATAATCAATATAACTTCATTATATTATGTATAATGACTTGCCATTATTAATAATACATGTACTATCATGATTATGTAACTATTGTTCTTCTACTTGTAAAGTTGTATTATTATAGTTAGTGTATATAACAAGGTGTTATAATATTGTGTGTATTGATTGTATATGTCATGTTGAGTGTATATATGAATGTGTATAATTACACACATGTACTGCTGGAATGTAATGAATATCAGCTTTCTATTATTGTATTGTATTTTATACTGATTATCAAATATTAGTAAATTATAGATGATATTATTAATGATTTTTATCCACTACAATCTAATGTTCTGTACATTCTATTATGAAATTTATGAAGTTATTTGCTATTTTTGTGTACATAACCTATTAAATGGATTGCTTTGTGTCGTGTTGCGTTTCTATCTTAGAATATTTGTTTATATATTGTATATATAAATACTTATATATAATTAGTTTTACTAACGGTAGTTTTTGTGATAAAATATTCAGAATTAAATAAGAAATAAATTACCTGACTGGATATCATAATGTCCTGGGTTCAATCCTTAGTTGTGATTACTGATTTTAGTTTTCATTTGTTTCTATATTGTGTCTATGGAATGCAATCAATTTTGATCTATTGAACTTGAAGTATTGTCTTATGATTATGAACAATAAATGTTATTTTCATAATTATATAACCTGTATAATATACACTATATAATCATAGTTTAAATATAATTCTATAATAATAATTTATGAACAATAATTTACTGAACTAGTCAGTTACATCCTCTACTAATAACAGTAATTATTATTGATATGATCATCACTATTATACTTCTATTATTTATACTATATATAAATTGAACAATACCTACTCATATGCTCACAAACACATATGTACACATATAAAAAGCCCACAAGTATAACCCTGCACCCACTCACCCACAAACTCACACACACACACACACACACACACACACACACACACACACACACACACACACACACACACACACACACACACACACACACACACAACAGCATCTGTAATAGTAATAGCCTTGCAATAATTTTAATTATTAATTAAAAACGCCCACCTATGATTAATTAGGAGAGCACATGTGTATAAGCACATGGTTGGTAAAGTTTTCAAGGGAATAGGATCTTTTGTAACCCAGTAGGAATAGGTCAATGTTTGACTTCAGGGTTTTGTAAGTAAGTTATTATTACATGTATTTACTGGTGCATTGGTGAACAGGACTCTATAAGCATTTCCAGATACAGATAGAGAGGGGAGGGTTGGTATCCCACCAAGATGTCTTTAACCCCCATTTCTGGTTCCCAAGGCCAGACTATCCCTGTCAAGAGTCTAGTAACACCAAAGCATCAAAGCATATGGATATGTTAACAGTTAAGATTGTTAAATACAATTTACATGTATGACACTGCTTTAATAATTTCACCAATAAAGTTTCATTGAACAACAGAAACATAAAGTCTGTGGAGGAAAGTATTCGATCTATCAACGTGTGCAAGCAGCTATAGAGTGGTCGGCTGTCTGTCTGTCAGAATACAGGCAATTGAAACTGTTGACAGCAAGCACATTAATCACGCTGCCTCTGTTTGTCAACACATTCTCTTATTATCCAAAACACACAGGCTTCTACTAAGTAGAGACTGCCCCAGAGAGGAAAGTGATAACAAGCACAAGTCTGCTCTGTTGGCAAGTACTCCGAGGGTCTCCCTAAATCTCTATAGTGGACCATGTTATAAGGCCTCGGTATATCGCACATAGTGCAATCAATGCCAGGCATTCGGGTCCAGCTGCACACAAGGCTGTAATATGATTCTCCACTAGATATAGCAATAGTAGTAGTAGAACTTCTTGGCATTAGTGGAAGTGTATAGTGACAGTTCTGAGAAGCTTGAAAGATAATTATAATAATATGGTAAAAACAAATAATTATAATGTATTACATTGACAGAAAAAAACTGTGGCTATACCACCTAGGGCCCCCACAGGGGTGGGGGCCCCATGTCACCACCTCTGTGGGTTTTTTATATCACACACACACACACACACACACACACACACACACACACACACACACACACACACACACACACACACACACACACACACAGCATCTGTAATAGTAATAGCCTTGCAATAATTTTAATTATTAATTGGAAACGCCCACCTAAGGTTAATTAGGAGAGCACATGTGCATAAGTATGGTAGGTAAAGTTTTCAAGGGAGTAGGATCTTTTTTAATCCAGTAAGATTGGGCTGTTATTTAACTTCAAGGTTTTGTAAGTAAGTTATTATTACATGTATTTACTGGTGCATTGGTGAACAGGACTCTATAAGCATCTCCAGATACGGATAGAGAGGGGAGGGTTGGGATCCCACCAAAGAGTCTTTAACCCCCACTTCTGGTTCCCAAGGCCAGACTATCCCTGTCAAGAGTCTAGTAACACCAAAGCATCAAAGCATATGTGAATATGTTAAAAGTTAAGATTGTTAAATACTATTTATGACACTGCTTTTTATTAAGTAGCTAAGTGCTAAATCGATACCATATTCTACTATAATCACAAAAGTATACAGACTCTGTAGGCCCATATACTAAAAGAATAACCACAGACCATCAAATAAAACATGGAAATAAAAAACAAAAGCACTAGAGCTGAAGAGAGACCTATTATGCCTGTCTAGTTTGTTAAGCTTAGCACTTGAGCTTTATAAGATATGAATGAGGTGAAGTAAGTGTCAGATACTCGTACCACTGAAGCTTCAGAGGAGAAGTTACCTCCTGACAGAGAGAGGTCTGTCATTCAGTTGGGAGTCAGTCCCCGAGGGCGGCCTGTTCGTTCAGTTGAAGGCCTGAGGATCTGACAAACACTGTCTCTTTTTTCTAAACACATACTGTCACTACGGTGCAGTCCTCAGCTAGGAGACCCAAACTGTGTGCGGGCTACGGCTAGGTCACACATAGAGGCATTACTAGTAAGAGACCAGTGCTCTGCCTGAAACTCACAAACATCTAATCCCACGTTCGGGCTCTAATCCCTTGAGCTGGGCAACAGAGGCCTGTGAGCAGTGCTACCATCTGACATTTCTTTATTTCTTTATTTCTTTATTCTTTATTTACTTATTTAGTTTGCTAGGTTGTTTATTTACAATATGCCTGGAAACAAAATAAATAACAATAGATATATATATAGGTATATGCATATGTATAAGTATGTACATACAAATATTTATCATACACACACACATACACACTACACATGCATGGTCGAGGTGAACACTGTCGCTAGGCCTACGGGTTATGGCAGGCAGGATAGCTGAGATTGTGTAACGCACATATGCATGGTCAAGGTGAACACTGTCGCTAGACCTACGGGTTAGGGCAGGCAGGATAGCTGAGATTATGTAGCATACACACATACCTACACACATAACTACACATTCATGGTTGAAATAAACATTGTCTCTAGATATACATGTACACACGTAGATTAGAACAGACAGGAGTAGCTGAAATGATGGAAAACACGACATACACATACATTTTGTAGCATACATGTAACAGGGGGAATGGGATCACCCGCAGGGGTGGGGATCCCATTCCCCCAACCCCTGTGGGTTTTTTTTATCATAGCACAACACACACACACACACACACACACACACACACACACACACACACACACACACACACACACACACACACACACACAGCATCTGTAATAGTAATAGCCTTGCAATAATTTTAATTATTAATTGGAAACGCCCACCTAAGGTTAATTAGGAGAGCACATGTGCATAAGTATGGTAGGTAAAGTTTTCAAGGGAGTAGGATCTTTTTTAATCCAGTAAGATTGGGCTGTTATTTAACTTCAAGGTTTTGTAAGTAAGTTATTATTACATGTATTTACTGGTGCATTGGTGAACAGGACTCTATAAGCATCTCCAGATACGGATAGAAAGGGGAGGGTTGGGATCCCACCAAAGAGTCTTTAACCCCCACTTCTGGTTCCCAAGGCCAGACTATCCCTGTCAAGAGTCTAGTAACACCAAAGCATCAAAGCATATGTGAATATGTTAAAAGTTAAGATTGTTAAATACTATTTATGACACTGCTTTTTATTAAGTAGCTAAGTGCTAAATCGATACCATATTCTACTATAATCACAAAAGTATACAGACTCTGTAGGCCCATATACTAAAAGAATAACCACAGACCATCAAATAAAACATGGAAATAAAAAACAAAAGCACTAGAGCTGAAGAGAGACCTATTATGCCTGTCTAGTTTGTTAAGCTTAGCACTTGAGCTTTATAAGATATGAATGAGGTGAAGTAAGTGTCAGATACTCGTACCACTGAAGCTTCAGAGGAGAAGTTACCTCCTGACAGAGAGAGGTCTGTCATTCAGTTGGGAGTCAGTCCCCGAGGGCGGCCTGTTCGTTCAGTTGAAGGCCTGAGGATCTGACAAACACTGTCTCTTTTTTCTAAACACACACACACACACACACAGCATCTGTAATAGTAATAGCTTTGCAATAATTTTAATTATTAATTAAAACGCCCACCTAAGCAATAATTTTAATTATTAATTAAAAACGCCCACCTAAGATTAATCAGGAGAGCACATGTGTATAAGCACATGGTAAGTAAAGTTTTCAAGGGAGTAGGATCTTTTGTAATCCAGTAGGAATAGGCCATTGATTGACTTCAGGGTTTTGTAAGTAAGTTATTATTACATGTATTTACTGGTGCATTGGTGAATAGGACTCTATAAGCATTTCCAGATACGGATAGAGAGGGGAGGGTTGGGATCCCACCAAAGAGTCTTTAACCCCAACTTCTGGTTCCCAAGGCCAGACTATCCCTGTCAAGAGTCTAGTATCGCCAAAGCATCAAAGCATATATGAATATGTTAAAAGTTAAGATTGTTATATATCTATGTTAAGTAGCTAATTGCTAATCTATACCAGATTTTGCTATAATCAACAGAGCATATAGACTCTGTAAACCTGCATGCTAAAATAATAACAACAGACCATCAAGATGAGTTGAATAAAACATGAAAATAAAAAACAAAAGCACTAGAGCTGAAGAGAAACCTATTATTCCTGTCTAGATTTTTAAGCTTAGCACTTCAGCTTTATAAGATGTGAATGAGGTGAAGTAAGTGTCAGATACTCGTACCACTGAAGCTTCAGAGGAGAAGTTACCTCCTGACAGAGAGAGGTCTGTCATTCAGTTGGAAGTCAGTCCCCGTAGGGCCGCCTGTTCGTTCAGATGTACGGCCTGAGGATCTGGTAAACACTAGCTGTCTCATTTTTTCTAAACACACACACACACACACACACACACACACACAGCATCTGTAATAGTAATAGCCTTGCAATAATTTTAATTATTAATTAAAAACGCCCACCTAAGATTAATTAGGAGAGCACATGTGTATAAGCACATGGTAGGTAAAGTTTTCAAGGGAGTAGGATCTTTTGTAATCCAGTAGGAATAGGCCATTGATTGACTTCAGGGTTTTGTAAGTAAGTTATTATTACATGTATTTACTAGTGCATTGGTGAACAGGACTCTATAAGCATCTCCAGATACGGATAGAGAGGGGAGGGTTGGGATCCCACCAAAGAGTCTTTAACCCCCACTTCTGGTTCCCAAGGCCAGACTATCTCTGTCAAGAGTCTAGTAACACCAAAGCATCAAAGCATATGTGAATATGTTAAAAGTTAAGATTGTTAAATACTATTTATGACACTGCTTTTTATTAAGTAGCTAAGTGCTAAATCGATACCATATTCTACTATAATCACAAAAGTATACAGACTCTGTAGGCCCATATACTAAAAGAATAACCACAGACCATCAAATAAAACATGGAAATAAAAAACAAAAGCACTAGAGCTGAAGAGAGACCTATTATGCCTGTCTAGTTTGTTAAGCTTAGCACTTAAGCTTTATAAGATATGAATGAGGTGAAGTAAGTGTCAGATACTCGTACCACTGAAGCTTCAGAGGAGAAGTTACCTCCTGACAGAGAGAGGTCTGTCATTCAGTTGGGAGTCAGTCCCCGAGGGCGGCCTGCTCGTTCAGTTGAAGGCCTGAGGATCTGACAAACACTGTCTCTTTTTTCTAAACGCACACACACACACACACACACACACACACACACACACACACACACACACACACACACACACACACACACACACACACACACACACACACAGCATCTGTAATAGTAATAGCCTTGCAATAATTTTAATTATTAATTGGAAACGCCCACCTAAGGTTAATTAGGAGAGCACATGTGCATAAGTATGGTAGGTAAAGTTTACAAGGGAGTAGGATCTTTTTTAATCCAGTAAGATTGGGCCGTTATTTAACTTCAAGGTTTTGTAAGTAAGTTATTATTACATGTATTTACTGGTGCATTGGTGAACAGGACTCTATAAGCATCTCCAGATACGGATAGAGAGGGGAGGGTTGGGATCCCACCAAAGAGTCTTTAACCCCCACTTCTGGTTCCCAAGGCCAGACTATCCCTGTCAAGAGTCTAGTAACACCAAAGCATCAAAGGATATGAATATGTTAACAGTTAAGATTGTTAAATACAATTTACATGTATGACACTGCTTTAATAATTTCACCAATAAAGTTTCATTGAACAACAGAAACATAAAGTCTGTGGAGGAAAGTATTCGGTCTATCAACGTGTGCAAGCAGCTATAGAGTGGTCGGCTGTCTGTCTGTCAGAATACAGGCAATTGAAACCGTTGACAGCAAGCACATTAATCACGCTGCCTCTGTTTGTCGACACATTCTCTTATTATTTAAAACACACAGGCTTCTACTAAGTAGAGACTGCCCCAGAGAGGAAAGTGATAACAAGCACAAGGCTGCCTCTGTTGGCAAGTACTCCGAGGGTCTCCCTAAATCTCTATAGTGGACCACGTTATAAGGCCTCGGTATATCGCACATAGTGCAATCAATGCCAGGCATTCGGGTCCAGCTGCACACAAGGCTGTAATATGATTTTCCACTAGATATAGTAATAGTAGTAGTAGAACTTCTTGGCATTAGTGGAAGTGTATGGTGACAGTTCTGAGAAGCTTGAGAGATAATTATAATAATATGGTAAAAAAATATAATTATACAACTATGATGATAATGTATTACATTGACAGAAAAAAAACTGTGGCTATACCGCATGGGGCCCTCACAGGGGTGGGGGCCCCCATGTCACCACCTCTGTGGGGTTTTTTTTATATCACACACACACACACACACACACACACACACACACACACACACACACAGCATCTGTAATAGTAATAGCCTTGCAATAATTTTAATTATTAATTGGAAACGCCCACCTAAGGTTAATTAGAAGAGCACATGTGCATAAGTATGGTAGGTAAAGTTTTCAAGGGAGTAGGATCTTTTTTAATCCAGTAAGATTGGGCCGTTATTTAACTTCAAGGTTTTGTAAGTAAGTTATTATTACATGTATTTACTGGTGCATTGGTGAACAGGACTCTACAAGCATCTCCAGATACGGATAGAGAGGGGAGGGTTGGGATCCCACCAAAGAGTCTTTAACCCCCACTTCTGGTTCCCAAGGCCAGACTATCCCTGTCAAGAGTCTAGTAACACCAAAGCATCAAAGGATATGAATATGTTAACAGTTAAGATTGTTAAATACAATTTACATGTATGACACTGCTTTAATAATTTCACCAATAAAGTTTCATTGAACAACAGAAACATAAAGTCTGTGGAGGAAAGTATTCGGTCTATCAACGTGTGCAAGCAGCTATAGAGTGGTCGGCTGTCTGTCTGTCAGAATACAGGCAATTGAAACCGTTGACAGCAAGCACATTAATCACGCTGCCTCTGTTTGTCGACACATTCTCTTATTATTTAAAACACACACACACACACACACACACACACACACACACACAGCATCTGTAATAGTAATAGCTTTGCAATAATTTTAATTATTAATTAAAACGCCCACCTAAGCAATAATTTTAATTATTAATTAAAAACGCCCACCTAAGATTAATTAGGAGAGCACATGTGTATAAGTATGGTAAGTAAAGTTTTCAAGGGAGTAGGATCTTTTGTAATCCAGTAAGATTGGGCTGTTATTTAACTTCAAGGTTTTGTAAGTAAGTTATTATTACATGTATTTACTGGTGCATTGGTGAACAGGACTCTATAAGCATCTCCAGATACGGATAGAGAGGGGAGGGTTGGGATCCCACCAAAGAGTCTTTAACCCCCAGTTCTGGTTCCCAAGACCAGACTATCCCTGTCGGGAGTCCAATAACACCAAAGCATCAAAGCATATGTGAATGTGTTAAAAGTTAAGATTGTTAAATACTATTTATGACACTGCTTTATGTTAAGTAGCTAATTGCTAAATCTATACCACATTTTACTATAATCAAAAAAGCAAATAGACTCTGTAAGCCTGCATGCTAAAAGAATAATCCATAGTCTGTTAAGTTTTAAAATTTCATTATGCACACATAATTATAATTGCAAATTAAATATATATATATATATATATGAACGTGAGCCACCACATACTGGAATGGGACTGGGGATAAACCATAGGAATAGGAGTGTGGGTGATTAGGCTGACCAGCAGCGATTATTCCAATAGAATCAATGAGTGGGGTTGCCTGAAGGCTAGCCAATCATTCCAATCGAGGTGCAAGCCTTGTCACCAGGCCTCCGGGCTAAGGTAGGCAGGGTCCCTGAGATTTAACTGAGGTTAGATCGCCCATACCAAACATACATTCTAGCTATGCTAGGTGAGGTGGTAGGGACTGAGTAAAGGTGCACAGCTGATCTCAGAGCCGAAATTACAACACCACCCAAAGTTAGTCACCAGTACTTTTGGAAAGCACCCACTAGTCCCCTCACCCACGGGGAAGGCTCCTTGAGTTTTGGGTCACTGTGGCTTTCTGCCAGTGTGGCTCCATTTGTATACTTTTAGCTGGTGTAATCAAAATCTAAGTCATGCATTACAACATTCTGTTAAACCTAAAAAATAATTGTACAGGTACCATTAATAAATACAGTAATCCTAAAAACAAAAACCAAGTCCTTTTCCTGACTGAGGTGGGCTCGCCCACACAACAACAACACAATTATATAAGTTTTCACACATGCATGGTTGAGGTTAACACTGTCACCAGGCCTACGGGCTGGGGCTGGTAGGATGGCTGAGACTGTAACACACATGCATGGTCGAGGTGAACACTGTCGCTAGGCCTATGGGTTATGGCAGGCAGGATAGCTGAGATTGTGTAACACACATGCATGGTCGAGGTGAACACTGTCGCTAGGCCTACGGGTTATGGCAGGCAGGATAGCTGAGATTATGTAATTTACACACATAACTGCACATGTGCATGTTAAATACACACTGTCTCTAGACATACATGTACATGTGCAGGTTAGAACAGACAGGAGTAGCTGAAATGATATAACAATCACATACATGTAGCATACATAGTAACAGGGGGAATGGGATCACCCACAGAGGTGGGGATCCCATTCCCCCCACCCCTGTGGGTTTTTTTATCATGGCACCACACACACACACACACACACACACACACACACACACACACACACACACACACACACACACACACAGCATCTGTAATAGTAATAGCCTTGCAATAATTTTAATTATTAATTGGAAACGCCCACCTAAGGTTAATGAGGAGAGCACATGTGCATAAGTATGGTAGGTAAAGTTTTCAAGGGAGTAGGATCTTTTTTAATCCAGTAAGATTGGGCTGTTATTTAACTTCAAGGTTTTGTAAGTAAGTTATTATTACATGTATTTACTGGTGCATTGGTGAACAGGACTCTATAAGCATCTCCAGATACGGATAGAGAGGGGAGGGTTGGGATCCCACCAAAGAGTCTTTAACCCCCAGTTCTGGTTCCCAAGACCAGACTATCCCTGTCGGGAGTCCAATAACACCAAAGCATCAAAGCATATGTGAATGTGTTAAAAGTTAAGATTGTTAAATACTATTTATGACACTGCTTTATGTTAAGTAGCTAATTGCTAAATCTATACCACATTTTACTATAATCAAAAAAGCAAATAGACTCTGTAAGCCTGCATGCTAAAAGAATAATCCATAGTCTGTTAAGTTTTAAAATTTCATTATGCACACATAATTATAATTGCAAATTAAATATATATATATATATATATGAACGTGAGCCACCACATACTGGAATGGGACTGGGGATAAACCATAGGAATAGGAGTGTGGGTGATTAGGCTGACCAGCAGCGATTATTCCAATAGAATCAATGAGTGGGGTTGCCTGAAGGCTAGCCAATCATTCCAATCGAGGTGCAAGCCTTGTCACCAGGCCTCCGGGCTAAGGTAGGCAGGGTCCCTGAGATTTAACTGAGGTTAGATCGCCCATACCAAACACACACACACACACACACACACACACACACACACACACACACACACACACACACACACACACACACACACACACACACACACACACACAGCATCTGTAATAGTAATAGCTTTGCAATAATTTTAATTATTAATTAAAACGCCCACCTAAGCAATAATTTTAATTATTAATTAAAAACGCCCACCTAAGATTAATTAGGAGAGCACATGTGTATAAGCACATGGTAAGTAAAGTTTTCAAGGGAGTAGGATCTTTTGTAATCCAGTAGGAATAGGCCATTGATTGACTTCAGGGTTTTGTAAGTAAGTTATTATTACATGTATTTACTGGTGCATTGGTGAATAGGACTCTATAAGCATTTCCAGATACGGATAGAGAGGGGAGGGTTGGGATCCCACCAAAGAGTCTTTAACCCCCACTTCTGGTTCCCAAGGCCAGACTATCCCTGTCAAGAGTCTAGTAACACCAAAGCATCAAAGCATATGTGAATATGTTAAAAGTTAAGATTGTTAAATACTATTTATGACACTGTTTTTTATTAAGTAGCTAAGTGCTAAATCGATACCATATTCTACTATAATCACAAAAGTATACAGACTCTGTAGGCCCATATACTAAAAGAATAACCACAGACCATCAAATAAAACATGGAAATAAAAAACAAAAGCACTAGAGCTGAAGAGAGACCTATTATGCCTGTCTAGTTTGTTAAGCTTAGCACTTGAGCTTTATAGGATATGAATGAGGTGAAGTAAGTGTCAGATACTCGTACCACTGAAGCTTCAGAGGAGAAGTTACCTCCTGACAGAGAGAGGTCTGTCATTCAGTTGGGAGTCAGTCCCCGAGGGCGGCCTGTTCGTTCAGTTGAAGGCCTGAGGATCTGACAAACACTGTCTCTTTTTTCTAAACACATACACACTACACATGCATGGTCGAGGTGAACACTGTCACTAGGCCTACGGGTTATGGCAGGCAGGATAGCTGAGATTGTGTAACACACATATGCATGGTCAAGGTGAACACTGTCGCTAGACCTACGGGTTAGGGCAGGCAGGATAGCTGAGATTATGTAGCATACACACATACCTACACACATAACTACACATTCATGGTTGAAATAAACATTGTCTCTAGATATACACGTAGATTAGAACAGACAGGAATAGCTGAAATGATGGAAAACACGACATACACATACATTTTGTAGCATACATGTAACAGGGGGAATGGGATCACCCGCAGGGGTGGGGATCCCATTCCCCCAACCCCTGTGGGTTTTTTATCATAGCACAACACACACACACACACACACACACACACACACACACACACACACACACACACACACACACACACACAGCATCTGTAATAGTAATAGCCTTGCAATAATTTTAATTATTAATTGAAAACGCCCACCTAAGGTTAATTAGGAGAGCACATGTGTATAAGTATGGTAGGTAAAGTTTTCAAGGGAGTAGGATCTTTTTTAATCCAGTAAGATTGGGCTGTTATTTAACTTCAGGGTTTTGTAAGTAAGTTATTATTACATGTATTTACTGGTGCATTGGTGAACAGGACTCTATAAGCATCTCCAGATACGGATAGAGAGGGGAGGGTTGGGATCCCACCAAAGAGTCTTTAACCCCCACTTCTGGTTCCCAAGGCCAGACTATCCCTGTCAAGAGTCTAGTAACACCAAAGCATCAAAGCATATGTGAATATGTTAAAAGTTAAGATTGTTAAATACTATTTATGACACTGCTTTTTATTAAATAGCTAAGTGCTAAATCGATACCATATTCTACTATAATCACAAAAGTATACAGACTCTGTAGGCCCATATACTAAAAGAATAACCACAGACCATCAAATAAAACATGGAAATAAAAAACAAAAGCACTAGAGCTGAAGAGAGACCTATTATGCCTGTCTAGTTTGTTAAGCTTAGCACTTAAGCTTTATAAGATATGAATGAGGTGAAGTAAGTGTCAGATACTCGTACCACTGAAGCTTCAGAGGAGAAGTTACCTCCTGACAGAGAGAGGTCTGTCATTCAGTTGGGAGTCAGTCCCCGAGGGCGGCCTGTTCGTTCAGTTGAAGGCCTGAGGATCTGACAAACACTGTCTCTTTTTTCTAAACACACACACACACACACACACACAAACACAACAGCATCTGTAATAGTAATAGCCTTGCAATAATTTTAATTATTAATTAAAAATGCCCACCTAAGATTAATTAGGAGAGCACATGTGTATAAGCACATGGTAGGTAAAGTTTTCAAGGGAGTAGGATCTTTTGTAATCCAGTAGGAATAGGGCAATGTTTGACTTCAGGGTTTTGTAAGTAAGTTATTATTACATGTATTTACTGGTGCATTGGTGAACAGGACTCTATAAGCATTTCCAGATACAGATAGAGAGGGGAGGGTTGGGATCCCACCAAGATGTCTTTAACCCCCACTTCTGGTTCCCAAGGCCAGACTATCCCTGTCAAGAGTCTTGTAACACCAAAGAATCAAAGCATATGTGAATATGTTAAAAGTTAAGATTGTTAAATACTATTTATGAAAATATTTACAAACACAAATAAACCTGCCCATGTTACAGCACTGAAGGTTGTCCCACAGCTGTTGAAAAAAGCCTTAAACTTAAGAAGCCCAATACTCATGCTAGCCTCGGGAGAGAAATATACTTCTGTGTGGGGAAAAGTCAGCTTTCGTGTTGTGAGCAATAGACAGCACTCTTTGTTTTTGGTTGGTATTAACCCAAGTGTACTAAGCCACCTCTGGTGCATCGAACCACACATTGATCTTATATCAAACACACACACACACACACACACACACACACACACACACACACCAAGCATCTGTATATATAGTGGTCTTGCAATAATTTTAATTAATAATTAACAAATGCCCACCTATAAGGTTAATTAATAGACCACATGTGTAAAAGCACATGATTTTCAAGGGAATTAGATCTTTTGTAATCTAATGGGAATGGGCCATTGTTTAACTTCAAGATTTTGAAAGTAAGTGATTATTACATGTATTTACTGATGCATTGGTAAAGAGGACTCTGAGCATTTCCAGATACGGATAGAGAGGGGAGGGTTGGGATCCCACCAAAGATGTCTTTAACCCCCATTTCTGGTTCCCCAGACCACACTATCTGTGTTAAATAGTCCTGCAGCATCAAAGCATCAAAGCATATGGAAATGTTAAGTAAATAATTGATTATTATAATCATGTAACAACTGTACTTCTGAATTTTCTAGTAGTTTTTGGGTTTTTAATGTACTTCTGAGATTAGCAATTTCACTAGTCATTATACTAGTTGGAGCAGGTTCCCCGCTGCTCACCTCAGTGGTATAAACCAGGACAGGGGTTCCACCCAACATGTATGAACAAAGCACTTTTCGATGTGGGTAACCTTAGGGGAGAGTCATCGTCTGTGAGATCAGTGACTTGACTGAACTTTATACTAATTGGGGTTGGTCCCTCGCAGCTCACCTTAGTGGAATGACCAGGACAGGGGTTCCACCCAACACGTATATACACACCTACACACACAACAGCATCTGTAATAGTAATAGCCTTGCAATAATTTTAATTATTAATTAAAAACGCCCACCTAAGATTAATTAGGAGAGCGCATGTGTAATAGCACGGCAGGTAAAGGGTTCAAGGGAGTAGGATCTTTTATAATCCAGTAGGAATGGGCCATTATTTAACTTCAAGGTTTTGTAAGTAAGTTATTATTACATGTATTTACTGGTGCATTGGTGAACAGGACTCCATAAGCATTTCCAGATACGGATAGAGAGGGGAGGGTTGGGATCCCACCAAAGATGTCTTTAACCCCCAGTTCTGGTTCCCAAGACCAGACTATCCCTGTCAGGAGTCCAATAACACCAAAGTATCAAAGCATATATGAATGTGTTAAAAGTTAAGATTGTTAAATACTATTTATTACACTGCTTTATGTTAAGTAACTAATTGCTTAATCTATACCATATTTTACTATAATCACAGAAGTCTGTAAACCCACATGCTAAAAGAATAACCACAGATCATCAAATAAAACATGTAAATAAAAAACAAAAGCACTAGAGCTGAAGAGAGACCTATTATGCCTGTCTAGGTTTTTAAGCTTATCACTTTAGCGCAATATAGATGACATGAAGTAAGAGTCAGATACTTGTACCACTGAAGCTTCAGAGGAGAAGTTACCTCCTGACAGAGAGAGGTCTGTCATTCAGTTGGAAGTCAGTCCCCATACGGCCGCCTGTTCGTTCAGTTGAAGGCCTGAAGATTTTGCAAACACTAGCTGTCTTTCTTATTTTCTAAACACACACACACACACACACACTAAGGATTGGTGATAATTATAAAAACATGATACAGTTGTTACCGGAAAAACATTTCTAATTGGAGAGTCCAAATAACTATGCAACAGTAACTAGCGCCATTGGGACCGGACCCTCGCCTACGTGGCAAAGTAATACAAAGCACTACAATTTTTTTTAATAAATATAATAAATTTTGTGTATGAAACAAACAATACTTTTTTTACATGGAATAGAAATATAAATTTGAAAAACATTTATGGCATTAATAAAAACTGTTATAACTTTATATCCTAAAAGACAAAATAAGAATATCAATGAAAGAAATGTATAATTTGTATATATATCTTACATCTAATTCCCTGTTTCCCTTCGGAAAAAAAAACGAATCACCTTTACCACGTATTTAGTATGCAAGCATACACGTACGTGCACACACCTGTAGGTGGAGCTAGGCAGCTTTCTATCTTGCATCAATGCATTATGGTGGTGTAGTAGCAACCAGTACCTCGATTGTTTTTGGTTTGAAGCGACAGCCATGAAACAGGATTACTTGTGTCTTGTGTGTCCATACTTACTCTCGTTATTGCCCTCGTTTCATCTTAAAGTTGTGAAATGGTAGCTGTATGTTATAAAAATTGTCATAACTTTAGAACCAAAAGGTTTTAGAAGAACTCCTACATTATTTTTTTCCCTTGTATCATTTGAAGTCTACCAGTACCCCGTTTGAATTGTCAATATTTATATTTTTCCAGATAAACTGCTAGCACACAGACACACACACACACAATGCTTCATGTAGTCAACAATATATTATTTATCCATTGTGAATAACTTGATAATGTTTTTGGTATAAGTTGTGACAATGCATGTCTTTTGAAACAAGTATTAATACACAATGTAATACTGTATACTGTTTACAACTATAACACACACAAGTAGACACTACATTACAGTGGTAGACACAAATCTACTATATTATTTAATTTTCATGATTTCCATACATAACTATGTTAGCTTACCAGAAGTATATCTAAATGTAAAAGCTATGTATTTCATTTTCCAGTTTAATATGTGGTTTTTAATCTTTGTGTAATTATTATAGTTACACTGAACATGATTACATATTCATATTATATTATATCTCTTTTTCATAGTTTGGAAATACACCAATACATGTGGCTGCAGACTGGGAACATCCTGAAGTTGTAAAAGTTCTCATTAAACATGGAGCAAACCTTTATATCAAAAATAATGTTAGTAATCAAATGATAAAATTCTTATAATTAATGAACTGTTTCTTTACTTATAATAATCATATCCTAATTTATGTCCATTATGATAATTATAATTATAGTAAGACCAAATAGTTCAATTATGTTTCTGATTAGTATAACAAGTACATCATGTGTTATGATGTGTAAACTAACTGAAATATAATATAATATATTACTTATAAATATTAGTTTGACACCTTTCATGTGAATTATGAACTTTGATGTAATAATTATTAATGTAGTGAATGATAATAACACATACGTACCTACCTCATCACTTGATATATAGAGAGGAATATAATTCTTACAATACTGACACAATTCATATTAGGTTTATGTTAAAACTTCTACTTGAGGATAGCTTTTAAACTTGTACCACTTGTTCACAACTTTATTCCTAATAATTTTGAAATATCTTCCTATGAATTCCAATTATTAGTTGTATCAGTTGAACCAGAATCATGAATCAAGCTTTTGTTACTTCCACTTCTAGTATTATCATAATTATAATATTATAGGGTTTAAAAATAGACATGTCAAACACTCCTTTACTAAATATTATTGTTTTACAGCATGGAGATACTCCTATTGATACAGCAAAGAGTAGAAATAGTCCAACTTGTATTCATATTTTACAGTCAGCTATGGCATGTTATTTTAATATTGTAATTGAACAATGACTTGTTCTTTACATCCACATTATCAGTTAATATATTGAATTTGAATGTATTAAACTAGTTAGGCTCATAGTCCCATTGTTTATCACTAGTTACAACATAATTTATTGATAGGCATTGTGGTTTATATATTATATTAGCTTTGAAATCATTAATTAAGGTTTGAAATGTTGTGTATTACACTAACTCCAGTTGTAGAATGTAAAAGTATATTCATAATAATTATTATTATGATATCTTCCATTATCAGTATAATTATATTTTATTTTTGAAAAGACTTTTTATGGAAAATATTTATTATTATAATTTTACATTTCAAGAGGAACTATTTAGTAGAAGCTATTTCTTATTAGTAACTGAGACATAATTTAATTATATCTTCCCTACTTTGAAAATGAATGTTATCAGCTTCTTTGTAAAAATTAATTATAGCTTTCACCAGACAATCCAACTTTAAACTTGTAATATTATATGTAACTATCATATCCAATAATAATAATACTCATACTAGTAATAATATAAAAGAATTATTATTTTATTAATAATTATTATAATGTGATATTTCTTTTAGTCCAGACAAGAAGAAGATATAAAAGTCAAGCCTTCAGAAAATATTTCCTCAGTAGTACAAGGTATAATATTTCCTATTTGGAATAGTTATTTCATAATCATGTATTCTGTATAGTCATGATTTAGAAAGGTCTACAAAATATATGTACCAAAGCAATTATTTATAGTGGGTGTGATCATTTGCCTGTCAATGTCATATCATACATGTTAATATTAAGCTGGATCACTGTATGTGTGAATTATCTCATTATATTCTTTTTTTCAAATTCAATTATAAGTAGGTTGTGTGACTGTGTCTTATCTGTGTGGTAGTTGTCTAGTTAGCATTGCCCTAGAATGTATGGATCAAATATTTGTTCATTTATTTGTGCTTTATCTCTTAGGAACAATATTTTGCTGATTGGCGTGATATCCTATGATTGCTTTACCACGGGTTCAAACTATATATATAATTATATATATATATATATTGTATTCACTTCGTGAGTATGCGTAGGTAAGAAAATTGCGTCATTCCCGGGGGCTCGATCAATTAATGGGCGTGGCGCGTAATAGATTTCGCGCACGAACTCAGCAGAAAGAAAGTTGCTTGTAGGGAATTAGAAACTGGAACTACTAGCTAACTATTCTACCTGAAATATATTCCTAAAGTTCTACAAGATCTTTAAAAGGTAAAGAGAGTAGATAATCAAAATAATAACTATAATAGGCTGTTGTGTTTCAGGCATGATAAAGTCAGCCATGATTACTGAATGCTGGACACCATAAAGCAATCATAGGGATACATTTTTTCTGTATATGCACTTGTTAATATTAGAATAAAGTATTTGTAATTTAATATGTTATGTGTACTGATTTTACTTACAGAGATGACACCAAAAAATTACTTTGCTTTGATGTGAACCAGGAACATGACAGTGTAGTTTAATCTCACTATTGTCATGACATATCCAGTATATGGTTACACCCATTTTAGCATTCCTAATTGTAATTGCCTACTTTGTACTTGCAATTCAAAGCTATATACTATTTTACATTACTGAGAAGGTAAACTGTTTGTTGGTGTTTATGTGTTTATGGTTACATGAATAATGATAGATGATATTCAGTGCAAACCTCACTTCTTTATTTTGATTTTATATACTAATAATGATGTTACCACACATATATTAACCCTTAGAAGACTGATGTCACATATATGTGACATTTCACCCCTACATGGTTCGGAGTGTGTTCCTAGCAATATGAAGCTCTCCAAATGCTTGTAATTGGTGTCAGGCACAAGCCCATGAATATGGCTAAAAAAAGTTGATGGTTTTTCGGTTGCCCATTGGCCTAAATAACAACTATGGGGGATTTTAAAGGGAGGTGTCCCCCGTTGATGGGGGTTCAAAGGGGGCACAGCCCCCTCAATGCCCATGCAAATTGTGATTTCAGTGACCCCGCCCACACGCTCTGGTGAGTTCCTGAGACATTTCCCTTGGTGTAAAACCTGAAATCGTGGGTTTAGCTGGTACTGACATGAAGTGGGGTCATTTTGTTTGCCACAGTTCCAATCAAAAGAGGGAGAGCACTGCATTTGATTTAATCCTACGAAGCGCTTGGGGACTTTCAAGTCCCGGTAAGCAAGTTGGTGGAAGTAGTACTCCATGTCGGAAAAGGAGCCAAGTTTGGGGTAGAGAAAGTGAACGGTGGCCAAAATATATGCAATAGAGTCGCCAGTGTTGGAAATGGGAAGAATTTTGAAAACAAGCTCTGTCCTCTAAGGGTTATATATGTTATTTGTATTTCTGTGACTTTTTTTGCATTTGAATTTCTGAAAAACTATTATCGCATAATTATAATTAATTACAATTATTGTCTGTAAATGGTCCGACTAAATATTAGTGATCATGGATTTGAACTAGCCTACTAGTTACAAACCATAAATATGCATTGTAGTGCTTCAATTAATTCATATAGTGATAGTATATAGTTGATGGTATTCAAATATTTACACATTGAGGCCTATTACAGACACTTAGTTGTACATTACAAGAAATAGTTTATTATTGAATACAAGAAATTAATCACTTTCTAGTGTTTATTTTCAATTAATGCTGAAGTAGACAATGATTGTAATCATGATGACTTCAGTAAAGAGTTATCCAAATATCAATATTAGTTAAGAACACAAAAACAGGACTTGCTTTATAATCAACTTAACTATTCCTTCAAATAAGTTGAACATGATATGACTACACAACTAGACAAATAAGCATACATATACAATGAATGTGGTTTTTATGTAGTCCAATTATCTCAAGTCATTAATTACACTGGCTATTGTCAGCACTATCATAGTAATAACCTATCAAATTATCCTACAACCCTGAAACTACTGTTCAATTAAATATTGGTACCAACAAGCTATCATTTCATTTAAACTACACGGCACTTATAATAATATATTATAACTGATTTTTATGTTTTTAGGTCAATCCAATGACACTGAACAATCTAAGACTGCTCCAGTCTCTATTCCTTTGAAAGATATAGGTTTGTCATTCATACAGGATTGCAATTACAATATGAATATTTACATCATACATCATTGATATTCCTAGTAAATGAATAATTTTCTTGCTTGTTAGTATGGCACGACTGGAGGAGGTGGTGGGGAGGGAGATATGAGTACAAAAGTGTTTAAAAAATGGTTAAATGGAAATGGAGGGCATTGTCATGTATTTTCTTGATGTGGGTTGATTTCAATTGCTTGCGTCTGTAGGTAATGTCTTTTGTGACTATATAATTCCAGTAACAATATCAATTCTCACATTTCACTATGGATGGGTAATTGCTGAACATAATGTTCTGTACTGTTAGCTAATAATGGTAAGCATTTGCTAAAGTTTAGTAGAATTTATAACTTGTAATAATAGAATATGAACAATATTATAATAATTATTAGCATATCTAAAGTACTGATATATCTTTCATCTAGATCGGCACCATCTTATTAAGGCTATGAAAGATGGGTTTGTCCAGTCACATATAACCAAGGCTGTCATACAAGGAGCAGCACGTGCTGGTAAAACATCCCTCAAATCCCTCATTTTATCACTTCCATATAAGGAACTCAGCACTCCCTGTATTGAAGCACCAGATATTGCTGTTGGCACTTTGTCCGTAGGCCGATTTGGCAAATCAGGGAAATGCTGGACTTGTGTCAACAATCAAGACATGGAAGAAAAAATTCTAGCAGAATTACAAATGATTGCCTTGAAAGAGGAACCATCTTCAACCATTTCTCCAAAGATTCCCTCGTCGGTAGCATCTGCACGTTTAAATGAAGATGATGAAGAAATATCGCAAAATGATATCAATGTTGGTAGTGAATTCCCAGTGACACCTGGTCAGACCGAGGATGTGGAAAAAGCTGTTTCTCTTATACAAGAGCTATATCACAGGTGTAGTAAAGGTATCCAAGCTCAACAGTTGAGTCTTCATGAGCGCTGGCTGTATTTTACAGATTGTGGAGGGCAAATTCAATTTCAGAAATTACTTCCAGCTTTTCTACCATGTGCATCAGCCCTCATGTTAGTGATTAATCTAGCAGACGATCTCTCTGGCCCAGCTTCAACAGAAATGTGTTTGGAGACTGGACAAATCAAAGTTAGTGAGCATTCGCCTAAAGTGGAGGAAATGCTGAAGCAGCTCCTTGTAATGGTCAATTCCAGTTCACAGCAACAGAAAGCAATCATCGAAAATGATCGCATTCTCTCCAAATATATCACGCCTCCTGATAGTCTAAGCATTATGGCCATAGCTACACATCGAGATGAGTATGATGGAAACACAGAAAGTATCGAAGACAAAGAAAAGAAGCTCACAAATATCTTGAAATCAGTGGAAGGAAAAATCTGTTACCAAAACAAAGCTCAATTCAAAATCTTGCATGAAGTCGATGGCAGAAAAGCAAAGCAAGGTAATTTTGATGATCCAGTTGTAGAAGAAATAGCATGTAAGCTTCGAGAGCAAGCATACATTGTCAAAGTACCTCTAAAGTGGCACTGCTTTCAAACTCTCATCCAAAAAGCAGCTTTGAATCGCTGTGGTGTCCTCAATATGTCACTATGCAAGGTTTTCGGTCATAAGCTAGGTATGAGTGATGAAGAAGTAGTCAGTGCTATCAAGTTTTTTCATATCCTCAATTCCATGCTGTACTATCCTGATTCTGGAGCTGATGATATAGTATTCGCCAACCTTCACTGTCTCATTGATATTATCAATGAGTTGATGGTTACTATTTGTAACGCACGCAACGTAAACAAGTACCCCAATTTAGATATTAAGCTGTTAGCTATGGAAGGTATTGCCACCATGGATTTCATCCAAACGATGGAGACGTGTTCAAACATATTGAAAAGCTTCCCTCAGTTTGTGGAGAAATTGCTAGCCATTTTTCAGCATCTCCTTATTGCAGTAAAGGTTGAAAACAATGAAGATCAATTCTTCATTCCCGCACTACTACCAGTATGTGATACTACAGATATCAATCCCTTTCCTGAATCCACTATTCCACCAATGCTTTTTTACTTCAAAAAAGGTTTACCTATTGGGCTTTTCTGTTCCATAATTGTCCATCTCCTTTCCCACAAATGGTCAATAATTCGTAATCGAAATGCATTAAATTATTCGAACTTTATGATTATTCAACCACTCCAGAGGATAGGAAAATTTGCCATCATGGAAACTCCATATTACATCCAGTTACTTAGCGAAATTGCTGATGACATAGAAAAAGTGAGGTGTGCCATCCATGAATCGGTAGAGGCTGCTGTAAAAGGGAATGTCAAACCTGAGCCAGGTTTCTTCTGTCCTTGTCCTCATGAGCCACGTGATCATATAGCTGTAGTTGCACAGGATCGACCTACTCTGCTTCGGTGCTGTGAAACTAATGAGATAGTGGACGATACTAAAGCGCAGCCTCGTTTGGTCTGGTATCGATCTACTCCTAAAGCAGGTGAGTATATAATTACATACACATTTTAGTTGGTAGCATTTTTGACTTTGTTTGCTTTTATAGCCACTATCCCTACTGATGACACAACAAGTAAAACAGGTGTGTGTGTGTGTGTGTGTGTGCGTGTATGTGTGTGTGTGTATGTTTGTGAGAGAGCTTATTGGTAATGATAATAATCTTTGTGACTTTGCACAGATCATTCACAACAGACAGCAATTGAAACATCAGGGGATGAAAAACTATTACCAAGTAATTTTTTTTTACTTCTAATATCATTCTTATGTTCTGTATAATATATGATGGTAAATGCTTCACATTTTCATTTCCAAGGCTTATCCTAAATCCATATAGAGATTCTTTCCACTAATAGAAGATTTTTAGTGATTGTCATTTTGTAGATAATTAATTATTCCCTTTACAATACCAGTAACATAATCAGTGCTTATATAGTATTTAGTAATAAGCAAAAACTCCCAATTGAATTATAGATGCTAAAGGATCAGTGATATTTTTCATTACTATTCTATTTTGATTTTGAATTATTATAAAATTATTATAATTACAATACATAAAATTTAGCTCAACAAAGAGTAGAAACACTAATTCATTTTGTTATAGTTACTGCTGTATGAATGTTTCCTTTTCTATTATGTTAGTGTTATCTCATCCTGTACTCAAACTGACTGCTCAACCACAATCAAACAACGAACAAGAATTTCTACAAGGTTATTCTGATATGTTCCCATCATATACATCCAATAATATTCAGTTTACATAATAATTATGTTAATTTTAGATACATATATACTTCTGTGTTAAGTATGAAAACACAATGTTACATTACAAAAATCTCTTTTCAATCATCTACTGTCAATTGTTACAATACAACCAGATCTTTGTGTGAGGACATAAATAGTCACAGTTGCAGATACATGCTGTATTATGTGAATCTAAATTTCACACCTATTGCAGCATAAACATGATATCTATTCTAATAATTCACAAGTGAAATATTTCTGCAGAATATTATTTGTTACCCTGTATCTAACACCAGTGAAAAGTACTAACTATATAGCAACAAATCACTGTTTTTTTTAAATTGTTTTTTAGATTCTGATTTACGTGATGTACTGACAGCTACTATCAGCGAGACCAGATGGTTCATCCTAGGTGTTGCATTAAATTTGGAGCAACATCAACTGAAAAGAATCGAGTATGATAATAGAGAAGCTCAAAAATGTCAGAATGACATGTTGTATTCCTGGATTTCAACCGGAAATGCAACATGGAGTGGACTAGTGGAAGCCCTTCGTAGTCCACTTTTGGATAATCAGCAGCTTGCTCAGGAGATAGAAGTTAAATACATGAAGTATGTTATAGTAATTCTACTGTTTCTCATTGTATGTATGATTACATATTCATATTCTACAAAATCATTTTTGACGTAACATGTTATATAATCAGTTGACTAATTGTAGTTAATAAAACTAGAATATGATATAACAATTTTAGTAAATCATTAAGAAACCTACATTGTTATCATTAATTTGCTTTAACTATTATAGATCTGTGAAAGAAGTAAACAACAAGAGTCCAGTTACACGACAAAATTGAGAGTGTATTTTGTTGTAACAAGTTTTTAACCATTAAGTATTTCTTGTGATGTATATTTAGTAACAATGTATGTTGTTTTTTGCCCCTGAATATAATGTTCTCTTGATTATAATTTTTTTTAGTTGGTAAGTATAGTATTAGAAAGTAGAATATGTATTTCTAGTGATGTATATTTAGTAACAATGTTTTTTTTTGCCTCAGACTATTATTATAATCATTTTTAGTATGATATTGGAGATAAGTTATTGATTTTATATTTACTTTTGCCATTATTTGTAGTAAAATAATTATGATGTAATATAATAATATATTTTGGGGGATTTTGTTGTACCACCATGTAATCGATACACTGTAAAATGTAACTTGTTAAAATAACCCATCTTGGTAGTATAATTATAGCTACCCACTTTGTGGTTATTTGTGTAATACGGGATTAATTTGAATGTTTGTGGTTTAAAAGTATAAAATATACTACACATGCATGGGTAAAACTAACCATTAGTTATTTTTTTAATCCTGTATATTATAATGGTTTATATCAATCCACTCACTATATGGTTACAGTTACATATATACTGGTTGGCAGTTTTACAATGGCCATATTTATAAAGTTTGGAAACTTTGTGAGAATTCATGTCGTTTGTATAGTCCAGAGTGATAACTGGTAACAGGAAATATGTGAGTGTCAATAATTGAATACTACATGGATCATATAATGTTGTCGTGTAAATATAAACTGAAAGAAATAGTTGTAATGAGTTTAGTTGCAAGATATCTAACTCCCTACCAAATAGAGGCTCACAATCTTAAACACTTAATACTAGAAAACAGTTGTTCTTATATTTTAAACTACTTAACTTTAACCATCTATATATACATAATGACTAGGCTATGTGAACCATACAGAGGCAATTGTTGTCAGCAAAGAGTTGTTTCTTGGCCAAAAAAGCTACCTGTTTGAATATGATAAGCAAGCCAATGTTGGTGTTGATTTGACAGTGTGAGAGTAATATTCTTGAAATAACCTAAAACAAGCAGCTTGCTTAAAGGAAATTGAGTTAACCATATCTCAATATCCATGATCATATAAGTGGCACATGTTGGATGATTTCATTTGGATAGTGCACCATATAGTGGAGTTTTTTATCTTACAGGTTGTGAGAAGATGTAATATAGGTTATCATTATCAGTTCTGTACAATACTCTTTAGCATGGATTTGTACACAGCCCCACCCAGACCCAGGGTGGAGCTGCTTGCAAAGCGTATGCACATGCACATTGCTCTTGCAACTGCTAATGAAAATTATTCCAGCTGTAATTATTCCTTCAATAATCTGGACCTTGCTTTCATTCTATCTTTGGTCTTTACAAATATTGTAGCAAGTTGTATCAACTTTTACATTACAATTAAATTACATATTATTATAATTATATATACCGATACATGGAAGCAACCCGTATTCCCGAGGAGGTAGCAAAATGTTTGGAGTGTGAGCTTGGAATGCCTCAAGATTATGCCATACATTTATCAGTGTCTTTTGAACATAATATGACCCATATACATATAGTTGTTGTCCAATAGGTACTTTATGTTGAATATATTTCTTGTTTTCACTAAAGAAACTAACTATGCATGAAATCAGAATTATTTACTTCAGTGGTAAAGCTGTTGTCACAATGTTCTGCTTTTAGATAATTACATAGATGGAGAAGGGTTTAATAACCTGACACACATTGATTTAGAGAAGTTGGTGAATCCAACTGGAGTGTGTAAAAAGAATCATTGACATATAGTGGTTAGTGGAGTATATACTCCTTTTATATTTGTAGCTTCTAATGCATTGCTTCACCTGTTTCAGTCCCTTGTTACGTTACATACTTCTTGATTATAATATTTCATATAACTCCATTCATCCTGCAATGAGTGATTGTTTTGTTGATCATATTGTTGACAGTGATACATGTACATATACTTCACTTCTACTACGAAAAATGATTCCAGCAGTACTTCTATTCTCACCTCAAATGTGTCTAACACTCCTAAATCAAATCATTTTCCAAAGTCATTTTCTATACCTCATTTTTGGGGAGATGTTGTAGATTCTGTCCTAAAAAAATCATGTCACACCAAAGAAATCGTTCATATAATTATTATGCACAGCAACGAAAATATATGCACTCAATCAATGACCTACATCAGCTCAGTGTGATAGTATAGCTTTGGACCTTCTCAAACACACTTGGCTGTTAATAATGTGACTTGGCATTGCTCTGTACTTTAACATTATCACAAGTTACCTTAAGAGTTGTCAATGTTGTTATAACCATTACCAACACAACATATTACGTTTACCCTTACATTGTCAGCTGGAATGATCATACAACTTTTGTAACGCTCAGTTTTAAAAAATAAATTCCAACCTGTTAATAAGACCAATCTTTGTTTTCTGCGTGAACTGAAAGAACCTATCTTTCTCGATTTGTAAAAGAGTATGAAGCAAAGTGTCGCAGTATTAAAGGATATACCAACATATACTAAGACATAGGACTATTTGAACTTAGGAAACATAGGTACAGGTCCAAGTATCAAAGGATATCACCACATAACGTAGGATATGGGAGTACTTGGACTTCAGACACATAGATACAAGTCCAAATATCGAAAGATATCCCAACATATCCTAGGATATGTGACTACTTGAACTTAGGATACATAGGCAAAGTATGGAAGGATATGCTGGGACATGAGACTACATGGATTAGGACAAATAGATACAAGTTAAAGTTTAAAAGGATATCCCAGTATATCCTAGGACATAGGATTACTTGGACTTAGGACAAATAGATACAAGTCCAAGAATCACACGTGTAAATACATGTCCAAGTATCATAGGATATCCCAACATATCCAGGGTCATGGGACTACTTGGACTTAGGACAAATAGACAGCAGTCCAAATATCTGTGGATTTTGTGTTTAATCAGTGTCGCTAAAACACAAATAACTGAAATCCACATTACAGCATACAGATATATTAAACACTTGCAGGAGGATCATATTAGTAGGATTGAAATACAAGTTGGAGGGAGGCGAGTTAACTCAGCATTCAAGTGTACATATTACATAGGCAATTATATAAAACATTTTAATAGGCAGTAGGTTTTAAAATAGTAAGTGGTGACATGTTAAATGAAATAGTTCGTAGCAACAAAACCCATTCACTGAAGGATTGTTCGCAATGAAAACATGAATTCCAGTTTGAGATTGATACTGATGCAATCACAGTGATATAAAGTATTGTGAATGGAAAATACGTAGTGCAACAATTTTCTGAATTATTAAGTTATTTTTACGTGGGCAGTATACTAATTTTACAACGTGAAAGTTGGAATAGGGCTCTTGGCCTTCAGCCCACCTAGTTCACCCTGTTCCTACTAAAGCTGGGACAATTGCTGAAAATGTACCGTTAAAGCTTTGTCAACAAAAACAAGTGAAAGTTTGAAGGTTTGCACTTGTTTTAGATAGAAGCTAAGATTCTAATCTTCTGAAAGTGAAATTCACCTTTGGAATGTTAACTAAATGAACAAAGTCTAGCAAATTTGTCCCAGCTTTAGTTCCTATCCTTATGATGAGGATGCTTGTGAAATATTACGTTTACCGAGAGTTGTGGATGTGTATGTGTGTGTGTTACTAAAATATTCCAGCTAAAACTAAAAGCAGTAGAGCTCTGATCAATGTTCCATTTGCTTTGAAAGATTTAATGGCTCACAGTTTCTGGGTGTTATGAGAGTCTAGATTTGAATGAACAATTCAACGAATAGCTAACACTGTATTAGACAACTTTTCCTATTTCGGTGCTACACTGAAACTTAATGATATGTAAGTAATAGCACTAAATGCATATGCACAAAACACAATTGAGTATGAGGTGAAACACTAACAACAGCTATCAAATAAAACATAATGACTTCGTTATTAATAATTGATGTAAACAAAACCATTTGACATGTATTATTTTTGTGTCACAAAGGTGAAAGGATACGCAAGAAACGACCAGAAAGAAATGATGTTTACCATTAGCTCAAAAGCAGGTCAGCCGACTGGGATGAGTTTGCAAGAGAATTAAAGTTTGAGGACAATTATCGCAATCAATTAAGACAACCATTCATATGTCATCTCCTGACGATACTTTGGAGAAAGTCCTAGCCAAGTGGATTGATTCCAAAACATGGGAAGTAACATGGAAATGTATTTTGAATGTATTGAAAGAATTGAAGTACATTGCCCTCTTAAACCTGGTTCAAAAGCACTTATGCCAGGAGGATGTCATCAAGAAATACTGCAAAACTGCAGATTTCAAATTCACTGGTGAGAGACTAATGAAAGTACTGTTTATTTTTATTCTGTATAGATGTATGAACTTACTATAATTATTCATCACCTTAAAATATATGTTCTGTTTAATTTCATTTTGAGAAAAAGTGAGTAGCTGAAACAATCAATGCAATCTAATCTGAATTACATAATCAATTGAACTGTGCATTTTGGTAGGAATATTATGTATGCAGTAGTCCTGAATAAGTGAATACAAAAAAATGTTGCATGCAGAGCATACTTGAACAGTCAGCAAGGGGCAATGAGGTTTGGATGACTGGTTTTCTCCCCTAACCACAATTCATATATGAAATCCAGAGATATATTAAGTTTGTATTTGTGTTTCATTTTGTTTTGCAGTTATTGAGGAAGTTTAATTTCATGACAAGAAACCAAGATATAGACGATGTTGCTGTTATTATTATGTATTACCCCTTTATCCTTTAACATAATCCTTGCTTTATAGGTAGAAACGTTTTTTTTTTTGGCTTTTAATTTGTTAGAAATGGTAGTTGTACTGTTGTTATTAATCTTGATAGAAAAAAAAAAGCTTCTTTTATAAGTGATAATTATACATTATCTATACCATAATTATTTATACTGATACAGCAAAACTTCAAATGAAAACTAGTCTGGAATCTGGTGTAGTAACATGTTTTATAAGTCTGTTATATAACCTGTTATCATCCACAGTAACACAAACTACAACACTATAAGGAGCACCAAAAATTATATAGGAGATGCTATATACAAAGTAGTTCAATTCATAATAACATGCATACTCTTGCTATGGGATATTTATAATCCCTTCAGTGATAGTACGTATGTTACTCACCATACTCAAATATAATTATCAATGGTATACTTAGTATATCATCCTCTGTGTGCATGGTTTAAACCATACTAAGGACATTCATCATAAACTACATAGTGCTTTCAGTACTATAATTATAGTAATTATCATTACTAACAATTGACCTTGTTTTCAATTATATAAAGGTAGCATAGGTCCATCATATAGTCTCTAACAGTACATGTACAGGTAATAATAATTGCAGTATTACATTTTCGTAATCAATAACAGTCCTCCCAAATATATTCATGAGTGATTAGTATTTTTTTACGCTAGGGGACTCTGGTTCGATACACCATGGGCTATCTTTTTTTTCTTTTTGTTCATTTGGAGCTTGGGACTCCGGTTCGATACAATGGTTGTCTTTTTTTTTCTTTTTGTTCATTAGTCAATTTTGAACTGTGAGACCCTGGTTTTGAGCTGCACTCTGGAGCTTGGTTGTCCTTCTGTCAATTTCGAGTTTTTCTCTTTTTGTTCATTTGAAGCTGGAGGACTCTGGTTCGATACATGTATAGGTTATTCACACAGGTGAAGGTTTCTACTGGATTTATCAAATCGAGGGCCGAAGGCATGATGTTTGATGAATCAGTAGAAACAGTACTGAGGTGTATTTTTACCATTTTACCTTTTACCATGAAACAAGCGTGAAATATAGTAGCTAAGCAAATCTTTTCGAGTGGCAACTGTATGCATAATTTTACTAACCTAGCATGGATTTCTGTGATTCCTTAGACAAGTAACAACAGTTCAATTGCAAACAACAGAAAGAGCTCCTACTATCATGCGTATGTGGCAGACTTCCAGCCCAACCATTAGCTATCTATCCACCAGTAGCAATATTACACTGAATTATAACTGCAATCACTGAACAGTACAACTACTTAGAGTAACACATGTAATGCTATAATCACATAATTTATAATTGTTGTATAATAAAATATCATAGAAAATAATAATAAGAAATAACAGAAAACAATATTTCCTATCTCCCAGCAATGAGTGGGAATTTCCGTAAAAGTGACTAATCAAATTGATTAAAATCAGCCTTTTGAAGCGGTTGATAATACATTTATCAACCCCGCAATCTGATTGGTGAGTTTACTATAGGCATGGTAGAACTAGAAGTTTGGTTATCTCTTTTTGTTTCTTTGGAGCTGTGGGACCCTGGTTCAATTGCCGCTTGGTTATCCCTTTTTTTTGTTCATTTGGAGCTGAAGGACTCTGGTTCAATTGCCACTTGGTTATCTTTTTATTTTTTATAACAACATGATGACATTTTAGCATCTTTCAAAGTGCTATTTCAGCCACACAGTAAACCTGAGGTTAATTACCTAATGCAATAACAATTTTAATTACAGCTTTTGTACTGACAACTGCAATGTGTTCATACATAATAATTATAGTCAGTAAACATTTTTGCCTAAGTAATTATTCATGAGGGGTGTATTCAGCCTACCGTGCTATGCGCAATAATAGATCTTCTGCATCCAAATTTTAGATGCAGAATTATGGTTCCATTCAGTGAGTAAACTGATTGACCAGTTGTAATATATAGTTACCTAGCTCCACTCTTCATGTCATTTATGTATGAGTGTATCGCTAAACTGAACAGGGGTAATGGCACTGAGGGACAAGCCTATGCAGCTGGATAAGCATGCAGCCACCTGGGGCATGTTGTGGTAGCAGGATGTGTCACCTTCCTTGCAAAAGCACAAAGCTGAAAAGGAGAATAATAGCATTATTTCTAGTAAAGCTTTTATGCAAATCCAACCATGCACGCATACACAAATTATATATTATTATTATTAATAATACACTAGAATAATTATAACATTGTTTATTTCATGTATTATTAATAATAATAATATATAAGGTTGGATTTGCATAAAAGTTGAGAATTGTTATTAGTCATCATCGGCCATTATTTCTATTGTAGCATTGGTGATTTTATCATATATTCACTTTAATGATAGTCCTAACTATTGTCAAACATTAATTTTCAGTGAAATAATTAAAAACCCCAAAGTAGATTATTATAATATTCATGCATTCGATCCATATTGGTTATCGATACATAACTAAATCCTTTGATAAAATCTTTTATCAGTGCATCACAATTACATTCTGGTATATTTACTTAGTGCATGCAGCTTATGCTATCTATACTAGAGTTGTTATGACAGTAAATGCTATATTAAATAAACAAAATTAATTTTGTTTATAAAACAAAAGGTTTTGATAGAAACCCAACATTTTATAAGCTGGCTTCCTCAGATCTCATTTCCCCATTTTTGTTGTTTGCATCTACACAATTTATACGCAAGTACCAAATAAAGCGAGACATTTCTTCCAGGTACAGCGTAAGCTACAACTTGTTATAATTATTGCCAACAGACAAGTCAGGACAAACATTCATAATTTTGGGCATCGACTGTCTCCTACTTCGAGTGTATCTGCTTCGCGGAAGATGGTAGTTTAAACTGTGTAGGTACTATACTTATTTATAAGGCAGACTATCACACATTCTTAAAGTCATTTATGGCTACCGCATTAAAAATAGCCGCTGTACTTACAACTACATTCAGCGTCTGAAGATGTATATACATCAATAACAATAATTATGTAATTGTAATATGTCTCTTAAATAATTGATCCCGGGTCTGATTGATATGTAAATGTATAACTAAATTACATGATAGTGTAAACTTTATAATTGGAATTTTTTTAGGCTCTCGTCAAGTGTCCAGTCCCTCAGATTTGTCCTCAGTCTCATCATATCTACATTCTTAATTCTCCACTCTCCAGTATCGTCAAGTCTTCAGATGATAGCCTTGCGTAATTATTATCTCAACAATCAAACAAATTATAAGAAACAATTAAATAAACAGTGGCATTATGATCAATGCCAATGGAAATAGAATCTCCAGATTGATAAACATCCTGTCTGTTTGTTGCTCCAATGTGATGCATAACTTTCACTTTTCTTTCATAACCTTTTAGAGAATAAGTGGATGAAGATGATTATCTATCTGACATGATGTCCCCATGAGATACTGTAGATACATTTGTGAATTCCACACTTCACAAATGTATGTACAGTATTAATTTCCAAGTCCTTATAACACACATATACTATACTGTACTGTACTGTACTGTAATGTACTGTAATGTACTGTAGTGTACTATACTACGTTAACATATAATTCACAAATATGCAGGTTTATACAAGGTGCGTGGGCGATCACCATGGTAACCTTAGGTGTTGGGGGAGATATATGCCCATAACATGCCTGTAGACAGGGAGATTTAGTGTCTAGCCACTAATTGTATTTTCACAGTTTTTACAGTAAATGCTAATTGTATAGTACTATGGTTTCTACTTGACAACAGCCATATCAAATGTGATTTAATTGCATACTTTTGTGTTACCATGGTGTAAAATACATATAGCCCTAGTTGGAGGCAGTTATGGGCATATAACACCCTTGAGATAATTGTCTCATCACTTTAAATGTATTTCTTTCCCTACCATCCCTACATACAGAGTACTACCATACTATATGATAAAGGTATAAAACACATGATATTTGTTATTATAAATGCATAAATTATATATATACTAATCACTATGGAATGTAATTATAATAACAATATTATGTAGTTATCATAATAATATATCACATGTTATACCTAATTACTATAATACATTATATTATTACTATACTTTATTATATGACATGTACTTTATATACTATTCAAGAGAAGTCAGTAGTACATCATGAATATGCACATTATGGGGATAACATGGGCATCACATTTCTTGAGAACTAGCGAATTTCTGGACAAAACTTCACAAATAGCTGTATAAACACTTGTTAGGACAATAGACAAAGCTCAAGAAACAAAGCTTCAAAGAGACAAAAGTTAGTGTTTCAGTGTTTTCTGCTGACATCAGCAAAAACGATAAAATTTCAAGATGGCGACACATCGATGAGAATTTACACAGCTGTTTCACTGTAACAAGACGAGTTCAGAACAAATCGCTTTTATTTCTTACCTGTCACTATATCAGTATTCTGCCGATATGCTCAGAATACAGTAAGACCTTGCAGTTGTGGAGATCAAGCGGTAACACACTGACATACAGACACAGACACAGACACACAAGAAGACTACTATAACCCTCCACCTACATGCTTGGGTTAATTATAAGGCTCTGAATTAACTAATGATTACATAAGCACTATTGTTATGTATCACACAATACAATATAATATATTATCTAGTTTATAAAATATATATTCACTCAGTACGTGTAAACTACAAATCAGTAATCATGTCAGTAATCATGTCAGGTATAATTATATACTGGATATTATATAGAAATCATCAATGGATGTAGAGTACATATACTACAGGAGATAAGAATAGTAAGTCATTGATCATTGATTATTAAACTATAGGATAATTATAATAATACAAACATCATTATAAAAGAGGTGTGTCTTACACTTATACACATGATGTACAAATGTACATGTATGGACTATATGTATGTACCGCTGGGATGAATATTCAATATCAAATTCAATGCTTTGTTAAGAGAAGCTTTGAAGGCTTCGAATTTTCACACACAAATTTTAATAATCTTTTTATCAAATGTTGCTCTCACCTTCTTTGGCTTTAGAAAGCCTCCAAAACTTAAAGCAGTACTAGTCTTGATCCTGTCACTGTTTCCACTTGGATTAAGTATCACTGAGGAAAGATGCAGAAGCAGCTAGTAACACAGCTTCAACTTTTTGCAACATGCCCACATTATTAGCCACATGTTTAGAGTGTACAAGTACCCATATACAAACATTACAGTGAATGTGGCAGCAAACCTGCAAAGGGAGCATTAACATTTAAATGGGTTGGAAATGAACAAAGGTTCTAACATTCAAGCCTTTTTTCCTAACAGCTGAGCTCTACTATGTACATGTGTATAATATACATACACAGTAACTCCATGTACATGTATGAGTATACAGTGTATGTATGTACATGTGTATACTATACATACACAGTACCTGCATGTACATATACTCATACATGTACATGCAGGTACTGTGTATGTATAGTATACACATTGTGTACACTATACATACACAGTACCTGCATGTACATGCATGAGTATATGTATGTACATGTGTAATACACATGTACATAAATATACTCATACATGTACATGTAGGTACTGTGTATGTATAGTATACACATTGTGTACACTATACATACACAGTACCTGCATGTACATGCATGAGTATATGTATGTACATGTATACTATACATACACAGTAACTGCGTGTACATGTACATGTAGTACTTTACATATGTACATGGCTTTTATGTACCTGTGTATGCAATACATACACTGTATGTGCATGTACATGTATGAGTATATGTACATGTATGTACATGTGTATACTATACATACACAGTAACTGCATGTAAATGTATGACTATATGTATAAACATGCCTGCATGTACATGTGTGAGTATATGTATGTACATGTGTATACTATACATACACAGTAACTGCGTGTAAATGTATGACTACATGTACATGTATGTACATGCCTGCATGTACATGTGTGAGTATATGTATGTACATGTGTATACTATACATACACAGTAAATGCGTGTAAATGTATGAGTATATGTTTAGTAGAAACCAAAAAAGTTCACATTCTGTATTTGTAGTATGACCGTAGTACGGAACGATAAACGGTGAAAACACTGTATAAACGACGTGTATACACGTGTGTATGTGTGTTTAGCTGTAAGTGTATGTATATGTGTGTATAGGTGTATGTGTATGTATATGTGTGTATACATAGGTGTATGTGTGTGTATATGTGTGTATAGGTGTATACACGTGTGTATGTGTGTTTAGGTGTATGTACATGTGTGTATAGGTATGTGTATGTATGCGTGTGTACAGGTATGTGGGTGTATAGGTGTATGTGTATATACTACACATGTATATATTATATATATTATGCGTACAGATGTTTGTGTATGTATACTTAATTCTGTCTCATTAGCCTATATATGTATTTTTGAGAGGTGGTTAATTTATCTAAGAGGTGGTTATTCCCGACCAGTGCCCACCAGTGTGGGTAGAACACTGTATATGTGTGTGTACATAGGTGTATATGCAGTGTTCTCTCTATGTTGTTTTAGAGGGGTACAGTACCCCCCTATAGTGTAAATGTCCCCCTCTATCAGTCATAAAAACACTCAATTGATTTTGAATATTAATACTATTTTAAAATGATAACACACAAAAATATAAATTCAAAGTATTTCGATAGACACATTCACCTATTACCCATTTCCTAAGAGCAGGGTAAGGTCACATTGTAACACGTGGACCTTCAATTGACATTTGTACAAGATTACTTAATTAACTATGACGTAATAATTACTTTGTCACTTTCGTGTGCCCCCCTATTGCAAAATCCTGGTGAGAACACTGTGTATATGTGTGTGTACATAGGTGTATGCGATGTATAGATAGGTGTATGCATGTGTATAGGTGTATGTGTGTGTGTATATGTGTATATACATGTAGGTGTATGTGTGTGTTTATGTGTGTATAGATGTATATGAATAATCTAATAAAATTTATAAATTTATAATACACATATACAATTTATTGTTTTATTTGCATAGACTGGATACATGTACATGTGGTCAACTATTACTACAACATGTACATATACATGTAATGTACATACCCTATACATTACAATTTACAATCTACATGTACATGTATAGTAAGTACAGGGTTATGTATATAGATCACTTTGAGTGGTAATTTAATCAAAAAATAAATCAATGGTTTTTCCTTCATCTACATAATTACACATAATTGTTTTCATACATGTGTATAATAATTATAATACTATGTGGTAACAGTGAGTATAAACATGTACGTGTATAATACATGTACAAGTATTAGTGTTGTACTGATGAGTATTAACATGTACGTGTATAATACATGTACAAGTATTAGTGTTGTACTGATGAGTATTAACATGTACATGTATAATACATGTACAAGTATTAGTGTTGTACTGATGAGTATTAACATGTACATGTATAATACATGTACAAGTATTAGCTGATGAGTATTAACATGTACATGTATAATACATGTACATGTATTAGTGTTGTACTGATAATGAGACAAATATTGGCCAATACCAATAGCTGATCCTATAGTTCAATGTATTATTATTAACTTTAATTTTGTATTTAACTATTTATTTATCTTCTGAATTAAAGAAGTATAAAATTACAATAGGAAATACTTCACTGATTATTATTAATTAGTCATTTACTTAATATTCATAGATATCACTAATAAGAGTGTAGTTACTCTTGATAAAGAGGAGGACTGTCACAATGGCTTGTTCATTAGCTCGCTTCTCTTCATATTCGTTGTATTGATTAATGTGATTGCTCTTCAAGTGAGCTACTAAGTTTGATGTATTGAACATTTTAATGGTTTTTTCTGTTTACAAGTACTACACTTAGCATATTTTGAGGCTTCGCACACAACAAAGTAACTCCGAATAACAGATAGTCAGCTAGGTTTAAACCAATACTAATACAGCTTATTAGCCCAAATATCAGCGTGATACCAATAGCTGATATGATTATTAGTGTAACACTAACAAGGTATACATGTATACTCTATTATGTAATTATCTATTGTATATGTACATGTACTTACTTACATTTCTTCATAACAGAACAATGAAATATTAAGTGAAGGTGACAATATTCTTGACTCCATCTTCTTTTGTGTCTTCAATATCAGTGACTTCAAACTGAGTAGAATCTGGAATGTATATTTATACTGTTATATATTCAGTCACAGGAAACAGTGTTACAGCATACCATCATCAGCTATGCATTTGGCTAATCTGAAGTACACAAATATTGGATTGTTTCACTCATTACAAGAGCTACATTCACAGACTCACATTCAAAAGGAAAACAAAATGACCTTTTGCGGATATGATGAACTTGTCGTACAGACTCCTCCTATAGGAGTGGCTGTGCAATCTCGACTTAGAACTCCAGCGATCTTTCAAATATTACCAGACTCAGATATGTCTTATAGTGTATTGTTATTTGAGTTTTTGGGGTCACATTGTTTGGTAATGATGAGGTGTGTATGGTTGAGTATAGTAGGTAGTAGTTGATAGTAATGAAAGAAAAGTAGTTGATCATAAGCATAATTATTTGTAAGCAAAACCATTTTCATAATAAATATTGTAATTTTAAACTATTGTATATAGGACTGATAATAATAATAATAAGATTATTAATATACCATAACTATTGGAATGCCGAGTGTTTGACACAGTGACTGACGCAACTTATGTGACTACAGACAATGGGACTGCAGACAATACTCATCATCTGTAACAGATAGAGAATGATCATCAACTTATATATAAATAATTGATATACAAAAAGACTATCCTTCAATGATGAACAAGCCTTGTAATTGCACCTATGTATATAATTATTGTGGTGCCAACATTAAAGAATATAAGTACAGCTCTTTGTATTTTGCTTTGTAGCGGTTTAAGTACTTATGTGGTGTTATATGGAAGTGGTTTGTTTCATTTTGGGTCCTATGTTAGCTTCTCAACCTTGTTCACATGCTTTTTTGGGTTTTGATGTCCCTACATCTTCTCTCATTTATATTGAAAATGTTTTTTGTATGATATTTGTTTACTCCTCAGAAATTTGATTAGCAATAATTAAAATTAAAATTATATTCTTGTCTTCAATTATTTTATTCTTAGTATCAGGCTACTTCGTGTTGCTGCTATAAACACATGATGGCTTCATCTTTAATTAACAAAGGATGAAAAGGAAGCACTAGTAAGTGAATTACATAATATAATTCTGGTCTACTTATTAATAAGTTATTATTATTTTTTTTGTTTTTGTTATAATAACGATAATATGTGAAGGTTCATAATCTTATAGTAGTAACAACATGTACATTCATGAATATCAATTTAGTTTCATCCTCAAAACTCTTAACTTACAAATTATCGTCTATGTGAAAATGAGGCAGTGACAAATATGGAAAATCGAGTTTTGATATTCTTGGGATCTATATTGTATCATCTACAATGTATCTAGGCATAGAATTATTTTAGCAATCACATCTTCCTTCACTGAGATACAAGTATCCATACAGTCAAAATGCTAGTTTAGAGAAAAGGAGGCAATTTTAAAGGGAAATTGTTTTTAAATTCTTTATGGCCCGTATTCTTTATGATTACTTTCCCACGGGTTCGAACTATATATATATATATATATTTATATTCTTGTATCCACTTGCGTCAGTATGTGTTGTGTACAGAGTTAAGGAAGTTGCGTCATCCCGAGGCTCGGTCAATTAATGGGCACAGTGCATAATAGAACATGTGCTCTAGCTGTGTGGCAGCAGCCAGGAAGAAATAAAGAAAGCTGCTACGTAGAAACTGGAACTAATGGCAGTCTATTCTACCTGAAATATATTCCTAAAGTTCTAGATACTTTAAAAGGTAAGGAGAGTAGGTAATCAAAATAATAACTATAATAGGCTGTTGTGTTTCAGGCTTGATAAAGTCAGCCGAGATTACTGAATACTGAACACCACAAAACAGTCATAGGGATACTTTTTTCTCTATATATTTCCATATTTGCTTGTTTTTGTTGAACCTTGTTTCCATACAACAGCAAAGAATGTGTGTGGATGGCATTCTTACTGTTTGCAGCCACTCCTTCATCGAGGCAGACAGCTGGTGAAGTGAAGTCCTGTTTTTACCGTGCATGTAGTCTGATAGACCCTCGCAGTAAGAGGCGGAGGGTCAGGGCACACACATTCACTAGTTGTGTAATCTGCAGAAATATTGTTTAGCAACAAGAGTTTCGATGTCACCAATTGTGTAATAAAGATGAAGCACAACTACCTCTAAGCACAGTGAGAACAGCAGAATGACTGGAATACAAGAAATTGTAGGTGCAAATGTTTAAAGTAGTGAAAATCTTTTTGAAGGGAAGAGATGTATTTTCCATCCTTTCCACTGGATTTGGCAAATCACTGTGGTATGTGCCTTTGACAATTACCTAGTTAGGAAAGATTGTTGTTGTGATCATTCTCTGAGTGACAATATGAATCTTATAATTATAATATTATAATTAATTAGTATGCAATGACCATGTGTTCTCTGGGATGGACTGCAAACTTTACATTCATTTGCGTGTTCCCAGTTCACTTTTCTCATTCTCTCATGTACGAGTATCATAATGTGTATCTCTCTCTCTCTCTCTCTCTCTCTCTTTCTCTCTCTCTCTCTCTTTCTCTCTCTCTCTCTCTCTTTCGCGTTCATTTCCTGTTGCAGCATATGATGACTCTCAAAAAGGAGTCAGTAAGCCACTTGATTTGCCTGTACAAGCACCTAGGAACAGAGGTCCTCTTACAAGATTTCAGGCACAAAGTCTCCCACCATCTGTTCCAAATCCAATTTCTCTCCAGTCTGAGTTGCTGTCTGAGTCCTCTCTTGTAGAACCTGATGGATCTGTTATGATTGAACAACCTGTTTCATTGCCTGAGGACATCTTCCTCAGTAAGTCAACCTCACCTGATGAATGCCAGCTTATCACACACTGTGCTGAGGGTGAGCATCAGGTTTTAGTTCATTCAGATGCTCGGCAGTATGCCAATAATGATTATACCGATCTTCGGCGCTTACCTAAGCTCCTTTTCCCTCCTGCTAATAGTAAGGAGTGGCTTAAGATAGATAATGAATTAAGAGATGAACTTAGACAGATTCTGTGTGGCATTCAGTGTTATCTGCGGGAGGAGGCCATTGATTTTTTCTCTGATCGTAAGTTCTTTTTTCTGAAGAATGTGTTAGATAGTGAAATGAAGCAGTTACTTTCACAAGGAGTTGGTACAAAGAAGAAGCAGGCTGAACCCATTCTAGCCAGTGATGAGGAACTGTATTTTGTATATTATTGTATTCAGCTTTCTTATATTTAATTTCGTGTTAATGTATTTATTCTCTCATTAACAAAATTGTTTCCTTGAGCTTTGGACCTAGGTATCTATTAGATTTAGATACCTGCTAGCAGGTATCTATCTGATTGAGGCACCCATTTACAATGAAAGCTTCAAAGGAATTATTCATTAATAGGTTAAAAAAAAAACATATGTCAGTCGATACCATTCTAACACTAAAACTAAGATTACCAACTACCTCTGTGATACTGAAATTAGATAATTATATAGTTGTTGAATAAACTCATTACTAAATGGTGACATCATTTCACGTTATCAAATTATTGGTTAAAAAAGCCAAACTATTTTTTGCAGTGATATGCCAGGATATACACATAGCAAAATTGTGAGCAGTTCCTTGTTGCAGAAGAATTCAAATTTGAATAAACTGCTACAATATCAATGTAAATAGTTAAAATAAGTTATAATTTATTCTTTATATATTACAGCTGCAAAGTGACATCTTATACATTGCCTAATAGGTGTACACAGAAACAAAATAAATGTTTTAATTAAATCATTGTATGTTTTCCAAACCTTTCTTGTGCATCTAATTAGATGATAATTGGTACATAGAAACCTGTATGACTGACAAATTAAATTATAATTTACATCCTTGCAACTGTGCTAACTCATACATTTGTTATTTTAACAATTGTATTTTTCAGTGTGAGAGATTGCTATATATAAAATCAATGGAAATTACTTTGTTTTCAGTTATAATGAATTGAGCTAGTTTAGTCTACAAAATAGTGAAATAGTGAATGAAATGAAGACATTCCTTCTCAACTTTTAAAACCCCAATTACAGTATGAATCAAAACTTTGCTAATGCTTTGCTGACCTCGGCTCATATTCAAGTACTCCACTCATGCAGTACATAGAGGTTATTCAAGTGCTGGTGGTTGTCATAGTAAGAGCACTTGTGGCTGAAGTCAGAGGCCCTGTGATAGATTCTCAGTGACTACTGGCGTTTTTTTTCCATTTCCTCTGTCATCATTACTGAAAGAATTTAGTGTTCAATCAGTATAATAATAATTATTATAATTACAAGGATACATGTAAAATTTCATTACACTGTATCACATCTACTGGGAGCATAGTTATTGAATCAAATTACAAGCAAAAATACTTTTTACCAGTATGAAAAGAGAAACTAATGTGACACAAACACTCAACTGATTTATAATTAATGGGCACACAGTACTATAATTATAGTTATCTATAGTTACAATCTGGAAAGTTACAATAACAATTAGGCATGCAATGAATCTAATCTTTTTAATTATGCTTGGGTTTCTTTGATATACTGACTGCCGATATTATGTACTAGATGGATATTTAGCACTCAGTGCATTTTCTTCATTGTAATTCCACCATGTTATCTAAAGGGTGTAACATCTTGGAGGTAGAGTGCTTGTACGACTTTCAAAAAGTTAGGTTGCACCTCTGATGTGTTAATAATTGTAACTTATGCTATTTTGTACATGTTCAGTACTATGTAATAAAGTATGTTTTCATGAAATGTAAATTGTATAACGTGAAAAATAATTATTCATGTAGCTTTCTATTCCGTATACACATTACAAATCAGGAATGAATTATATTTATGATTAGACAACAACATCAGCACTGGATCTAAGCTTATATAGTCACTTTCTAGCTCCACCTATATCATTATTCCATCATGGATTACATAAACACAAGGAGAGAATTCATTAGTCCTTCAACTGTAGAAAATATTAATCTTCCCACATGCCGAAGAAGGTTAGTGTTAATTGTTTTATGTGTCTCTGTGTCTGGAAGTCTACTGAAATTGTGAAACCGCATGACTTATAAATATTGTCATCGCTTTAAAAAAGCATTTCATCCTTGTATCATTTAAAGTGTATTGGTAGTTCATTTGTAACACCAGAATTCATAACATTAATATTATGTTATATCAGATTTAAGCTAGAATTATGAAAATGACTAGTCCTATAATTCACACAGCTCTACCTTGTTGAACAATAAAGAACCTGATACGAACTTTTGATGATAAACACAAGTTAAGTCCTACCTAGCAGACAAGTTCCTTCACTAATTAATCTATAATTATGCATCTCTCATTATCAATAATCATCACAAGTTATACTGTTCCTATCTGTCTATTATTAATCACCACATTGCTATTGCAATTTGTGCATCTCTCAATCTTCAAGCATCTCTCAATCTTCAATATTGATCAATAAGCTGTCATCCAAATCCATATGTTTTAAGAAGTAATCATTCATTAAACATTACTGTATTATTGAACACGTTATTGACAAAAGCATCAACTGCATCATATCAATAGGTGTGTTGCTTTTATTTAAGGGTTCAGGAACTCTTAAGCTAATTCTAACAGTCCCAGATTTACTATAGTGAACTGGAAATGAAACTTTCAGTAGCAATAGTAATAGGTAGTGCTAGTTTCAATAACATTCTAGCTGCTTTGAAATTTCCTTTTTGAGTAGCAACCATTCTCAGTGTTAGTCAATTTGTTTTCATTTGCGCATGCTTTAGAAGCTATTGCACAATTTCCTCCTGACCCATTCATCAATCCATCCATCAGTCATGTAAACTCTCTTCAACCTCATAGTCAGACACAACTCCTCCATCCATACATCTATCCACCTATCCATCCATCAATCTGTCAATTTTGTCTATCCATCAATACATTTATAGTTCATACAGAGATTCTCTGACATAGAGGGCAATGGAAGGTATGACAATCCAGGGACTATTAGCTTTACAATATATAGTATACATGAATATTCTGAAACAAATGGTAAGAGGAGCAGACACTCAAGAGATGATCTAGAGGTTTTAGAGCTATTGTGGTGTGTGGAGAAACACTGCCATTCATATACATCTTTGGTACTATGCATGGTAGGATTGGCCAACCACTGCCCCACAGGTGCATTTAGCAGCTCACAATGTGGAATTTGCAACTCAAAATATGAAGAAATGCAACAAGATATGAAAATTCTTAATGGCCTGCTTGGAATGAGACTGATGACATAATCATATCGATTAACTTCACCTATACATATAACTAGCAGACACAATTAAGGCTATTTTTTGTTTCTATTCTATTTCATTTTATACTTATCCTTTTAGAATTCATTTATGGTTTGAAGGACTAGAGGTTTTCTCTACTCGATTATAATAACCACAAACACGAACATTAATTCAGTATTATGATTGCACAATGACAGTTATAATTACTAAATGTATTCTGCTATAATTATTTGTAAGAAGAATATCAAAATATTTTCAACAATCAACTTGGAATGAGTACCTTCCTGGTATGACTTCATGTGATGCCATGAAAGTACCTGTGTCAGGAAAGTACTTGTTCCAAGTCTATCAAATGTGCAAGTACAAAATAATTACTGTAACTCGACAAGCAAGAATTGTTGTTGACAGCTCCATGTTTAATTGATTATTCAACTAGTTAGAGTAGATCATCTGTGTATTGTATTGACCCCACAAAAAAGATTCATTATATGGGTTAATCTATCTACCAGGTCTAATTATAATAACTTAACATTTGCAACATACAGTAATGTGACCATCTATGTGAAAACAAGCCAAAACATGCAAAAGTGACATATTAACTGTTTGCAGTAGAAGCCAAAACGTGCAAAAATATGTCAGTCTTCACTTTTGGAGTTTTGTATTTTTTGGATAAATATTATCTACGAAATCTTGACTAAGAATACAAGACTTTCAACACTCATATGCAAGCAGTGTCTCCAAGATGAGTAATTACACATACAGGATTTGTATTCAGAGATAAGACAGTAATAATGCAAAAATATGAACGGATCCTATGTTCCACCCATTGCAATATTTATTGGACTGAAGCGAAATAATTCTACAGGAGAAAACACTTTTTTTAAAAAGCTCACTAGCCAGAAACACAAAGACGTATTGTGAAACATGTTGATAGATCAATGTGTTGATGAAGCAACAATGGTTTAATTGCATGTTTAATTACATTTATTAAAGTAAACAATGAAAATCATTAATCCATGTCACATCATCTAATTAAAATAGACTTTTGTGGAGATGAGCTTGAGATAGATGATGAAGACTCTGATTCAGATCTAAATGAAGAAGAAACAAGAGATATTGGAATTGAATGCCCATGGATAATATATAATTGAGATGGAAACAGGTGACAAAAATGGCAATGAAGAAAGAATTGAATGTACAGTAATTAGCAAATGTATGTGATGTCATTGAGATGGAAGGATGTATAGAAACAGATAAAGATGACGAGGTGAATGGACTAGTGAGTGATGAGGGATGTGAAGAATTGGTGCAATGTGATTTAAATGAACTTCAAAGAATTGAAAACGAAAAATTTAAGATGTTTTTGGAAAATGGGTGTGGATGTAGCTTAAATAAAGGCAAACCTTGCTTTAATCACTTTCTTGAGACACACTATCATGAGATGCATAATAATTTGGCCATTAATTAAGTCACAAATCTTAGAATTCAGAATGGCCTTCACCACTTTCATCTCATATTTATTTCGCTACCTGTGGGCCACACAATTTCCGTCTCATTGGTGCTTTAGCTGGCTTTAATAAAAACCGTGTAGAGCTGAAGTGGATTGTTTCAAAAGCGCTGTTGACAACGTAATTAAATCTGCAAATGTAAATTTTGCCCAAAAAGTGGTAAATCAGATGGTATCTACTTATAATACATAGGGTCTATTCTCACCAACTTTAACAATATATATAGAAAAAAGTATCCCTATGATTGCTTTGGGGTGTCCAATGTTCAGTATTCATGGCTGACTTTATCATGCTTGAAACACAACAGTCTATTATAGTTATTATTTTGATTATCTACCTTTTAAAAGAAATATACAGTAAAGGACATAAAAAGTTGATGTTTTGTCATCGTTTTACTGATTCGAATTGTTTTACGATTAAGAATCGACGATTAAAATCGCAAAGACCATCCCCCGTTTCGCCCTATCCCTTTTTTTGAAAGATACCACACACAATAGCCTATATAAGCTCCCATATCATATATAAGTGAATCTGTAGTTACTAAACTGTATGTTTGCTTTATTTCTTGGTTTAATGTTTAAAATTAACAAATACACAATGAATTACAACAATACTATGTATTTTTCGGGTCAACCGGAATACACGCAACCTCACTAAAATTCATAGACACACCCCTCGATCCTAGGGTCTCTTATTAAAACCACTCAAAACGCTACAAGGAACCGACATCTAAGGAACCGTTAATTTGCAGGCGTCGTGTTACTTTACAGGGGCAGTAACAATTCTACTCGTACACAATTGGGATACTACCATATTCGTATACTACCCTAGGATATCATCAGTTTATATACCATCTTCCAGAATCTACATAAAATCTGTTAGGAATCTATTAACATCACAGAAAATCTGTTTCAATAAAACTGCAGGTGTACTCAGCCTGTGAGGAATCTCATATGGAAGGAACTACATAGTTTTAATTAAGGAACTGTGTGCTGGCTCTCTAAACTAAGGGTAATGATTTTACCAATATATATATATTATTATAATTATATATTATATATTTACAATATATATATATAGTATGCTAATATGTCCATTATACAAAATATAGGACCTGAGTTTGTGTTCAAGGATGTGATATAGCCTGAGCCTGCGAGGGCTATATCACATCCGAGGACACAGAACGAGGGTTCTACATGTATATACAAAATATAGGACCTGAGTTTGTGTTCAAGGATGTGATATAGCCCGAGCCTGCGAGGGCTATGTTGCATCCGAGGACACAGAACGAGGGTTCTACATGTATATACAAAATATAGGACCTGAGTTTGTGTTCAAGGATGTGATATAGCCCGAGCCTGCGAGGGCTATATTGCATCGGAGGACACAAAACAAGGGTCCTATATGCAGTATATAGGACCTATTAGCATACTATATACAATATATTGTATGATGGTGACATCTCCTGCATGGTGTGCACATGGAAGGTCTACATACAATATATAGAACTCACCACACCAAAGGGATGATGTCACCATCATACTATATATAATTATATATATATATATATATATATATATATATATATATATATAATTATATATATATATATATAATTATTATGTGTGTATGTAAATATAATAATAATAATAATATATCTATGTTTATTTCAACGGGTAAACAATTCCAACAGAAGCAAGCATGGTTATTGACGCAGATTAAAACCCTACTGATTATTCAACAAACTCTAGGCCCTAAAACACTATACTGATTATACCTATTTCCGGTGCAATTCTTAAGGAACTTTCATGTCTTTACATGTTTCACTCCTTTCTTCCATCAGAAGTTAGAACAAATTAATGTATTAGTCATATCTACATGTATAGTATATTAGTCTGTTATGAGTGATCTTCATTCATTAGATACATGTACAGTATGTATAACCTGTGCATATAATCTAAGGAACTGGTTAAGGAACTGCTTTAAATGTGCCACTCCTTACTTCCCTTAGAAGTTAGAATATATTACTCTTATCTATAAGTATAGTTTATATAGTCTGTTATGAATTACATGTATCTTCATTCAATAGATACATGTACAGTATGTGCATATAATCTAAGGAACTGGTTAAGGAACTGCCTACTGCTTCCCTTAACAAATTACTCTAGGCCCTAAAACACTGTACTACAGATCAATGATTATACCTATTTCCGGTGCAACTCTTAAGGAACTGCTTTACATGTTTCGCTCCTTTCTTCCCTTAGAGGTTAGAACAGATTAATATATTGCTCATATCTACATGTACATGTATAGTATATTAGTCTGTTATGAATGATCTTCATTCAATAGATGCATGTACGTGTACACGTACAGTATGTATAATCTCTGCGTATAATCTATGGAACTGGTTAAGGAACTGCTTTAAATGAGCCACTCCTCTCTTCCCTTAGAAGTTAGAACAGATAGTCATATCTAGTATATTAGAGTTGTCTTCAATCAATAGATATAGGTATGTGTATGTATAACCTATGCATATAATCTAAGGAATTGGTTAAGGAACTGCTTTAAATGTGCCACTCCTTTCTTCCCTTAGAAGTTAGAATAGGTTAATATATTACCCTTATCTATAAGTATAGTGTGTTATGAATTACATGTATCTTCATTCAATAGATACATCTACATGTACAGTGTGTATACCCTATGCATATAATCTAAGTAACTGGTTAAGGAACTGCTTTAAATGTGCCACTCCTTTCTTCCCTTAGAAGTTGGAATAGATTAATATATTAGTCATATCTATATGTATAGTATATTCGTCTCTTAGGAATGTATGTGTTAGACATAGCAATACACTCCATTATAAATTAATGTATTTAAGATGCAACTATATAATATACATACATGTTAAATCTTTCTGGAGTGTACCATGTAAGTGTAGTTACAGTCTTAATTGTTTTTTTTTAAAGTGTTTACTTCGGCGTATGCAAACTTTCTAATGGTACATTACAATGCAGTAATTGTCTCAAGTTTAAAATATTTTAGTATAATTATGTGTGAATGTGTGTGTCTGTCTGTCTGTTAAGTGAGTAGCTAAAAGATTCCTAGCAAAGTCTACTTACAATTCATTTCCAATCTTGAATTTATAGAAGAAGACTAGTTACATGTAGTTAAACACATGATAAAGGTTTAGAACCGAAATCACTGTTACAGTAGTCTAGCAGTTTAAATCACCTTACTTAACTCGTCTGTCTGTTTGTTTGTCTGTCTGTTTTTTTTTTGTCTATTTATGTCTATTTGCTATTACTTTGTGTCTGTATGCACTTTTTGTGGTGTTTTATTAAGCCACAACACTATGTACTGAAGACTCTTTGGTAATGATCATACTTTGACCTAATAATTATCTACTTCACTTCATTTTTTCATTCAATATAGGTGAGTACAACTGTGGGAAATCTACTTTGTAGAATTTTTAGTTAAAGAGAAAGAGCGGAGGAACCAGTTATAGAACTATTTAAAGGAACTGCCACTGCTTCTCTCCAACTAAACTAGTCATGAATTGTTTTTGCTTTGTATATTACTTAAAAACACATCTTACACTGTCTTTTCACTTTTTTATGAGGAAAATAATAATTTTATGGCAATTATTACTTCTTAATTTCCTGTGGTTGCATACTATTTATAATAAATTTGATTGGTATAGTGTGTTTTAAGTCAACATGAGTAAGAGGAAGAATATCCTTCCCACTTGTGACCATCTTGAAACTAAACCAAAGGCTACTAAATGTGATGAAGATGATGTTGGTATGGTGAAGTATGCAGTATGCTCAATATCTTTTAGAATTATTGTATATACATTCATATTAGATTGCAGTGTCCAAACTGTTAGTATGGTAGAACCAAATAAATCTATAGCTGTTGGAAGAGATGTGGTGTGTTCCCTTTTATTTATTGTATGGTTTTGGATTTATATTACACTTGATTTAGTTCCATACCATGCCAATGTACTCACAGTTGTGCTAAACAAAAAATTTCACAATAGTTATTATGCTTGTTCTTTATAATTGAAGTGCAATGCTTATGCATAATTTTATTATACCTATTTCATCTGTGCAAGATATTATTATATAATCTTTATAATTATAATTATAATTATTTATATTATTATTATTATAAATTATGGTCTATATATATAATTATTTGTTTATTTATTTAGTTATTATGTATTCACAATAATGCAGATAAAAAGGATGAATGCTATTAATAGTAGATGTTATACTTCTATAGCACAAAAGGTATAATTAAGTTGCAGTGCATTTACTTATGCTAATATTTTGACTTTCTTATGTATTGCAGTGTAATCATTGGCTTGGTTCTACATCACCTTGTGAGTCTAGTTTTTGTTTTCTATACTGGAAGAGTACTAGTAAGGGTGGTCAACATATAGTTTGGGTAGGTCAGGTATAATCTTGATAACTTATAACAATAATATAAATATCTTTTCTAATTATGTATTTAAGAGCAAACAACATAATTATAAATTATATAATTACACTCCATGTAATAACTGATAGGTCCAGATCACATGCGTGACTTTGCTGAACATCAGCATGTTATAGAATTATTCAAAGAGTCAGCACTAAAACGTAATATTTTCACTGAAGAATGTAAGTCTCTAGTCATAAACTCATAATTGAATTCAATTTTTTAATTATAGCTTCCAAATCAGCTAAGAATGAGGAAATGGATCCTTTGATGAAAGAGCCCATGCTCTTAAAATTTAAAAATCCAACAAATTACACAAATGATATTTTGGCAAAAATTATTCCACGAATTCTAAATCCATATGGTAACGTGTAGCTTAATGTTATAATATTACTTTTTTGCTGTTATTTAATTATTTGTTGTCAGGAAAAAGGAATTTCTATGTTTCTAAGAATTGCCCTGAGTGGTTCCCAAATGATATTACATTTAGACGTTCAAACCATCCAAAAGGTAATTATATTAGCTGAAACTTAATTTGGTTCCATGTTATATTGCAGAAAACGAAAAGAGAATGACTGCAAATGAAATGCAGAAGATTTTGAAGGCATTTATGATTAAATGTCCTCATTCCTATAAAATGTATAATGACTAATGTACTGCTACCATGCCATGTTACTATCAATATTCATTCAGTATTGGTGAATATGACAGTGAACCTGAAATTGATACAGATTGTTCAGAAAACAAGTCACAAATAAAGGTAACTGTACTTTTGCACATACATGCAGTGTATTATTAATGCTTAATTTTGCAGGAAGTAACACCTGAAGATGCATTGAACTGGTGCCATAGTGTTGACCAATGGCAAGCCTTTACAGAAAGAGTTACTGAGTCAATGACGAAGGTAAATGTATCAAATCTCTCAACATCCACAGTAACCACCAGTGAATCTGTTAATGTTATTGATTGGAGGTATGTTTAATTTGCTCAATGTACAAATGATAGTAATGTAAAAATACATAGACGAAAACGCTTACTACAAAACAAGCTACCTGAAGGCTTCTCACCAGCATTAACAACATCAACTGGGGATTGCTTGTTTGGTTCCGTCAGTTTGTGCCTATTTGGGACACATGAACATGAAATGCTCTTAAGGTTCTCTGCAGTTGTGCAAGGAGTTACTCATTTTGATCATTATATAGAGCTAGTCAGTTGACTTTGTTTGCTGTCATTACTGTGTTATAGCTTATTCATTAAAAATAGATTTTATCCAAGATAACATCAGTGTCACATGCAATACAATTTCTATCAACTGTGGTTTCATCTGATACCACTTTGCATCATCTTCCAGAATCTATGGACGTCAATGAAATTGCAAAATATGCATTAGTTAATGAAATAATGTCAACATCCAAGATTGGCTCATACTCAGGTGATAAAATAAAACTGCCTGTACTTGTGTAAACTCACTTTGAATGTTTTATGCAGGTCTTCTCCAAATACTCTTCCTAGCTGGAGCAACTGGATATTCAATCCAGCAGCACTGTGAAGTATATAGAGACGGATATGACACAGTTGTATATCCATGTCCATGTTCCACTAGTGCTCCCAAATCAACTATTCATAAAATGTGGGTGAAGTCCATTGACAAGATGTCTAGTAGTTGTTCGATGAATCACATCCATACCACTACTTCCCAACACCACAGAGTATAGTAGTAAGTCAACCCATTATTGACTGCCTATAACATGAATAATATTTCACTGAAGGGGATAACATTCAGAGTGATCCAAAATATTTCATTAAGGACACTGTCTTATATGACAAGATTTGTAAATTTTGTGCTCCTGTGGGTAGGGAAAGGGATGATATGGTCCAATGTGACCAGTGCTGTGCTTGGTACACTGCGCATGCATTGGTATATCAAGTATTCACTTCCAGGATACCAACATTCCTTTCTTTTGTTGTCAGCCTCCAAGTGATCATTTTAACTGCATGTGAGTTTTTGAACATGACATACTAAGTTATGTTCATTTAGAAATGTTAGTGGTCAATTTCTTTTGAGTAATCAAGGCTCAGAGGAAAAAACGGACAATTCATTTGAGGGTTATACAGATGTTCAATCTGTGTATCCTGATAATGGAATTTGTGATTTAATTGTTGATTTCTATGTGAGGTGAACCTAGCAGATTTATGTGAAAATATACACTGTTATACATGTCTTGACAGTTAATAATTTTCATGTAGAATTGTGTCTCCTATAAGTATATGCCACTATACTGCCGGAGCACTGGCATACACTGCTATAGCCAGCATAGGACCAGAAACATCTCAAAAAGAATTAAAGAAGAAGTTTAATATCACAAATGGAGCCTTTGATGTAACACATCCAATTCTGCTTTTTCCCTGCCATCCACTGTATGCAATATTCAACTAAAGATTACCTATCTTTATTAACATTAATTATATTAATTATGCAGGAATACCTGGCACTGGATTCTTGTTGCTGTTTATACAAAAGAAAATTTGTTAGTGCTTTCATCATGTATGAAATATTGTAGCAATACCAGAGCTCACTCTATGCTTGTCCTTTATGTATGAATATTTCAGTGCTGTAGTTTTGGACTCAACATCACCAGCTGCTGTACTTCCATACAGTATTGCAGTAGTTAATAGAATCGACTCTCTACTTCAATGTTGGCCATCATTAAGAGACTTGCAGTTAAAAGCAGTACCTTACCCTGTAAGTACACATCAGTATTTGTATGTGCAATGTTATATACATGATTTTAATTACATAATTATAGGTTCCAATGCAAAAAAGAGGAACTGACTGTGGGATTCATGTAATCCACAATATAATAACTATAGCAAATGTAAGCCAATGATTTTCAATTGATGATTTTATAAATTATTATGTGCATGTATAGCATGATCCTTATGATCTTCTAAATGGTGAAATTGATGCAAAAGAATTTGAAGTTAATCCAGCATCATTTCGCAAATCCATTTTGAAAGAATGTGAAATTAGATCCCACAAAGTTACCAGGTACATAAGTATTTGTAATTTTCAAATTTTAATTAAATCCACAATGTTGATATTGCAATGTATGACAAATTAATCAATTCACTTTCTAGGTTGAAGAAATTTCAAGAAATGAAGGCAAGCTATAGATTATTTTATTATGCTTAATTTATTGATCTTTTTTAGTATGACTCAGATGTGAATAAAGTTTTGCGTAAATCAGAAGATGGTAGTAGACATCAAAGGTAAAGGTAGAGGTGTAGTGTCAACAAGAATATTCAAGAAAGATGACTTCCTTTGTGTGTATGCTGGAGAGTGTATATCATTCAAAGAAGCCAAGAGTAGAGAGAATGAGTATCTTAAATGTCCTGATGTTGGGTCCTATATGTATTACTTCACATTTGACAACAAGAAATTATGGTACTGATTATATAATAACTATATACCTTAACATTTAATGGGTGTTATATTTGCTATAGTGTTGATGCCACTAAGGATGATGGCCGCCTAGGACGACTATTTAACCATTCAAAGAAACATGCCAATGTTTATACTAAGGTTGTTTCAGTTGATAACAACCCACACATTTGCTTGATGGCTGGAAGTGATATCAATGAAGGTGATGAACTAGTGTATGACTATGGAGAAAAAAGCAAGGAAGCAACAACTGTGTACCCCTGGCTAAAAGAATGAAAACTGTACATCATTATGCTAAACATTTCCTTGTAATCACTGTATCAGTATTGATTGTTTAAAATATTATATTAATACAGTCATAGTTAATACTGATCAGAATCATGTGAGAAGAGAGTTCTGGGTATGAAGTATATTTACATATAATGCTAAACCTTATGTAAACCCGAAACCTAAGTTTAAACCCAAGAGCCGAATGATCAAAAGTGGTTGTAACTTGAAAATGAAGCAACAAATGTTACAAGTTTTGACAAAAATGAACTCAGCACATTAAAATACATCATATAAGAAAGTGTGGCAATTGTCAGAGATTTACTTTCCAATTTCATGCTTTTCACCGATATTCAGTAACAAACCTTCTTCAGTCACTATGTACTTCAACTCATTTTTTCCACAATGTCATTCAAAACATGTGCTGGGTTTATTATATAATTAATTTTTTGAGATTATGAGTGTGTGTCAAAATTAGATTCTTTCAAATATTTACCAAGTGAATTTAGCAGATAATAACTAATTAGAATTATTAAGAATTCCCTAGTTTTTTGCATCTATTTCTGTACCATAAATAAAGTTTGCAATGTCTCATAAAATTCTTTGCATTCATGTATGATAGAGATGACTTTATCCTTGAGAGAGTGGAATTTGCTTGCTCTACAACTTGAGTATTTATGCATGAGAACTGTGGATAAGTTGCAAGATTATATCCACAACTGCAACCTGTATATTTATAGTAATTCAAGGATTCAATATAAATATTTTATATACTTATTATATGTACCTATATGATTAGACCAATGGAAACGATCAACAAGAAACTGAGAATTTCTGAAAAAATCAGGTTCTCTATTTAAACATTAGTTGTGTGAGTTGCAACAGTTGTCATAAACAATTGTTTCAGGAGCTATGTATAATAGAGTAGAAAAAACCGTTCTGTATAATTTATATCCAATACAATAATTATAATGTTGCTAACCTTTTATACATCGTTCATATAGGAGAGTGAATGGTGTATCTGGTGACTCACGTACACGCATGGCTTGAAATCCATAGCATATACCTACAGAATAGTAGAGACGAATGTTAAGTTTGTGATAATTAAAGCCAATAATTTACCATGGTGACAGAAAAGAGTAAAAACTCCTGGAAGAAGAGATGGGTGACCAGCATTTTGTTTTGTACAGACAATGGTTCATTTACTACTATCTGCTTCATAGTTTCTTCTTCTGCGAATTAAAGGAAGAGTTGGGAAATAGCATAAGTTTTTGATTTCATCATCATATAGTACTCCAGATTCACTGAGATTGATGTCATCATCAGTAGATGGCACAACACTAAATGGCACTTGGGACTTGATGATCATTTCCTTCAATATCGGTGTAATAATTGAAGGATAATGACCCAAGACGAAGATTAAGTCAAATAGTACTGGGGTTGTCTCCTGGAGTTGTTTCATTCTCTGTAAATTAAAGAAGTTTGCATTCGTGTTTGCTATCTTTAATACAGCAATTTTAATAATAATAAACCATGATGAAGGTATTATGATGTGTATTTTATGTGAGTGTGTCTAAAATTAGTATTCATAATGCAAATAAGTGTGAGTACTTAGCAATACCTCAGGGTTTGTTAATATATCTTCATCACATAATTGATTTATTAGTGCAATAGATTTTTCATCGGAGGTATGAGGGCACCCACAGCAGAGGAGCTTTCCTATGGAATGGATGAAATTTCACCAATGTGATGGACACTGGTGTAATTTTGAAGTCAACCGTTGAGGTGTGGAAAGAGATTATAATTATTACCTTCCCTTTGGAATAATTACTTCATCAATTTCTTGATATCTTGTAAAGATATTGCTCCAAAAGTCAAACTGCCTCCTAAATGAAAGAGCTGTGGCATCCATGACTACTAAACTAGGATAAGGACCACAATTGCTGCATTGGAACCCGCATGAATAGTATATATCCAAAAGCTCCAAATAAGCATACCATGCAGAGCAAAAATGAATGTAATGTACAACATCTTTGAAATTGCTGTTTCCAGCATCTATGTATGACTGGTTAAGTACAGTATATTCAGTATATATAGTTGTCCTGCAACAGTAATATTTTATGTCATAACAAGTAACAAAGACTATTATAATCTTACCTTCCCATTAAGAAATGAAACATAAATTGCCGCAGCACCTCATATGTAAACAATAGAGTCTTCATATTAAGTAAACACATTTTTTCTCCATCATAATGAAGGCATCCTTCACAATCCTCAGTGTTGCATTTCAAGTAAAAAACTGAAATAATAATAAATCGTGATGAATGTGTGGCCATATTTACATGCATTAAGTGTTAAACAAAGACCTTTAGCTTGAACAAAGCAGTTCATAGTAACTATGTGAGCACCGGTGAATAAGCAAAGATCTTCACTCCAATTTATCAGTCCACATCTATTGCACACTGCAGTGGTCTCAGGTATAAGCATTGATAAACCATCCACAATGTTGAATCTACTACTTGAAGGCATTAATAGAATGCTGGAGAGGGTAGTTGTTAGGTCAAATGGAATTTTGTCTTTAGACATACACGATAAACTAGGTGCACTCTGTCTGGGAAGAATCTTATCTTCATTATGCTGGCAATATACTTGAAAAATTGGCAGTAAAGCTTTAGGAATGTCTTCATGATCTGTCACATTTGACAAAATTTGGAATAGACTAATTATATGTTTACATGATGTTTTGCTGTATCTGCATGTTGCACAAGTAATGATTGTGCTTCAGAAATGTATATAACCCCAAAGGTGTCTTCTACTTTCAGGCAAATAGCACCACAATTACCAACTTGTACGATTGAATCAGTAACCTGCATTACAAAGTGCAACTTAGTAAAAATCATTCTCGGATAATTAGACAGTATAGCTTACATGCATAACTGAATCAATATTCATTGAAGTATAGCTGTGATCTATATTATGGAGAGTACAATTTCGTCATATCACAGTACAATTATTAGCATAATAATACTTTACCTTCAAAATCCAAATCAGGCGTGATACAATGCACAGCGTCGACTTCCATCAGTATGTGAGTAACAGCAATGATATGAATGCAATGTGGAAAATCCTCAGAAAACTTGGCATAGTCACAATTGATCTTTGCACTGAGACTATTTAACAATCGTGAGTTATCAGAGTTACATGTGCAAGTATATAACCAATGCTTCCTATCTTCAAATTGTCTTCCAGAACGTGTTACAAATACATAAGAGTAGGGCTAAAGGAAGTAATTAGTGAAAAGAATAATGACTTAATTGAGCCATTAGGTTGCTAGAGTCCACGTTTTAACTTTTAACTTACTGATTAATACTATATTATAATAATTATTGTCTTTAGCATGCACTGTACTAACTTTTAGTGATAAAGTTGTGTATGAGAACTCCTGTACAACAAATTCCCTAAATGAATGATCACATGGGACTATTTCATGATTGGTTATCAGCAAATGTATATACATGTCCATATCAGACAGTGATGAAACAATACCACTTTCACTATTGCTAGTTGAGACCTGCTAATGTAAAATAGTTATAACATAATACATTTCATTCCATGAACTAATGTGTGTACTGTGTAGCATAATATATCTTTACTTTGCTACTTTCTATAGATGGTTGATCATCTGGTGAGCCAAGCAAATTTTCCAGGTGCCAGTCTGTGGTCATAGAAATATCGCACATTACATGCATTCTATAATTTCTATTCTGAAATGAAATATGATGCTAGCTCTATATTGGTTTGTAATGAATGTAGGATTAATGTATAGTATGCCATGCTGTATAAATTCTATGCACGAATTATATGTATATCTAATTAATAATTATATATATTACCACTATTGAAAGAATCATCTCCATCCTTATGATCATCTTGCATACACTTTATAGACTTGCTGCTTTCATCTATAAAATTGATGATTTGCCAATGAAAGTGCATACATAGTCTAGCTGATTAAATTTAAAAATGGGTTGTGCTATCAAAAACTGTTTACTTTTTACTACAGGAGTAGTTGCAGATAATCGAAGCTTGTTTCTTTTCAAGATACCATCAGCAGCAAAATTAAACCTGTGATTTCAAACATATGTGACCGAATTTGCGAAAATCAGGCTTCTGGGATAATTATTAATTTTGAGATATGAGTGAAAATAGACAGTTATGGCTTACTCGGGTGATTACTGTTTTACTACATAAAAAGCTTCATTAATATCTTACCTATTCACTCATACCTTCAGAGAAATTCGAAGACATCTCTGTGCTTTGCTAGCCACTCCTAAAAAAGTTTTTAGTCATTACGTTTAATGATTATTTAATTGCATTTTTCTCAAAATGAAGGATTTGTGACTACATCGGTTTAATCCCCCGCTGTAGCTTTGTCTTTTGTGTGATTGGGATGTATCATATATCATTCTGGAGCTAATTGAATACTCTATTCAGGTAATACAAAAAATCAATTTTGAAATTTTATCCCATAAGCCTGATTTTTGCAAATTCGGTCACATATATAGACCTATAATATTAAGGTTGTAGTCTTTTCCGTGGGCGGATGCTACTCCAATCAGTTTCTAGTCTTGCAAGCTTCTTGCTGCATACAATCTGGTTCCATTCTGTATTTTTTGGAAGCCACACCCACCCGGGGGTATAATTATTGGGCCTAAATGTTTTGACTGATAGTTTATTTTCAGAAACAAACCTAAACACGCCCCACGGGTCGTGGAGGGGGCGGTGGGTGGGAAACAATGGCGGGTAACTGTAGTTGCTCTCTGAGAAAGATCGGAGTTTGATAGTGCCTAGAAAGGTAGATTTTATGGTTTCAGTGAAAAGCTACAGAATTCAGCTTTCTTCAGCCTCTTGTAACTATAAAAGTAAAATGAATTTCCAGAAAACGGCTCTATTTGTTTTCTGTAAATGCATTGTACTTGGTGCACGCCATGATTGGTGGGCGTGGCTTTCTCGGTTTTGTACTTATTGAGATTGCAAAAATGGACATTTTATATATGTTTTATCAATTCCAGGACCCTATAAAGGTGATTAGAAGATATGAAGATTGCAGGTTAGAGTCATATTATATAATATTCTATTTTGAAACTGATTGGAGTCGCATCCGCCCACTCCCTAGTACCACCTTAATGTTATTATGAAAAACATTAATGATATATTATATTAAATACAATGTGAAAAAATTAATTTGCATAGTATCACAAGCCTGTCATCTGAGCCTTTTCGACAATCCTTTCTAAGAGCATCTCTAGTCAATATTTCACCTTTTCTCATCTAATGACATAATTATTGCAAATATCTACTAATTTCCACATTACATAAACTAATTACCTTTCTAGCAGAAGAAATATGAACAGGTTTCTTGAAGATGAAAGTAGAAGTAGAAATTTTTTTATTGTCTGGTTTGCACTAAGAGTAAATGTTTAGATTAACATCCTATGCAATAATAATTGTATAACTATGAGTACATTGGATTTCTGCATGCATGGAACTAATTCAAGTGTAATATAAATCCAAAACCATACAATAATGAATATAAGGGAAATTAATAGTTCCTATTAAAGCCCAGCCATTGCCACTTAACCTTGTGTCCTGTTATATGTGTAGTTTGTAATAATCATCTGGATGTGATTGATGTCACATGCAATAATAATTCTTATTCATTCATTTATTTGACGTTCCTCTATCTATCTATCTATCTATCTATCTATCTCTCTATCTAGCTGTCTATCTATCAGTCTTGCTTAAGGATAATCGAAGGTTTATAGAGCCTTCAGTCTTTCTTGGTGCCAATTTAGAACAAGGGTAACGATCAGCTGTTTGCATGTGTACTTTGTTATAATTTACATGTATTATTATACTGCTTAACTGTGTGCATATAGTTCCATTCAAAGCCCAGCCATCCATCCCCACTTAACCTGGACAACTAGGTATTCATATATACATCAATGTTTGAACTGTGTGCATTCCCGTTGTGTTTGCATATAGTTCCTATTAAAACCCAGCCATCCCCACTTAACCTTGTGTCCTGTTATATGTGTAGTTTGTAATAATCATCTGGATGTGATTGATGTCACATGCAATAATAATTCTTATTCATTCATTTATTTGACGTTCCTCTCTCTTCTCTTCCTCTTCTTCTATCTATCTATCTATATCTATCTATCTATCTATCTATCTCTCTCTCTATCTAGCTGTCTATCTATCAGTCTTGCTTAAGGATAATCGAAGGTTTATAGAGCCTTCAGTCTTTCTTGGTGCCAATTTAGAACAAGGGTAAGGATCAGCTGTTTGCATGTGTACTTTGTTATAATTTACATTTATTATTATACTGCTTAACTGTGTGCATATAGTTCCATTTAAAGCCCAGCCACCATCCCCACTTAACCTGGACAACTTGGTATTCATATATACATAAATGTGTGAACTGTGTGCATTCCCGTTGTGTTTGCATATAGTTCCTATTAAACCCCACTTAACCTTGTGTCCTGTTATATGTGTAGTTTGTAATAATCATCTGGATGTGATTGATGTCACATGCAATAATAATTCTTATTCATTCATTTATTTGACGTTCCTCTATCTATCTATCTATCTATCTATCTATCTATCTCTCTATCTAGCTGTCTATCTATCAGTCTTGCTTAAGGATAATCGAAGGTTTATAAGAGCCTTCAGTCTTTCTTGGTGCCAATTTAGAACAAGGGAACAAGGGTAAGGATCAGCTGTTTGCATGTGTACTTTGTTATAATTTACATGTATTATTATACTGCTTAACTGTGTGCATATAGTTCCTATTAAAGCCCAGCCATCCCCACTTAACCTTGGACGGACAACTTGGTATTCATATATACATAACTGTGTGAACTGTGTGCATTCCCGTTGTGTTTGCATATAGTTCCTATTAAAGCCCAGCCATTGCCACTTAACCTTGTGTCCTGTTATGGAATTTAATGTGTTAATTGATGGAGAACAACACTTGATTCATACAATATGTGATAATCTATGTGTTAATCTCACCTCAGGAAACTTCAGTTAACACATTATCATGTACAGAAATGGGATAGCAAAGTCAAAAATCCACAAACCAGATTGGGAGGGTATCAGAAACCAATAATCAGTTTGACATACATACTGTATGTATGTTGGGTAATGGTATCATTAACATGATAATTTTTATTACTAAGTTAGAAAAATATTAATTATATTATATGTAAACATTATTATTCTATAGTTGTCGTCTCTTCTTCGACCATTTACAGGCATATAGGTCCTATTAAAGCCCAGCCATGTGATATATGCACACTTACTTACTCCTGTTATTAATTGGATGCACCCATTCCCGCTTAACAGCTTCATATTAATTTACTAATGTTAAGATTAAAATATTTTACTGACAAAAGCAGAGAAAAAGGAAAAAGTTAAAACCTATTTTAAAAACTTATTTAGCTAATATAATTATTTAACTTTATAATTATAGTACAGTAATTCTAAAATATTTGTTTATGTATAGTAAAATATGTATAGTAAAATATGTATAGTAAAATATGTATAGTAAATTATGTATAGTAAAATATGTATAGTAAAATATGTATAGTAAAATATTTGTTTATGTATAGTAAAAAAATACATAAATTTAGTCTTTTTTCTCTCCTGTACTTCCTCCACTATTCTCTCCTGATCTACTTCCTCCACTATTCACTCCTGATCTACTTACTCCACTATTCACTCCTTTCCTACCTCCACCTTTTGCTCTCTCTTTCCTTTCTTTTTCTTGCCTATCCTGGTTTAGCCATACATGAAATCTTTCCTTTTCTATTTTGCATTTGGCACAGATCCATATGTGGTGGCAACATCGATAGCAATTACAGTTTTTACAGGTACCTTCTCTGTGCTTTGTTTCAGTTCTCTGCTTTTTTGCTTCTGGTTCTTTATCACTCATTTCCTTCCATTTTTGCTTCATCAATTCTATAATTTCTTGAGGTAATTCTCTTTCTGCCATGACTATAAATGAACACTTTCAAACTGTGCTTGTCTTTTATACCCTTTCTAAATATTGCATTCCTTTCATCCTTTAGCTGTAAACACCTTCATGATCAGAGAAATTGAATTTATAGGTGTTTAATCATGAAGCTATACCACTGTACCATAAAGCTGTACATGCAATATCAAAGAAATTCAACTTCATAATAATTATTAGTAACAAGCAATTAATTAAAGAACTATTTTATATTATGTACGCTTTTACTTACTTACATGCCCAGCCACGTGACATATACACATATGTACTTACCTGTTTGTAATAATTTACATGTATAATATGCTGCTTAACTGTGTGCTAGAATTTTGGAGGTGTTATAAGTCTAAAATGAATATAGTTGTGAGAACCACAACACCCTACAGGAGGCTATATTTTGGTAAGCTACATGTACATGTAAATTAGTCAAATTTTGTGTTGTATCATTAATTGTTCTATCCAGCTAGGTTGCATTTAAAGGGTACTGTACTCTTTCTACCCTTGTGTGTGCCTTTCATTACTCCTAAATGTCAAAAGGACAGTTTAAACTGACATTACTCATTTTCTACAAGTTAAAAGCAAACAAGTGTATACATGTGTGAGTGCGGTAGAGGGTATACCATAACTAATAATTATTATTAAGTGCCCAGTTAAAATGTTTGTAGAAAACACTCCACAGCTAGTACATAGATGTACATGTATATAAACTAAATTGAACTAACCAGTGCTGGAAATGCTTCATCCAAGTCTCTCTGTGCATCATCAGCAATGGTTTGTGTCTCTTCACCTTTAATATTTGCTTCTTTTCTTCTCTTTGAACTACTTCTTTTGCAATAGCTATGTCTTTCTTAATCTGTTCCATTGACTCATCGGTTTCTATTTGCGCTTGTTCAAGCAATGGTTGCATCTCCTCTAGTTCTATCTGAACTTCCTCTGATGCACTCAACAACTAATCAAAAGAAAGTGTTATATACGATACTTAATTGCTGAAATAAAGGTACAAATACTAGATAGAATAATAAAATGAATGGATGAACGATAAATAGATCTGTACAGTGTACATGTATATACACCAGAAGTGGTAGGGTTGTGGCACTAAAGGCACTAAAGAAGGTTTTGGAAGAGCCTTTGAGACCTCCAGGACAGCATCAAGCAACAGACTAGTCAACTGTTGAAACTAGTTCCAGTGTAACTCAACCCACACAACAGACTTCAATGATGTCAGGAGTTGTGAAGCCAATGGGTAGATGTCAACCACACCTATTGCTCCACCCTCTAAACCTAATGATACTTTATTATGGGTATGCTCATAGGTATAAAAATATGGTGGAAATGAGTATTCTTTCATTTATTTATAACAGATGAAAATGTTCTATACAACCTTACAGCCCCTAAGAAACTCACATAGTTTGATTTCCATTTAGAAATTTCCACAAGACTTCTTCAGGGAATTCCTCATCGCACTCAACAGCACTGTATATAACAACAAAAAAAAAAGATTACAGACATAGTAATGATAGTATCAATGGAAGTGCTGCTAAGTACTTCTACATGATGCCTTGGAAGTATTTCACACCCAACTCACATATGACTGCTGGTAATGTTAACACTATATATTATCACTTGACATACATGTACATGTATAATAAATGGAAATATATCCTTAACCGTGCATACACATTACTGGTATATTATATACGTGACCGTGGATGCGAAAATCAGTCATTTGTAAAGTAAGAATTTTGTCAAACACTTATATTCAAATGCTCATTATTCAGTGATTTTGTATAGTTGGCCAATATAATCTTGTAGACATGAAGAGCAACTATTCCTCCACCTATATTCCAAGTTTAGTAAGTTACCTGTGTAAAATAGCTGAGAAACGAGCATTTGAATAAGCAGTTGACAAAAATCTTATTTTACAAATGATATCCACGGTCACATATATATATATATTATATTATATTATAATAAATATTCATTCTAAGTACAGTATATATAATGTAATTAACAATTCAGAGTCCAAGGATACGAAATTAGCACATATAGACGCACAAACTTACAGTTCATTACTTTCATATTCTTTTGTTTCAACACCGTAGTCTCCATGTTGTATGAATGTGGTTTCAAAATACAGCCTCATTCCAATGTAAAAGTAGGTGTGGATTCATTACCCACACATAATTAAACAAAATTTAATAACCAAAATAATGTATAATAGTACTAAACTAATAAATGTACTATATATTTAACCAGGAGCCCATAATGACGTTGACCACAAAGCGTAAGAGTACGCTTTGTGGTCAACGTCATTATGGGCTCCTGATTTAACTGAACTCCTAGTTTATCTATAATTGTATCTTTAATGGTTTGTTTAATCATATCAGCTGCATCTACAAATGGACCACCTATTTTATAAAATACACTTAAAATACACTTAAAAACTTCACACAGTGTTTCTCAACATCTTCCAGTTTAGATCTGAATGCAAATCCAGATAAGAATGAACTCATAATACCGTCAAATGTTGGATTCTTCTCTACAGCATGAGGTATTAGTCCAGCTGCATACATCTCACTAGATACAGTCCTCAATACTCCCTCAAATAATTCTGATAATTCAGGATGATATGCTTGCATTAATTCCTTAATACATCGTATAACTTGTTTAGTATCAACAGTAGATCTATTAATATCTGTGAATATAATCAGTAAATTATAATAATAAATAGTAATATAATATTTAGTCTTCATAAATTCATACTAGTGATGCTCTAGTTATTATTGGTCATTATTTTTTAGTATTGGTATTGGTTATATTTGGCAGATGTAACTGATATTGTAAAAACTGAACACATAATGTCATTTCTTGTGATTATAGCATTAATTGCTTTTATAATACTCATAACTATTGAGAAAATGCTGATTTTCATTGAAAGAATCAGAATATCACATTGCTATGGGTTATTGGTATCGGTTGTCGATACCTCCTAAAGTAATTATCAGCTTATTGGAATATCGGTAAAAGTCTCATATTGGTGCATCATTACTTCATGGTTCATCCATGATTTACACAGATGAAAACATTTACCTAATTAAATATTCATGATGTATATTCATTAATAATGCTGATTAGCCATGATTAGAAAACATACCATAAAAATTACTATAGTCATGAATGTACAGAGAATGGATTAGCCATGACCAGTCCTGACATACCTGTACTAGATGTAGTATTCACTGGTATATGTATAGATTGAGGTGTTTTATGTCTTGTAGTTTCTAGAGTATAACAGAATCAGGTGATTATTTATTTACACGGATATTACTGTAATACCTGTAGTACTAGAGGTGTCTAGGAAACGATTAATACATATTTCCTTAGTGTCAGGATCTATTCCATTCAGCCCACCATTATAACTCAAGAGCTTTTCAGCATTATCTGTTATTTCACCCCATACAGTTATTAAACACTCGTCTTGCTGCTTTCCTGCAGCTAACGAAGCATGTTTTTGGTATCAATGGCTTACTTAGAAGGTCTTCTGTATAACTAAGTAATTAAAAGTTAAATTTCACGCGCTAGTCAAAAGGTGGGCGTTGCCCGTCGACTACTATACTTACAAACGTTCGCATATCTCTCTACCTGCAGATAGCGAAGTATAAATTTTACATCAATGGGTTTGTTAAAGACTCTTTTTTCCACAAAATAAGTTAGAATGTTGAGTCTTATAAAATATGAGAGTTATAGTGCTGAAAATGCTGATTAGATATTAAGCGCTCCGCCCACACAAAATTTCTTAATTAAATTTGGGGTTAATAACGAAAACGCTTCCCTATAATTGCTTTCCACGGGGTTTAATGTAACCCTTTCAGTTTTTTTAATGTTGTAATTTTACAACATCCTGTCAGAGAGGAAGTGTATCCAACTTAATAGAATACTGAATTGAAACTGCAATTCACGGGATCTTGGATGTACCACGCCCCAAATTACTGTAGATTACGAGAGTATGCCAATGTGGCATGTCGGCATTCTATTGTCAAAAACGCCCACGCTTTGTTGGATGTGGTCGGGCGGTGCTTTGATTCAAGTGTCCGCCCTTTGATGTTACTTTGAAGTTAGCTTAGAAGTAAAAGGAGATCAGAATGGGATGTTGATGTATGTGTGATGTATAGACTTGCTTTCTAGCTGGTTCTAGTGAGAGAGAAAGGGATGTTGGGAGAATAAGTGAAAAATACCGTTCGCTTGTAGACTTGAGTGGATGCTGTGCTTGCAGTAATTGGTAAGCAAGGTTGGGGTGAGTGTTTGATTGCTCCAGGAGGTCCAGAATGTTGCAAAGAAGCTGCATTTGTGATGCTGAGCCACACCTCACACATTATATGCTTGATCAAGGTGGGTGTGGTTATAATAATTTCGAATATGTCTCTGTTGCGTGGATGCGAAAATCAGTCATTTGTCAAATAAGAATTTTGTCAAACGCTTATATTCAAATGCTCATTATTGAGTGATTTTGCATAGTTGGCCAATACAATTTTGTAGACGAGAAGAGCAACTATTGCTCTACCTTTATTTCAAGCTTAGTAAGTTGGCTTTGTAAAATAACTGAGAAATAAGCATTTGAATATAAGCAGTTGACAAAAATCTTATTTTACAAATGACTGATTTTCGCATCCACGGTCACATATATGTTTGTGTCACTTGCGCGACTATGCGTTATATACGTAACGTAGTTAAGGAAGTTGCTTCATTCCCGGGGGGCTCGGTCAATTAATGGGCGTGGCGCGTAAAAGAACGCGCGTTCTAGGCTCTTCGAGCTACAGACAAGCCAGGAAGATTCAGAAACTGCTAATAACTGTTGTATATAGCAGAGAAACAGTATAAATATTATGCAAGAATCTTTAACAAGTAAGTATAATAAGTTGTTAAGTTTCAGATATGAGGAAGTCATCATTTAGAACCTTGTAGGAATATTTCAGTCAGTTCATCAAAGATCTGTGTACTTAGACTGCAATCAGGCTTACACTAATACATAGTCATCACAAAGCAAATATGGGGATGTTTTTTTTCTCTGTATACACTTGTTTTAATTATGGTTGGTAAAGAGTTAAAAAGCAAAGAGGTGGGCGTTGCCTGCATAACTACTAGCACTAGCCTTGCTCTTCTCCTACTGATAGCGAAGCATAAATTTTACATCAATGGCTTTGCTAACAACTCTTCTTTCCAGCAAAGTAAGTTAGAATCTAAAATCTTATACATTATCACCTAAAAATATCAAATATTAAGCGCTCCACCCACACATATGAGCGTTCTATTGTATTGTGGCCATACTTATGGATGTGGAAACTTCTATCGCCCACACATTTTTTAATAATTTCAATTATAAAGTTTTGGTGCTCTTTTGTTTCTGAGCTATTCTTCACTATTCCCCAACAAAGAATGGCAAAGGCACAAGTAAAGAACATTTCTACATCATCCAGTAACGCAGAGAAGTTTCTGGATCGTTGCAGTAGTAATATGTTTGCTGAAATTGCTGACCGTTTTTGACCTTTTCGATGATTGTGGAGAAACAGTCATAACAGCGAGACAACTGCAGACGATATCCATTTTGTCAGTAAACATCTGAATGGTTCTATAACATACTGGTTGTAGTATATTTTAGCGAAACAGTTGACTCTTGACTTCACTGTTGAGTACTGACCTTTCAAATGCAGATGTTTGTTTGATACTTTGTTGCTCTTTCAGAGCTTTTAATATTTAGTTACACATCAGGAACAAATGAAGGTAAGCACACTTATATAATTATATATATGTGTGATATAATCATGTCATAATGATAATAATATAATACACTATAACAAAGGTCTTCACCACTATCCTCCATCTTATATAGGCTCGTAGAAATCATACTCATCAGTCCAGTTTCTCATCTTCCAAATGTTTACTATATTTTCATCTTCCAGTACATCTTCAACATTAGTCATGTCATATTTGTATACTATATCATTTTATAATAAGTATACATAATAATAATTATTATAGTTAATATGGATAATAATATTAATAATAATAATTATACAAGCATGTTATAAATATTCATATATTTTCAATGCAACAGTTGTTGTTTCTAGCGACTTAATTTAATAACCACAAGAATGTAATCAACACGAATTGGGTTTTTAATTGATTTGGGGTGGACAGCTTAAGAATGGCTTGTAAATACAAAAAAATCGCAATTATATATATAGCAAAAATTATAGTAGGCTTTACTCAAGGTACTAGTTTTCTAACAGCTTTCTCAAATTCTGTTAATTATAATGACAAATCACTTCACAACTGAAACTTTATATTTTACTAATCACACATAATAACACACTATACAATACTAATAGTTAATACATGTTGTATTATTACACATTAATATTTAACTCAATACCTAGTCTACTATTAATAATATCATGAATATCTTCTTTAAGATGTTCAGCAGCAAATACAAATGGACCTTGCATTTCTAATAGTACTCTTAAGAATTTAATAATATGATTTATAATTGTATCAGCTTTTCTCATAAAAACCATTCCAGAAGTGAAGTCGTTAATTAACAGATGAAATGTTGGTTTCTTAGCAACATGACGAGATATTAGACCAGCTTGTAACATTTCACTGGCTATGACATCTATGGAATCTTCAAATAGACTACCAAGTGAAGAATAGTTTTGATCAAAAACTAGTTTAATACACTCTACTAGTTGATGAGGATCAACTTGAGTCAGGTTATTACCTGCTAGAAAATAATATAGGACTTTTAATATCATTAAATAAATCCATAGAGAAGATTATGATTGATGAAGCCACAAGAGCTGTAATCATCATAATGTATAGTTACTATTGTACCTAGCTATTCAGGAGGTTGTAAAGCCACATTAGAGATCCCTCTACTTTCGTAAAAAAATCCATATAAGTTATCAATAGGCAAGTCACACAAGTATATAAAGGTATATTGTAATGATGTAATCATAGTTAAACTACAGATTATTATCATTGGCATCAAAACTTATACTAAGGCTATATACCTGTTGTCAAAGACTAGAACACAAATTATAGAATTACATGTTTTATTTTATATGACCAATTGAAGAACCAAACAACATTCCAATAATGTGTATTTAATAACTGCTTATATACACTGATCTGCCTCTAAAATAAACAGTTATTGTAGTTGTAATAACACATTAATGTACAGAACAGGGAATACAAATTCCCAGGATATCCCCACATCCATTACTACATACCTGAAGTATTCACTGGTATATGTATAGATTGAGGTGTTTTATGACTTGTAGTTTCTAGTGTATAACAGAATCACATGATTATTTATTCACACAGTTATTATTATAATACCTGTAGTACTGGAGGTGTCTAGGAAACGATTAATACATATTTCCTTAGTGTCAGAATCTATTCCAATCAGCCCAACACTATAACTCAAGAGCTTTTCAGCATTATCTTTTATTTCACCCCATACAGTTATTAAACAAGATGGAGGAATTGGTAGCTCTTGTGATCCAAATAGATCAGCATCTCTTTTAGTAAGCTATATAATAATAATAATAATAATATAAAGATACATGTATCACATGATTAATTACTCTTAATGGTCTTTTATGAGGAACTAATGTCCATCCTTTAACTGATCTTTCTTGTTGTATATTCATATCTAGTTCAATATATCCATTGACAGGATCTATGAACTGAAATCTTATCATTTTATCTTTTGAATGTTCAGCTTCAACATACTATTAGAATAATATAATAATAATTAATAATGATTATAATTATATTATAATACCTTCATAAATGCATTGACATCTCTGATAATCATTAACTTTGCTAACCACCTGTTAAAACCAGTTCTCACATAATAGATCTGACCAGTGTAACTTCGAGTACCTATAATAATATAATGATGATGATAATACATTAGTATACATTACTGAACTACCTTTCACTTGTGGTTTATCCTTTACACTATCATCACCTGATGACTCATTTTCCTGTGAAGAAGGAGGAGGAGGAGGTGGGGGAGGTGTGGTATCTTCTACTATTGCATTCTTACAATAGTGTATTCGTTGTATACTGGCATATCTTTTACCAGGAGAGAACACTCCTCCTTCAACAAACTCAAACTTGTTTGGATCATGTCGATGGGTTTTAGCTGTTGAAACAAAGCTCAAATATTTCCCCTGTTCTTTATTGGTCAGGTTGACACAATGTTGTATTTCCATTTCAACAGGTTCAAGAAGCTTTTTAGCAAATGCCACAGCATATACTGCACTAACAAGCTCTGTACCCTCTGGAAACTGGAATTTACCACCCACTAAAGCTTTGACCACCACCTCACAAGTATCTGATGGAGAGACAGCACCTTGTGGAAAACGTAATCTGAAGCCATATTCTTCCCAGTTGAGGGACTGGGGTTTATCCCCTTGAATAAGGAAGAGTGTTTCTCCAGCCACATGAACACCATCAAGATGATCTGATAAATATAATAATAAATACTAGTAACTAATAGGAATTATTATTAACAATTAACCTGTTACTGGTATCATGTAGCTGAACTGAACTGCAGCATCTCTATGATACTTGATAACCTCTGAATCATGTGAGGAGGAGATCCTCAATTCCTCAATCTTCTTAAACTCCTCCATTTGTACTTTCAGTTGCTTCATCTGATCTCTCTCTATCTCTAACATACTTTGTAGTTCCTCTACTTGAGAAGATTTATTAGTAATTGTGGATTGTAGAGTCATAACTTCTATATAATAAAACACATCATGAAGTTATGTTAGCTACAATGTAACACATGATTTACGTTTTTTCATTCTCTCCTCCTTCATTTCTAACATACTCTGTAATTCCTCAATTTGTTCATTCTTACTAGCAACCATCACCTGAAGTGACTCATTCTCTAATATAATCTAGTTTAAAATACTGGTAATACTGGTAATACTGGTAATACTGGTAATACTAGTAATACTGGTAATACTGGTAATACTTGTAATACTGGTAATACTAGTAATACTGGTAATACTGGTAATACTGGTAATACTGGTAATACTGGTAATACTAGTAATACTCAACTAACCTTCCTGAAGTATTATTGTTTTATCACTAATGAGTGATTTGTCATCATCTACAGGTTTTGATTTCTCTTCTTCTAAGGTTCTGTTTCTTCAGTCTCTTTATCCCCTTCCAATATCTCCATATCTTCCTCATCTAATGAAATATATAATACTAATATTCAATAGTATTGCTTATATGATAATCACTAATTATTATAATAATTATAATATAATAATGTATAATTTTGACCTTCTTTCAATAGTTGTATCTCATCATTTGATGTCATGTCTGGTTTATCCTCATCTATAGGTTTTGGTACTTCCTCTCTTATTGTTTCTCTTTCATCAATTTTCTTATTTCCTTCCATTACTTCAATAATTTCCTCATCTAATGATAACATGTAACATATTCATAGTATGTGTATTAATATAAACCTGATGTAATGGTAGATGTGTGTGTAAGTGTCTTTTTCAATAGAATAATTCGTTTCTTTGAGTCATCCAGTTCTTGTGATTTAGCTAATGATATTGTCTTTTGGATTTCTAATAACTTGTGAGATTCTTGTAATTCTAAAACAAAATCATCACATGATAAATTATTATTAAGTGATTATATTATCTCACGTTTGTTCAACATGTCCACTGTATATTTAAGAGATGATTCACTAGACTGTAACAAAGTAAGTTTCATATCTTTCTCTTTCGCATCAGTACTCCATTTCTCTGCTTCTTTTTCACGTATTATCACATCTCTTGTTTTATACCAGTACTGTTCACTATCCCAAATACGTTTCAATATCCACTCATCATCACTATACTCTATATGATAATAATGATAATAATAATAATAATAATAATATGATAAACGTATTCCAATGATTGCTTTCTGGTGTCCAAAATTCATTAATCATGGCTGTCTCTCATGCCTGAAGCCCAACAGCCTATTATAGTTATTATTTGCATTATGCAGTCTCCTTACTTGTAAAACATTAGAAATATATTTCAGATGGAAGAGCTATTAGTTCCAGTTTCTATACAAACTACAAACCTGTAGTTTTCTTCTATCTGGACTACAGATATCGAGCGTGTGTTCTATTATGTGCCACACCCATTAATTGAGTGATCTCCCTGGAATGACACTACTTTCTTAACTATGTAGCATGTATACAACTCATATTCATGTAAGTGCATAATAATGTATATATAAATATACACCAAACCCATAGCAATCATATAATATACTCTGTCCATGGTTTCATACAGGATATTTTGTTAGGGAGGGGAAATAAGCGATCACATGAGGCACACTGGGGTTGTCTGGTTTCTGGGAGTGCTCGATCCCCAGCAAATATTGAAAACATTTAGGCTTTTTGAGTTACTTCTGGTGCCCCAGAAGGCTTGTAACTGAGATGTTTTTGCACATTGAAATAAATTTGGTCTGAAATCCAGGGGTGGTTGGGGGTAACTCAAGTTACGTAGCTGTATGAAACCCTACTCTGATCAAAATTTTGTTAGCTTTCAAAACAAAATGTCATCATATTTTGGAGGCTATTTTAAATTGCTATATATTCTATCCATTTTGCATATATATATGCAGAACTGTGGAGTATAATAATAATATTATCCACTATATTTGTGAAATGTACATACAATATATCATATACTCATAATATCAATTACATGTATTATAATAATAAAGGTGTGTCATTACATGTGTATACATGTACATTACACTAACTACACATTATAAGGTTTCACTATTTCCATGTAACATTATTAATTAAATTAGGTTTAAATCACTTGTGATAACAAGAGAACAATCATCCATACATACATATATACATACATACATACATACATACATACATAGACATGAAAACATACATACATATACATACATACATACATACAACATACGCACATACATACATACATACATACATACATACATACATACATACATACCTACATACACACATACATATACACAAACATACATACAACATATATATATACATACATACATACATACATACACACATACGTACATATATACATATATAAATACGTACATACTTGCATACATACGTACATACGTACGTAAGTACGTACGTACATACGTACGTACATACTTACGTACGTACGTACATACATATATACATACATACACATTATATTATTAGTAGTATCAAGTTTCTAAGGAATGTAATTAAATGTTATCATAATTATCATATTATAATAATAAAGGTGTGTCTTCACATGTATATACTAGTATATGTATTTATATAATAATTATATATTTATGTGTGGAACACTTATTAGGTTTCAATGCACAATAATGTGATAACATTTACTAATGAACTCAAGTGAGTATGTGTGTAAATATTAATTATATATATATATATATACATACATATAATTGTGTATATGAATATAATTATATATAATACTATACACTTGCATATATTACTTACACACATACATATATACACCTACATACATACATGTAACACATAACACATCATAAACGAAATACTAAGTATTCAGGTATTATACATGTACATATGTGTGTATGCATGTACGTACATACATACATGCTTGCATACATGTACATAGATACATACACATGTATGCATGCATATCTAAGTGCTTATGTACATGTACATACATATGTGCCTAGCATGATAGCAAAAGCTGTAGAAATGATCAACAAACAAACAGCCACAATAACATGTATGTTTGTATGTATGTACATACACACGTACATACATACATACTTGTACTGTATACCTACATACACATGTACCTGTACATACATACATACATACAAACATATACACATACACTGATACATACATACATACATGGATGTACATACATACATAAATACACACATATACACATACATGCCTCCACGAGTCTTCTCAAGTCTGGAAACAGTAACCATGAGTTATAAACATTGTGATAACTTTATAACCGAAAGGTTTAAGAAGAATTCCTACGTTATTTTTTTTCCTTGTATAATTTGAAGTCTACCAGTACCCCTTTTGAAATGTCAATGTTTTTATTTTTCCAGAAAAATTGCTAACACACACACACACACACACACAGACAAAACGATTACCGTACCCTTCCGCCTGCGCTACGCGGCGAGGGTAATAATAATTATATCACATGATATTAATCATCAACCTAAGATAGTGACGTCACATCCTGTCACTAGAATATCAGTCTTATGAGATTGATTGTGTTCTTTGTATCCTTGATTATGATCCACACTCTATTATTAGATATTGATATGGTGTTATTGAGTGGTTAAATCTCTTAGTAGCACATTCAGTACTACTTGCAATAATACTAATAATAGTAGTGCTGAAAATAGGACTTCTATTAGTAGTGAATGTAGTACTAGTAGTATTACAGCATGAAGTACTAATATTAATACTGAATGTATACATATAGCACTACTAGAACTGAATATATTGGTTGTGAATGAAGTGCTACTAGAATTGCTCAATGAAGTGTTACTAGTTATACTTAATGAAGTACTATTATTAGTACTGAATGTAGTACTAATATTAGTACTGAATGTAGTACTACTAGTAGTACTGAATATAGTACTGCTAGTAGTACTGAATGTAGTACTACTAGTAGTACTGAATATAGTACTGCTAGTAGTACTGAATGTAGTACTGAATGTAGTACTACTAGTAGTACTGAATGTAGTACTACTAGTAGAATGTATAACTAAATTACATGCTACAGTAATCTTCAAAATAAATGGAAGTTTAGGCTCTTGTCTTGTCTCCAGACTTGTCATCTCTACAGTCTCATCAATTATGCATTCCATATTCTCCAGTCTCATCAATTCTCCAGTCCAATCAATTTCCAGTCTTCCCTCTCATCAAGTCTTCAGATGATAGTATTGCTTCAATAATTATTATCTTAATAATAAAACAAATTATAAGAAACAATAAAATAAACAATGACATTATAAATCAAAAATATATTCCAATGAGAATAGAATCTCCAGATTGACATACATCCTGTCTGTTTGTTGTTCCATTGTGATGTACAACTTTCAGTTTTCTTTCATAACTCTTTACCTTTTAGGGAATATCAGGATGAAGATGATTATCTATCTGACATGATGCCTCATGAGATACTGTAGATACATTTGTGAAGTGTGGAGTTAATCTGTATTTGACATTGTATAATGTGCAAGTCCTTCTAACACACATATACAAACTGTACTGTACTGTACTGTACTGTACTGTACTGTGCTGTACTGTGCTGTACTGTGCTGTACTGTACTGTACTGTGCTGTACTGTACTGTACTTTACTGTACTGTGCTGTACTGTACTGTACTGTTACTACTGTACTGTAGTATGTTAAATATACTGTGTTAAGTATACTATGATGTAATTCACAATATGCAAGTATAAACACATCAAAAGTGATCTAATTATCCTGTTGGAACTAATGAAAGCTGACCTTTCAAGTAGATGGCCACACAATACACAAGTTAACACTTAAACAAGTTTAAAATCAGCTACCACAATTACTCACTTACTCACACCTATCCACAGTGACATTAAAGGGAACTTGCAATGACTTATGAAACTCTCCTAATGAATGGTTAAAACAAGTGTATATAGAGAAAAAAACATCCCTATATTTGCTTTGTGATGACTATGTATTAAGCATTGCTGATGGCACTAGTGTCTCTACCTTTCTGTGTACTCCTGGGGCCTGAAGACGTAAGTGTAAGCCTAATTGCAGTCTAAATACACAGATGTCTGATGAACTGACTGAGGTACTCCTTCAAGGTTCTAAATGATGACTTCCTCGTGTCTGAAACTCAACAACTTATCATACTTACTTGTTAAAGATTCTTGCATAATATCTATACTGTTTCTCTGCTATATACAACAGTTATTAGCAGTTTTACATCCTTTCTGAATCTTCCTGGCTGGTCTGTAGCTCTGTTAGCTCAAACGCGCGTTCTTTTACGCGCCACTCCCATTAATTGACCGAGCCCCCGGGAATGACGCAACTTCCTTAACTACGTATACAACGCATAGTCGCACAAGTGACACAAGAATATATATAATTATATATATATATATATATATATACATTAAACCCCGTGGAAAGCAATTATAGGGATGGCCCTACGGGCCATAAAAAATTGAAATGCACAAATTTATGTGACAGCTCATTTACTGTTCTGGCATTTCTGCCACTTCACATGGATGAGGAAGAGTGAAGTTGTCATGTTACAGCATCCATTCCATTATAATGAATGCTATAATAATAACAGATCCTTCCTCCTCCATGTGAAGGTATGGCAATAGCAGACCACAAGAGTAACATGTATACTTAATTAGATACGTATAGCACAATTTAACATTTGATATCCAGACTTACATAATATGTATAATTACTAGAAATATTCATACTTTGTAGATTAGTGTCTTGCTCTGTGGAACCCAAAACAAATTAAATTTACACACCACTAACACACACACACACACACACACAAACACATACACACACACACACACACTATAATAATTGTGGGTGGGTGATATTATATTCACGGTATTCAATATACTCAATAATTTCAATATGAATACATGTGTATCTGATAATACTTAATACTTTGTGATTACTTTGCTCATGAGTACATGTACACAATACATTCATAATTCACATTGTGTAAATGGAAATTCAGTAGTTGTATTCATTAGTACTTGTATAACATATTGACTATTGTAACAATTAATTTTCAGATAATCTAATCAGGAATCACAATGGATTATAATGTCATACCTACTATATGATGTATTACAAGATATTTCAGCTCATCACTTGTAATTGGAATGTATTTCTTTCCGTGCCATCTCTACGTAGATAGTACTACCATACTATATGATAGGTATAACATTTAGTGTATAGAAGAGATGTTATTTGCTATTACAAATACATAAATTAATGTACATACTAATCACTATGGAATGTACTTACAATGACTACTTCTCCTAATAGTACAATAGATCTGGAAATAACTACGTGTTTAAATAAATGCGATTTAGCAAAAAAAAACCCCAAAACTAAATAAATGCCTATTTTATTAACGTGTTTTTAATTCAGTCCATATCCTGAAAAGGGTCCTCATCATCACTTTTGCTGTCTGCAAAAAGTTCTTCATTGCTATTGTGATCTTTCAGTTTACCAGAGTGCCAGCTTTCCTTAGAGCATTAAGATACTTTTGCACATCACCATCAAGTTCACGTAAAGTAAGATGTCTTCCTCTTTTTGCACGCTGTCAGGTGTGATATGCAGATACTTCCTTTTTCTTGGCTGTCTATCTTCATTGAGTGCCTTTTCAACAGCAGCATTGGCTTCTTTGGTGGCCGCTTCACTAATGCCCATGGATTCTTTGATAAGCAGAGCGGGTTGGAAGTATTTGTGTAGTCCAGCTATTGACACGTACTTGTGGGGCGTGGATATACCATATGTACAGGAAATAGAAAAAATTACTTCACTTAATTAAAATAGTGAAAGATTTATATAATGCTTTTCTTTTTCATTCGAGTGTATCTGCAAACGCATATTTAAAACAACTGCATTAATTTCCAGATCTATTGTATCACATGTTATACCTAATTACTATAATACACTATATTATTACTATACATTATCATATGACATGTACTTTATATACCATTCAAGATCAAAAGAAATTAATATTTGTAAATATTACCTTATAAGGAAACCAATTATAAAATATCTAGTTTATAAAATACATAGTCACTCAGTACCTGTAAACCACAACTCTTTGTAGTCACATATACACATGTACCTACACAGTACCTGTATGTACATGTGTTTATGTAAATACACAGTACATGTATGACTATATACCTGCCTCAATATCTGAAGATCATCTTTCATAAACTTTCCACTATAGTACATGTATCTTCATATTCATCTGAATATAGGACAATATTAAAATAATGATAATAAAAATGTAATTATGTTATAATATATACATACACACATGTATAATTTAAACATGTACATGTATATTTAAAATTGTATGATTATATAAAAAAGCAGGAGATAATACAGGCATGTGTATAATACATGTACATATACTATACAGTACTGAACTCTCTAGTACAATATAATACAGTATACATTAGGGGACTATGAGTTTTCTCTAGCATGATAATAACTAACATCATGTGGTAATGGAGATAAAATGTGCATAGTTATGACTAGTTGATATGCAAGTTATAACTGTTGTTATACCACACCGCATGGGTGATCGCCATGGTAACCTTTGATGTATTGTTGGAGCTATTGCTCATAACATGCCTATAGACAAAGAGATATTGTGTCTAGCCATCATCCAATTGCATTTTCACAGTTTTTACTAATTGGTATAGTACTATGGTTTCTACTTGACAAGAAATGTGATTTAATTGCATACTTTTGTGTTACCATGGTATAAAATACACATAGCCCTGTTTGGAGACAGTTATGGGTACATAACACCATTGAGATAAATGTCTTGGGCTATGCTCTCGACTAATTATCTTGTGGGTGTTATAACCCCATAACTGCCTCCAACCAGGTCTATACCCTATACTCAATACCTACTAATGCTACAAGTGGTAATCTAGTATTACTATGCTGTCTACATATTACTACTAGTACAACATACATGTATTAGCAATACTACATGTACATGTACATGTACATAACTATGTAACTGGTATATGTACATGTACATAATTATGTAACTGGTATAATATGTTAAGAGGAAATGTGTGTATAGTGAGGTCAAATGTAACTAACATTTATCATATATGAGTAGAGACACTATTCTATTGTAATCATCCATGTAATAATAGAACATGTACATGTACACTTCAACATATATATGACACTTCTACATGTACACAGCTTGTATATTACTAAGTATAGGGTAATCCCAATGCTTTTCCTTCATTGCAATTATAATCTCACGTGTTCAATTTCTGCACATGCACAAACATTAAACGAATATCCGGATACTAAAAATACACGCGAATACCCAAACAACGAGTGAATATCAGAACAAAGCCAATATTTTTTGCAGCCCTGATCTACATAAATACATATATAACATGTATACTAGGGTTGGGATGAGGGTTGTAAAACTACATTTTAAGCTTCGTCAGCACAAAAGGATGAATATTTGAACATTAAGTTGTGTAATGTTGTTGTTACATTGATTGGCTATAGGATGCTTCCAATACTGCTTTATAACAAGTACTGCTCTTGTTCCTGTCACTGTTTCTACTTGTATTTAGCATCACTGGACTCAGAAATGAGACAGAAGCAGCCAGCAACACAGTATCAACTTTTCTGGAACACACCCACATTATTAACCATGCATTTTGATTGCAGAAGTGCAAATGTGCAAACATTAAACATACCAACAAAACTTTGAAGGGACAATTTTAGCTTCAAATCTGCACCAAACAAATGAATGTTCAAACATTCGAACCTTTTTCTAAGCCCTGATATATAGATGTATATATACTATAGTGTGAGTAGAAACATGTACATGTATAATATATGTACAAGTAATACATATAAATTGTATATGTATATGTACTTACTTACATTTCTTCACAACCAAACATTGAAATATTAAGTGAACGTGAAAACATTCTTGACTTTATCTTCTTCTTTTGTGTCTTTAATAACTTCAAACTGACTACAATCTGGAATGTATATTTACAAAACAATGTATATTATGTTACAACAACCAAATAGCAAGAACAGAACAACATACTAATTAAATAAAAAGTACTTATTAGATTCCACAACTGATGAAGTTTTCGTAGGCATCCATAGTGCTATGCAACCTACTGTCATGTACATTTAACAATGCCCTTTATAATACATGTACATGTGCTATATTGAACTACATATATGTACAAATAGACATACATACCGAATTACCTACATAGTAGTCATGAATTCATACCACATGAAGAAAGCAAGATACCTCCCAACCAAACAACCTGCTTACTAGATATATAAGTGAAATGCTCACAAATGCAATTAATTTTGATTAAAAATTGACAAATAAATTACTGAGTGACAGTTTCACCGGAGATGGAAAAGGTCCTTGTACAGTATAGTATTACTCATCAACAAGTATAGAGTAGTGATGTACCAATAAGAGATTTCACCAATACTCCAATAAATAATTTAGATATGTACCAATATCTGCTACCAATCTGATATTACATATACTTACTCATTCTTTCTTTGTAATTATTAACACAATTAATGATGTAATAACCACAGAAATTTCCTTGTCAGTACAGGTACTACCCTATTTGTAAAATCATTTGAGAAAAAAACCAATATTGATACAGAAATAATGGCTGATAATTAATTACCAATCTAATTATTATTAGTGCATAACTAGTGTAAAGACAGCTTAAACATACATAAACAAATACATACATCTATTAAACACATTATCCAGTGCTTTACCTGGTGTGATACCAGCTTGAATATTTTTGCTTTTGAACCAAAGGGAGGAGATTAGGAGAAAATATGATAACAGAAAAGCCTAAACTCCATGATCTGTTTAAGTTTTCAATATCTCATAAGACATCTCAACATCTACAAATTCCTTGATCTGACTTCTTCATCTGGGTCTCCATGAATCCAAACTGTTTACACACTGTTTAAATCATAAATCATATTGAATCAGCTGTCAGGTAAGTAGCTTTAAGTTAATATCAGAGGAATTTCCATTTTAATGCTGACATTTTCGTGATATCCAGTCTCAGGAAAGGGCGTTCGAAGCATGCCATCATCAGCTAAGCAGTTACCATATCTGCAGCAGACAAATTTCACTCACTTTACTTGACAGAAATTATGTACAGTCAAGCGCAGCTCCTCCTATAGGAGGGACTGCTCACTGCAGACTCAGCTCAAAGCGCTCAAAGAATTGTCCAGCAATATTTCACAATATTATCAGATTCAGGTATGTTTTCTAGTGTAATATGTTCATGAAAATTATATTTTTATGGTTAAGTATAGTATGTAGTAGCTGATAGTGGTGAGTGATTCCAATTTGATGCCTTGATTCCTATCAAGAACTCACAAGTATTGAGTACTAGTTCTGCAATTAGAATCTGAGTAGTCACACCCATGACATGTTCCATTACATAACCACCAGGGATGTGGAAACAGCCAGTCTTGCTGGACATTGTCCAACATCTGTAGCAAATGTTTGGTAAATTGTAACTGAGCTGTATAAAATGTATATGGGGAGTAGGACGAACGTGTTGGAAAAAGGTCAAAATATCCCGTAATTAGCTCACTATTTCCACACCCCTGATAACCACAGCCATATAGTAACATGCATATGTATTATTGCTTGCTAAATTTTAATCCACACAGTTTTAGTTATACCACACGTCAGAAGTCAAACCATTGAGCTGTTACTATGTACTACACTCTTCCATTGATTCACATTCTTAGACTTCTTGAATAGAATTCAGAAATTTCTGAAAAGCTCACTAGTGGATAAGGATAACTTCCTGCAATGAATTAATTTATGTAGTCTCCAATCTAGTTTCAGTAGGATAGTGAAATGTTTGACGCTACTAAAATGAGATAATGATATGATTTACTTGTGACGCATTTTTTAGAACGTAGGAGACTACTGAATTATATTGAACATGGAAAGCAGTAGAAAGCTAAAGTTATATTGTACTATTTTTCTTCATTATTATAGCTTTTACTCGAAATCAACATCAAATTTATCATCATGACAAAATGTGTACATGTATAAGTATGAAGTGAAACAAAATGTTGTTTAGAACTCACTCTGTTAGGACCATCCATTTTTAATTACCAATATATTCAACTGACAACTCATCAATGATTCACTTCTTAAATTCATGTTTTTTCAATCGTATTTAAAATCTAATATTATACATATCACATTCTCCATGTAATTACTGATTCCTATAGTGTTGAAGATTATATCAGGCTATTCTTAGCTCTTATAGAGTTATGTAGTACATGATGTTTGACAGCATTCCATAGTAAATTAGTAATCGCAGTTTACATATCAGTATTACTCCCACTATTAATATACATAAGACTGTAAATTGATAACATCATTATTATAAGAACATGCATCAAGGTAGCAAGACTTATACTATAGTAGTTAATTAAAATCAGCAGATATGGTATAATTCATATAAGCAATTCATAGTTAATAAACTTTTATGTTTATTAGTTTGACTGAAATTTTGTCTTTTAAGCACAGAGGGGTTGAAAATAGAATGTTTTACATCATTAAAACTGGGCAAAAAGAATTTCTCCCTCATGACTATATTGAATATTCTATTGAGACATTTATTAATAACTTAGTCCTATACACAATAGTGTAGAGTAAAATGTCATTTGATTTTGAATACCATTCAAATTTCAAATATCTTAATTATATGTACCTGCTCAGTATTTAGTATTATTGTATAATTTAATGATTTATTTAAACTCTGATCAGGTGAGAGTTTTCCTGTGAACAAAATAATGCTGATTTGTTTCCTGCTAGGTGATCTTGATTAGTATACATTCATTATAGTGAAAACGATATAATATATTATATCACTATAGCAAGTAGTTGTGAATAGTTGTATAAGTACATGTATGTACACTGTACATGAATTTGTTGTTATATGATATCTCTTTACTCCACAGTTAGAAATAATTCAAATTATAATTATATTTTGACTTCAATTATTTTTGTTGTTAGTATCAGGCTAATACCCAATTTGCAATCACACTTGTGGCAAGTATTCTGTCACTTCTGTGACACAAGTGGATTGATATCCTTATCCACATCTTACACCACTGAAATATAAGGCCTAATTGTGTGTATAGAATTGATAATAATAATTTATAACAAAATAAGGATTTCCCATACCAATATGATTTAACGACACAGATAATATTCATCAATTTATGAATTTATAGTAATGAATATTTCAGATGTTTCATGGTAAATACATGTAGTTTCACTTCTAAAAATATAGATTACTCATCAAACTGTTGTTGCTAACAAAAACGCATGATGGCTACACTGAGGGAAAGGAGTGCCCTAGTAAGTGAAGTATAATAAATCATAACTATTATAATTGTGGTCTACTTATTAATGTGTATTTTTGTTGTTATATTAATGATAGTGAATTGTAGTGATGCACCGATAAGAGATTTTACCGATATTCCAATAAACTGATAATTACTTTAGGTACCAATTTCATATTATATCCACCTTCTGGTATCTAATTCTTTAATGAAAATGACCATTTCCTCAATAATTACAAGTAACATAAAAGCAATCAATGATGGTATAATGATATTACACTTGCTGCAATATCAATTACATCTGTCAGAAATAATTGATATATACCGATAATAAAAATAATTGTTAATAATGACCAATACCAATTGCCAATTCGATTATCGATGCATCACTAGTGAATTGCTATACCTTTTTATATCTATTAGCTAATTAGCTGCTATTGTTATTGTGTGTGTAAAGTTAATTAGACCATATAATTAAGCTTTATCATGGGGTCAATACCATGGATTAAAATGAATCCTATATAATCATAACGAATAAGGAGTGTCCTGAACAACTACTCTAACTAGTTGAATAATCAACTAAACATGGAGCTCTCAACAACAATTCTTGTTCGTCGACTTGGAGTGATTATTTTGCACTTTCACATTTCATAGACCTAGAATGAGTACCTTCATGGCATGACATGAAGTCATGCCAGTAAGGTACTTGTTCAAAGTCTATTGTGACAGTACTTTGATAATCTTCTTAGATTGAATTGTAACAGTAAACATTGTAGTAATTATTGTTATCATTTTGCGATCATAATACTGAATTAATCTTGTGGTTATAATAATCGATCAGATGAGTAGAGAAGCCCCTAGTCATTCAAACCATAAATGAATTCATGTATACTAAAATGAAAGTTTAAAATGGAGTAGAATACAAAAAGTAGTTTTAATAATAGTCATAAGTTTACTAGTTATGTTTATAGGTGAAGTTAGTTGGTATGATTGTGGCTTTGGTTTCATTCCCAGCAGTCCATGTCATGTTGAATTTTTGACATTTTGAGTTGCAAATTCTACATTGTGAGCTGCTAAATGCACCAATGGTCGATGGTTGGCCAATCACACCATGCATTGTACCGAATCTTTTTGGATGTGTAGGAATTGCAGAGTATCTCCACAGAACATATTAGCCCTAATACCTATGGATCATCCCTTGACTGTCTGCTCCTCTTACCATTTGTTTCAGAGTATCCAGTATCCCTGTATACTATCATTATATAGTATAGCTGATGGTAACCGGAATTTCATACCTGCCCATCCCCTTTATGTCAGAGAATGTCTGTATACCATAGTAACTCTGGGACTGTTAGAATTATCCAAACAATTCCTGAACCTTTCAGTAAAAGTAATATTGATTGTAATAAACGTAATGAACATTACCTAATGATAATCAATTTGTGTCTTGACAATAATCAAATATCATAATACATAGTCATTATAAATTATGTATATTTTATTATGTGGACTTCTAAATTATCCAGCATCATCTATACTATATATTATATTATATACATGATCATAATTAGTACATACATTAGAACAGAACACATTACCCTATCTTTCTAAATCACACCTTTAGTTATAAAAAAACATTGCTACTTATAATATACGACTATTCTGATTAGTGGCATTATTTATCCAGCCAGATAGCATGATCAGTTGAGAGGTTGTAATGAATACTTGATTTACTAAACATAAACTATACCTCATAAGCATTGACAACTTTATAAACCTCAACTGTATTAATACGTTATAAATATTAACTACTATAACTACAAAGAATAAATTCATCTCAAATTGGTTATAAAATCAACAATTTTTAAAACATTTTTCGTATATTTAACTGAATATTAACAAAATTTTAAATATTGTTTTCAAACTGAGTTATGAGCAACCTCATAAATGATTATACTTTATTGTTGCTTCAATTTGGTTTCACATTTTAATATACTGTATATAGTTATCCTACAATAATATTTATATTCTCAATTGCTGTCAATACTATTTCATGTATATGATTCAGTTTCTAGAAACATTAGTTTCTTTCTTATGACACACCCAACTACAACAAATGGATACATAGAATTCACCACGTATATTTAAAATCCCTCACACATATTTCGGAGGGTGGATGATACAATTTTCTTCCAATTTTCTGAGTGGATGAGGTGACAAATTGTGGAGACCTAATTATTACACATTTGAGTTCCTACAAGTAGTACTCCATACTAAAAGCAATGATACACAAAAAAGTGGCGGCTTCCAGCATCATGTATGTATATATGAAATTGGAAAAATAATCAGTCCTCTGAATTATTTGAATTTAAAAAAAATGGGAAGAAAACAACAGAGCTATACAGGATATCAACATAAAGTAGTTCATGAATTCAATTTTCTCCATAATTACTATACTTTATTATACTTATGATGAATTTATAACATATCTCACTAGTGGAATATGAAGTGGTAATTAAATGATAACTATTAGTATTATTACTGAATAGGAGTAATTGTAGTCTCGCAAGCCACACCCAACCCTGAAGTGAGGAAGGGACTGGTCACAGCCTTAACATAACATTGTAATACAGGAATGCAATTATTGTGATTATTAAAATGGGTTAGCTCCACCTAATAATGATGACAATTACATTAGCAAACAAACCCAACATCCAACACTAAAATTCCAGCTTCCAATCTTTTACTCTTAAACTCTCCACTTGACCTTTCACAAGCGCGTTCAAGGGTGACACAACTAAGACTAAACTCCCAATATTGCCTCTTAACTGATCAAATATCAATGGTATAGTTGCACAGTAAAAATGTTTAACATAACCAGCTAAGAGTTAAATGAAAACATCTTTCTTACTAACAAATTCTATTGTGGCTTCCTTCTGCTTTGTCTCAAATCCCAAACATCTCTCTGCTACTTCTATCATCAACACCTCCATGTTAATATGGAGGTTCTTCTGTTCTGATGTTTCATAACGTTCCGTTATTTGGTAAGAGAGCAACATACAGAGTGCCATGAACAAGCTGATGTAAAGGCCGCGTCCAGACCCTTTCCCACTTTAGAGTTGGGTCTGGCTTGCGAGACTAGAATAATTAATGTATATAACGCTCATACAAAAATCTTACCACTACATTCCGGGCCCCCATAGATTTCAGAGTAAATGTGCTTCAGAAAGCTTTAAGATTTCCAGCCAAAGCCAAAAATCTATGAAAACAGAAAAGTATGAGTGTCTAATAATCTTTCCTATGGAACATAAACTGATAGGAGCAGATTCCTTTGCATAAATGATTCTTTCCCCTCCCTAACAAAATTCTTGTATGAAACCCTACTGTATGGTAGTACTAGGGAGTGGGCGGATGCGACTCCAATCAGTTTCAAAGTGGAATATTCTATAATATGACACTAACCTGGTGTAATACCAACCTTCATATCTTCTGATGAGCTTTGTATTGGCCTGTAATTGAGGCAAACAGGCTAAAATCTCTAACACACATAAGTACAAAACCACGAAAGCCACGCCCACCAATCATGGCGTGCACCAAGTACAATGCATTTTGAGAACACGAATGAAGTCGTTTTCTGAAAATTCATTTTACTTTTATAGTTACAAGAAGCTGAAGAAAGCTGAATTCAGTAGCTTTTCAGTGAAACCATATAATTTACCTTTCTAGGCACTATCAAACTCCGATCTTTCTCAGAGCAACTACAGTTACTCTGCCAGGGTATGCCATCCACTGCCCCCTCCACCACCCGTAGGGTGTGTTTAGCTTTGTTTCTGAAAATAAACTATCCACCACTGGTTGGGTGTGTTTAGCTTTGTTTCTAAAAATAAACTGTCAGTGAATACATTTACGCCCAATAAGGTAGGTGTGGCTTCCAAAAAATACAGAATTGTATGCAGCAAGAAACTGGCAAGACTAGACGCTGATTGGAGTTTGTAAACCCCTCCTCCTAGTACAGCCTTAATAGTACTAACCATAATCTACCAAAAATGTAGTAACTAAAAAACAGTATTTGAACTTCCTTTCAATTAGAAACAAAACCAATAATTTTGTACTGACCAATCACAGCACAGATGCCGCCCACACATTCGCGTTTTAATTTCTATGTATTTCTAGTGAAAGCATGCCACCAGGGTAGTGAAATATAGAGAAGTGTTCAATTCTGTAAAAGCAAGAAACAGTAAGAAAAAACAGGCCTGATGATGAAGAAGGAAGTTCCAGAAAAGAAGTTATCCCAACTTTTAACGGCTATATATGATTTTGATGTGGATGGAAACTTTATGCTTACCTCCATTGAGGACACACTGTAATGGTACTATAGATATGTCAAACTGAGCCTTAATCTGGAACAATAATTACAGTATTCTAAGATACATACTTTACAGCAATACTCAATAATCTAGATGATCACTACTGAGATAAATATACATATCCAAGCTTGACATCTAACAGGAATACTGAATTACCATGCCGACACAGAAAGGATCGTTCAGATTGAAAATTTAACCCAAGAACATAGTGGAAGACAGATCAACTGGTTGACTCATTGGAAGTGGAAACTTTCAATTCCAGACTGACAACACAAGTACAAATATTTTGAAATTGTGAGATCCAATCCTTAAGCAGTGCCTTACTCCAGTACTGGACAGTAATGAAAGGAGTTGTGAATTCACCATGGTTCTTGATTGGTCAAATATTGTCTCGTGTATACGTTTGCACCACTATTTTAAAGTGTGTAGGTAACACAGGTTTAAAAATCTCTACCTTGGTATCCAGTCTTTCTGGAATATCCAAAAATAAATATATCCTACATAGATTATCCAAAAATGATACTACATAACCCAGTATTGATTGGTCGGCCATTATTCATTCCCCAACTAGCTGTATAACATATCTCAGGAAGTGATATACTAACAACAAACTATTGTAGTGTTTTAATGGAGTCTAAGAGTTTTGTATCATTTCATCAACCATATTAATTATCATTAGTTATATGTAGATATACTAATATTGGGAATACTATATTTATAAAATGAACATGTACTTAACTATCACCAAATGTATTATTACAATACATTATACTACTATCTACTATTCTATCATCCTCTAGATACTAACATATCAATATATTATATCATTCATATTAGTGTATTATAATAATGATACAAATATTACTACATGTATGTTTACAAAAGGCATTTGTAGAGAAAAATACTCAAATACTTGTGTTAAATGCCCACTATACTCATCCACTATCCATTTAGATTATACACATGAAATTACATAATTTGAAATGCGTAATTATTAGTATATCATTAAAACTTTACTAGTAATATATGTCTTGATATGTATACGAAACAAATAAAGATTCACAGTCTTGAGGATTTGTGTCTCATAATACAAATTTTGTGATAATAAGTGGAAATACAATAATTGATATATTCCTTATATTGTATGATTTCTATTATATATTTGATACATCATATACTGTTCATGTGTGTGAATGATTATTGATAGCATTTATTAGCATTTTATGAGAGACATAATAATTATTGGAATTATAAATTGATTCAACGATTTTATTAATCATGTCATTTTACTCATAACAGATTATTTATATATCATAGCCTTTTCATTATTTGATGATTCTAATCTAACATATTACATAATCAATAATGAATATTAATAGATACAAGTGTAATAACAATTTTATATTCAAGTTAATATAATGTATAATTTTCTTAATTACTTAATCATAATTTGTAATTTTAATTATGATAAGGTGTCTATCAAATACGTTTGTAAATGCAAGTGCTTTATATTGTTTATGTTTTATACTATAGGATACCGGTCTCCGTTCTGCACATCAGAAGAAGAATGTAAAGAAAGTGAATGACATTATCTCTCAATGTTCAGACCCAATATATGCTCTGGTAAGTATTTATATACACCAAAACACTTGATACTGTTGCTTGTTATTATCATACATGTTATGTACTTTGAAATCATTGTTATTTTTATGATGGCTACTGACTACTTACAAATGTATAGTCCTTGAATAAACATGATAATGAAATATAGTAGATAGAGCTTGAAGACCTTTGTGTGGACTTTTGTTCAAGAATATTTGTGATTACTTTTGGTGTACTTTAAGTAACCAATTATCACACATAAGTGTTGTAACCGTTGAAATAATCTTAGGAACATACTAATTTCATTATTGTATATCAATACATGGTATGTTTGACAATGTTCCATTATCATCACCATAGAAGCTGTTCAATTGTCTCTTGTATAATAATTATTATAGTTTTGGTAATCACCTAATTGTAATCTTAACATTATATTATTGATAATTGATGCTTATTGATAATTGATGACTTACACTATCAGTTTTAATATCTGCTGTTTCCCAGTCTTGATATTGATGAAGATTCTATTGTAAAGGGGCTGGATGGTGATGTATTAAATGAAGTCTTAGTAATATTGTGTTAGTAGTACCACTTACAAATTTTATGAAACACAAGAATTACCAAACAATAAATACACCCATTATAAAATAACAGTTCACCTTTAATGTACAAGTTACACTAATCACAATACTAATATTATAATTATTATGTATAGTGTATAGTATTCACTGCTTGGATTAGTTTTACATATTCAACTCTTCCCCTCTTAACTAGAGAGAGGATCTGATATGTATTGACCAGTTCACTGAATTTTAGGTATATCTTTCAAATACAATTTTCAGAACATGTTATTCACATGTTTTAAGTTGAATGATTCATTAAACTGAGCATTCCACCTGTGTATTTAAAAAAAAAAGCCCTTCTTTCCAGTCTGATCATGAATTCTGAGTATTGTAAATTTGATAGTTATTTACCAGATATCTAAACATCCTGTTTACACATAATTAGAAATGATTTGGTTAGTAGCTAATCTTTACCTCATGTAGAGGATAGGGGCTTGGTATATACACTACTCTTGGTAGGAATGATACGTAATAGTTAAAGCATGGTTCAGAATGTATTATCCGAGTCACTTCAAATAGACCACGAGGCCGAAGTCCGAGTGGACAATTTGAATTGGACGAGACCAGAAACAAGTACGGATAAATACGATAATACACTATTGAACCATGCGTTAATTGTTTTGTTGTGTTGCATGCTTTCCTTGCAAAGATAGACCGGCACAGATTCAAAATGAATGGAAAGGAGAATTTAGAAGACTATCCTCCCCCTGAAAAGAAACTACGACCGCTTTTATCTCTTAGAAAGAAGAAAAGTTCACCTCTACAAGAATGTGCTATTATCGTGTCATGATTCGCCGATCCTGTCAGTCAAGAAGAATTAGAAATAGCTGCTCAAGGTGTTGTTCCTGATAATACTAAATGCAATAACGAATGGGCCGCCAATAATTTTGCCGAGTGGACCAAGGCTAGAACTCAGAAATCACCTGAAGAGCCTGTTCCTGATAATTTACTGAGTTGCTTGGATGAGAAATTGCTATGCAAGTGGCTGAGTCGCTATGTAATGGAAACACGACAGGCATCTGGAAAGCCATATCCTCCAAAGAGTATATATACTCTTTTGTGTGGGTTGTTTACTGACTGTTTGCGACAAGATGAGCAAAAAGATGTTATGGCAAGTAATAGCAAGACTTGTGCAGGTGATGTGAGGTCCAAAGTCCTCATATTTTCAGGGCAGTTGCAGAATTGTACCTGCAATTTCTATTGATGCTATACTGATCTTTGTTTGTTGGGTTTTTATTGTGACTCTCTTAATTAGCATTTCACACTTCAATGAATGAGTGCTCTAAATGTGATAGTACACTATGCATGATATTCACATTGTGTTTGTATGGAAAGATGCAGTGGTCTGTGTGTGATAGAGCCCTGTCTGGAGCTTGTGGCTTCACAATCTGGCCTCTATGACTATTATCACACAATGGCAGTGCCTTTGATGTTTTCATGAACTATACAACACATTATATTAATACATGGATTATGGCAGCTAATTCACTATTGATTAAGATGACTAACTTCTGGACTAATAATTATTATAAATTATAGATACTTAAATCTTATTTTTTTGTGTTTTCATCACCAAAACATGATTATTAATAATATCTCCTGATAATTAGAAATTTGATTATTAGTAATGAAATCTTATTTATATTTCTTATTTTGTCTTATTTATGCACTACAGCACACCAGTGTGTACTGGGCATCTTGTTGGGGAAATATAGAGTACATGAATGAAGTATTTTCTAGAAACAAAATAAATATTTCCTGGAAGAATGATGTATATGTAAGTTTACTCTCATATACACATTTATTGAAAGGTAATATTTGATACATTTGGTATACTTGTGGCTTCTAATAATTTAGAACAAATGCCTAGTTTTAAACATTTATATTGGTTCCCTTTGCATAGGGATCCCATAAAGTTTGGCATACTTGAAAACCAGTTAATGATTGTTTAAATAATTTATTTAGTTTGCTTCTGATATAAAATGGCTAAATCTAATTAATAATTTCTTCAAAATTATTATTTTCACAAAAGCAGTTTTCCCAAATTGGGTCACATTTCATAATTTAAAATAGATTTAGTTATGAGCAGTTTTCTAAATGAAATTCATTAATAAATTCCATTTGTCATGTGGTTATTTCAAATATAATTTAATTAAGAGTCATAGGATCATTTAGATATAGAAAATGTAATTTTAAGAAGAAATATTTTATAGAAACTAAATTGTGAAAAACCCAAAAATAATAATTATTATAAAGTGTTATACATGTTTATATTCCTACATCTATTAATGTCTGAGGCTTTCTGTTCATTACTAGTGTGGTAAAGTTATTTGTAGGATGTAGTATCTAGTGAAATACATATTAGCAAATTTATGTTAATCATGTGTTACTAATAGTTTGTATGAGTATGATTAGCATTCATGACATTTCTGAATGTAGCGTATGCTTAACAAATGGATAAGCTGTTGATTATACAGAAGAATGTATTTAATAACTTTCCAAGATAAAATCTCTTGATTTGTATCTCAATTCACACATACAAGACATTGACCACTATTATCATTGATGATCTAATAATACTGATAATAGTCATCATGTAGATGTATGCAGCAGTTAAAATCATGAATATAAATATGTGACCTAATTGTTCATCGCACTCTTACTTCTTCAAATGAATGGCTCTTCTTCCTCTAAATGAATGGTATAGTTATACTAGACTATATTATAATCCTCCTGTAATAGGATAAATGTATGTGTGGAATGTCTGTAGGAAGATGATTTGTGTTAGAAAAGTATTAATGAATTCCCATTGTTATCAATGTAAGTGTATTATTATTACTATATGTATTGAATATAAATAATATAACATGTTTTAAGTATATGAATCCACTGTACATATATCAGTTGTTTCATTATGTACTTATTGTATTCTACAAACAAAATGGTCATATAAGGATGGTATTGTAGCTATATTACACATTCAAAATATTAAATATAGTATAATACTTATACAAACCACAGAAGACAATAATATCATGCTTGAGTGAGAACAAAATTGTGTAGTAATATACTATTAGTGAAGTGACTAGATATTGTTTACTTATTCAATAGAGATTTGTTAATTTATTCATGATATAATGATACATATGTAAAATGAAGTGTGTCTAATGTACAGTAACATACACTGATATTGAAGTGTGACTAGAAGACATGTGATAGTGTTAAATATAAAGAAACAAATTATGTTGTCTAATGTCACATCATTGTATGTGATATATTGATTGTTTATTTGTTGTTTCCTATTTTAATTGTATCATATTTACATATTATGAATATGTTATAGTTTAGTGTGAATAATAATAATTTACATGATTATAATTATAATAATTATTAATTCTTGTACATTACTAATTGAATGAATGCATACCTGTTACTATGTATAATCACACAAACTAATATAATATATAATTATACTTGTTTGAGTAATCTTTTATTAATTTCATCTCATTATTATAAATCTAGTTATATAGTTATAGGTCTAGTAGTGTACTATATACTATAGAACTGTAGAGATGAGATATAGGATTATAAGTATATATAAATGTACACATGTGTTGTATCATTACTACTAAATGTATTATAGTCAGCCTCATAAACTAAAATAGTACTTTATAATAACTTATTCATATTCTCATTTGAGCTTGTATTTAGCTTTACTAGAATAAGAAAATACAAAAGAGATATTCCCATATAACATGTATTTCATACTTAATATTAAAGTGTTAGTGATAGTGAACTTTGAATAAAATATGACTTTGTTGTAGTATATATTTGTATGATAACTGAATGTGTGTAATAATTTATAATATATAAATTATAAGTTTACTGAATAATAGATTTACTATATGATACTCAATTAAACATGTAATAAGAGGAGCTTTTGTAATATATCCTCTATTATTATAATACTAATAAGGAAACACTACGGAAACTTGATGGGATCCTACACTAAACATGAAAAAGTTCATTTTTCTCATGATAACATGTCATTTGTATGTGTTATTAAGTTTCGCTCACATATTATTGCATTTATGGATCATGTTATATATTTATTTGTATTCTTGTTATATATTTATTATATTTTTATGTTTATAAAATTAGTGTATGAAATTATTATATGTTTTCCTTTTACTAATATGTGAATTATTAATCGTATATCTTATAGATTCATGTGCGTTTATATGATATTCTATTACCTTATACAGGGTGGGACCTCATTTCTTCACAGTAGCGCATGGGCGGGACGTACTGATGTCTGCAACTTCCTACTATCAAAAGGAGCAAACATCAATCAAGTGGATAATGTTAGTATTGTGTTTCATTATTCATATATCACTACTTATAATATACATTTGATATATTCCTTCTAACAGAGATGTAAGACCTGTTATATCATGTACAGTGCTTGAGTGAAGCTGACAAGTTCTGGAGGCTTCATGAAAGCACAGTTCTTTCATGAGGTATATAACAGGTCTCAGATGTCTGACAGGAGGTAGATATATAACTTATGCAATATTTGCTCTATTCTGACCAGTCAAATGTATAGTAACTCCGGATGTTCAAATAAATCAAATATGTTTACTCTTCAAAGCAGGCTAGAAAATATATGCTATCATAATTAATATGATGACTAAAGGGAGTAACTATTCACCATGCTCAATATTTGTATAAAATATGAATTCTAACTCTCAGTTTCAGATCACTAGCACATAACGTTATTGTTTAGCAATAGTGTTGCAGAACTTTGGCTTTGTAAGTGGATCTGATTGGTTGGTTATATTTCCTTTCATGGTATAAAGTCAGAAATGTTACATCATTTGAATTCTGTGATTTGATTGGTCAGAATAAATTTAGTATTGCATAAATTAGTAGTGAAATGAATAGTGTAATATTAATTTTCATTTAAAAAGCACATATTCCAATATTCGATGGTATAAGCCATGTCCCCCATGGTTGCAAGCCACACACACACCATGTAACTACAAATCTTATAGTGAACTGTGAAGTTTGTTTGTTCTCACACTTCTTTATTGTTATGGTTCAAGTGATTCAATCAACAGCATTAAGTAGTGCTGTTTAAAATCACTTTGAGATAGAGATTGTTGGAGATAAGAAGACTCATTGCAAGCCATGTACTCCAAATAATTAATATAATTATTCAATAGTTTGATTCGTTAAGATAGGAACTATTCGAAAAGTGAAATTTCTATTCATTTCAGCATTTCAGGATAAATACAATAAAGTGTCTAGTGACATAATATTAATGAAGTTTTGTTATGTATAGTCATTCCTGCTACAACTAATAAATACATAATATCAATTATCATTCTAACATTCCTGAATACTATATAGTAGACAGAGAGCTGAAAAGGGAAATATGTGTTTGCATTCCTCATGTGATAAAATCCATTTGTTTTGTCTTTAATGATGATGAGAGTACTGTGTTACTGTTATACAAAAACTACTAATACCATTATGTGGAATAATGCAGTGTTAAAATGTGTAACTATAATTATTCCCATCATATCCATTCTAGTCATCAAAGAATTGTTTAGACTCTACTTTTCTGTGAATATGTTGTAAATCATTTGGTACTAGAAATTAGTTGAGAATATTCTTAGGAAGACTTTCCAATATTTGAACAATAAGTTATTTTTGATGTAAATGAATATCAATAATTATAGTAAATGATTTCAGATGAGGATCAAGAGTCACTCAAACTGTGATGAAAAATAATGTGTTTGGTTCTGATGAAAATTATATCTCATTTATAATTATTCATAAATTATATCAATACATATGTGTATTATGCATTATATATACACTTATTTATACACAAAATAATGTTTGATGAGTGTCATGATTAGGTACACCTTTCAGATGTTAGTAACAGTTGTTATAGTGGCAAAAAATTGGAATGTATGCCTTTAAGTAGCTATGAACCTCATTAATATGTAGAGAAGGAGGTGTAAATGTATCACAGTACACACTTGATCCATCCCTGTAATTTATATAATTATAATTATAATACATTAATGTATTGTGAACCATTATTATTTTTTATAATTTTTGCTAGTCTATTTTAGAGACAGTTCCTGAATTACATCTCTCCTGCTATAGTTTATAAGTACATTATATTATAACTAGTGTGTTGATTGAATGTGTGTTCATAATAATTACTATGTATAATACTGTTATCAATAAACTACAACAGCAACAATAACTTTTATCATATTCATTAGTGAGTGTACTAAGTGTAATATAACTAGACCTGTAAGAATATCAAAAGTTGTATTGTATTTAGTAATAATTGATATATTCAATACTTTACATATTAACTATAATATGACAACTAAATATGAAATGTATAAGTAAATTATATCATAACTTTTTCACTAATAAAAATTTATATTCTGTATTTTTTGTGATTATGAAAATGTTATGTTTTCATAAGAGAATTCAATTTATTACACAATTATAAATTCATTACATGAAAAGAGAATTAAGTTTAAATTACTGTATCGACAGTTACTCACCATTGTTAATCTAGTGACTAGATATTTGATAGATATTGTTTACTTATTCAATATATATTTATTAATTGATTCATAATAACATAGTATATAGTTTATAATATATAAACTGTATCTATAGTAAATGTACAGAAGCATACACAATATATGTTAATATATACTAGAAGAAAAGTGACACATAATGGAAATATTTTATGATGACTGCACATCATTGTACTTGAGATATTGATTGCTTGTTTGTTATTATATATTTCAGTTGTATCATATTTCCATATTATGAATATGTTGTACATTATTGTGACTATATAATCATAATTTACATGATTATGTAATAATAATTATTAATTCTTGTATATTACTAATTGAATGATCACATAATTATTGTGTATTATCATATAAACTACTACAATATATACTTGTTTGAATAATCTTTTTTCTAAATTTCATATTAATTATTATAATAGTGTTTATGAATATTATAGAACTGTATATATGAGACATAGGATATATTAAATCTTTTCCATGAAGAGGAATGTTTCACATATACTGTGTCTACACTCCTAAATGGATTATATCAAACCTCATAAATTAAACTATTACTTTATAATTATATACATATATATGCTATGCTACGATGGCAACAGTTTGATGTGATTAGGTGTATATTTTCCATATACGCCTCATCAAAAATTCTATTATTAAATCATACTATACATAATATAAGGCATGGGTATATGTTGTATATGTGAGATATTCCATCCTCTGGTTTTCAAAGGTTTACATTGTATGTTGATATATCATCCAGCCATATGAGCCTTGATTAGATCAAATCCACATAAAACTCATCCATATCGGGTGATATTTCTGATATATACTACTTTATCCTTGCGATAAAGAATTGACTTCCGCTGAGTACAATCATCTGATCTTAATTGTATAAACATATAATTGAAGTAAGTGTGGCTTTGGACCGTTCAATGAAATATAACGTCTAATGAGGTGCACATATTAACAGTTGAATTCATTATTATATCAGTAGTATAATATTTGTATGTGGATAATAATTTATAATAATATAAATAGTTTACTGAATAATAATATATTTACTATATGATTTCCAATTAAACATGTAATAATATGAGATATTGTAATATATCCTCTATTATTATAATAATACTAATACTAGTGTACTATATTACAGTATTCACATAATAACATGTGGTATATTGTATTGTATTGTATTGTATTGTATTGTATTGTATTGTATTGTATTGTATTGTATTGTATTGTATTGTATTGTATTGTTATAATTATCCTGTGCACATTTTGATGATAATTATGAATTCTCCATCATACAAGTTCCTGACATGATGAAATGTACAGTATTTACAATTTTGATTCTGTGTCCATGCATCTGTTAGTTCCCACATGCTTATTCTACAATGGAGTATATCATCTTGTTTGTTATGTAAATTATGTTTGTGTTAGCCTGACTACTATTGGTACTATTGTTAACAGAACAATGTAATCATGTGTAGTAATTTTCATGCATCTTGTATCTTTGATTCTAATAGTCAGTGTTGTTGCTATAATAACATATATTGCTGTCTCCATTGAGTTGTATATATAAGCTTTCCCTTTATTTTCTATACTGGTGATTAGTTTCATGATTTATGTGGTACAAAGTTTATATTCAAATATAACAACTTTCGCCTTTCACACACATGTGTATAACTGTAGCTAGTTACTCACAAACACACAAACACATGCACGCACAGCTTGGAATATAATTCTATTAATTAACTTCATTTTAAATGGCCACATGTGTATACATACATAGTAAGTTAAATATATATTTGGTGTTGTCCTAAATCTGCACTTTTTATCCATATCTGGAAATAAGTACAGTGTCTTGTTTACTAAGCATCAAATGAAGCACCTTTGGTGCGGGGCCTTGCCGCTGTAGCTTAAGGATAGGGTGCAATTGCAACAATTAAATAAGTGAGATGCAAGAGAGAAAGTAACAAGCTTAAATTTGAATTTATTGTTTATATAAAGTTGAAAGTTGGTTGAGAAAGTTTTTTGTGGCTAGACTGGCTAAGATTATTTCTGATAATTATAAAAACATGTGGAAGATGACTAAGAATGATTCTCCATCAGCTATACTGCTTTGCACTAGTATAATAACTATATTACTTACAATCAAATTACATAATATAGTGTGATAAACTTTTTTCGAACTTGTATATAAATTCCTGTAACCACATAATAATTTAATTAATTATAATTTATGTGTGATGGACTTACTATTACTGTTTTCAATCGATTTTTTAGAAAATCTATGCCCACACTTGCAAACAGTTTTTCTTATATGGACAGATTCTTTACATAAAGGACAAATCTTATTAACAACAGGGCCAGGATTCTGCTCAATATCACCAGATAAAAGCAGAATCCTTCGAAAGTAACAATAATCACACATTACACAACTATTTAAGGTCAAATTACACAATATACTTTTCCAACAAATATTCATTACCTCATGCATTACCAAAATATCTCAGTATGCCAGTATGTCGGTTACTAAAGATAATTATCCTATAATGAATTGTACATTGTTACAACTACAATGAGCAAAAGCACTGAACTTACAGTTTGAAAGTCCAACAAAAGTTGAATAATAACAGAAAGGAAGGTAAACTGACCTCCACGTTTGATCTCCCGTGATCACATAGGGTGTGGCTGAGGGTGTGGGTTATTGCAAGTAAATGGCAGAAACTGGAGAGCTTACAGAGATAGAATGTATGAGTCTGTAACTTGCTAAAACAATGTCTGTGGCAAATCTCTTTTCAATACAATTTGGATAAACTTCTTTCTCTACTCTATAAAGTCTTTAAATCAACGCTTACATTAAAAAAGTGGGGACAGACAGACAGACAGAATGAATGAATGACAGAATGACAACCAAAGTGCTGAAGACTCGCCCACGCATAGGCGCGGCGAGCCCAATAATAATTATATACTTCCAAATCATTACATGTAGAGCAAAGGCCTTGACCATTGTATCCCACACATACTATAATGATATTCTCTATAGAAAACCTTCAATTATGGTTCCAAACAACAAGCTATCCATGTTGAATGGTTCATGACCCCAAGGCATCAAATCACATTATATTAATATTGTATTCATATCATTGATCAAATCAACAAAGGATAGTAACTATATATCACATCATTTCAATTCAGGGAAGAATGTGAAATATGTTAGAGAATGTAGAAACCAATGACACATATTATGATGAAACAATGTGTATTTAACAAGCAGATATTGTAATTACACACTAGTTTGATTGTATAAGAACTGTACACTATCTTATTATGATATGGAGGTATGAGGAATTATAAACAATGGAAACTCAATTGGTAAGTTCAATCTCTAGTTAGATTCCAGTTTTCCTTTGTTTATAATTCTCTGATGCCTCGATATCATAAATAATGTAATATTTGTATATCCTACTTTAGATATTTATAGTGTGTAATGAAGTAAGAATCATGTTTAAATATTAATATTGATACAATCATTATAATTAAAATCAACTGACTACAAATAAATGATTGCTTGATTGTATTCTTTTTATGGCCCGTAGGGCCATCCCTATGATTGCTTTCCCACGGGTTCGATGTATGTTTATATATATATATATATATATATATATATATGTTTGTGTCACCTACGCGAGTATGGGTTGTATACGTAGTTAAGGAAGTTACATCATTCCCGGGGGCTCGGTCAATTAATGGGCGTGGCGCGTAAAAGAACGCGCGATCAAGCTCTACCCACCAGCAGAAAGAAAGCTGTTGAGCTTACGTAGAAACTGTAACTAATAGCTAGCTATTCTGCCTGAAATATATTCTTAAAGTTCTACAAGGTCCTTTGAAAGGTCAGGAGAGTAGATAATCAAAATAATAACTATAATAAGCTGTTGTCTTTCATGCTTGATAAAGTCAGCCATGATTACTGAATTCTGGACACCACAAAGCAGTCATAAGGATACTTTTATCTTCACTTAAATTTGTAAAGCAATCATAGGGATGTTTTTTTCTCTATATACACTTGTTTTATAATTATTGTATACTATAGTCAGTCATACTGATAATTACATGTTTCATTATACATACAAGTCATATGTACTTATATAATAATCAATATAACTTCATTATAATATGTATAATGACTTACCATTATTAATAATACATGTACTATCATGATTATGTAACTATTGTTCTTCTACTTGTAAAGTTGTATTATTATAGTTAGTGTATATAACAAGGTGTTATAATATTGTGTGTATTGATTGTACATGTACATGTCATGTTGAGTGTAGATATGAATGTGTATAATTACACACATGTACTGCTGGAATGTAATGAATATCAGCTTTCTATTACTGTATTGTATTTTATACTGATTATCAAATATCAGTATTTTATAGATGATATTATTAATGATTTTTATCCACTACAATCTAATGTTCTGTACATTCTATTATGAAATTTATGAAGTTATTTGCTATTTTTGTGTACATAACCTATTAAATGGATAGCTTTGTGTCGTGTTGCGTTTCTATCTTAGAATATTTGTTTATATATTGTATATATAAATACTTATATATTATTAGTTTTACTAACGGTAGTTTTTGTGATAAAATATTCAGAATTAAATAAGAAATAAATTACCTGACTGGATATCATAATGTCCTGGGTTCAATCCTTAGTTGTGATTACTGATTTTAGTTTTCATTTGTTTCTATATTGTGTCTATGGAATGCAATCAATTTTGATCTATTGAACTTGAAGTATTGTCTTATGATTATGAACAATAAATGTTATTTTCATAATTATATAACCTGTATAATATACACTATATAATCATAGTTTAAATATAATTCTATAATAATAATTTATGAACAATAATTTCCTGAACTAGTCAGTTACATCCTCTACTAATAACAGTAATTATTATTGATATGATCATCACTATTATACTTCTATTATTTATACTATAATTATATAAATTGAACAATACCTACTCATATGCTCACAAACACATATGTACACATATAAAAAGCCCACAAGTATAACCCTGCACCCACTCACCCACAAACTCACACACACACACACACACACACACACACACACACACACACACACACACACACATACACACACACACACACACACACACACACACACACACACACACACACACAGCATCTGTAATAGTAATAGCCTTGCAGTAATTTTAATTATTAATTGGAAACGCCCACCTAAGGTTAATTAGGAGAGCACATGTGCATAAGTATGGTAGGTAAAGTTTTCAAGGGAGTAGGATCTTTTTTAATCCAGTAAGATTGGGCTGTTATTTAACTTCAAGGTTTTGTAAGTAAGTTATTATTACATGTATTTACTGGTGCATTGGTGAACAGGACTCTATAAGCATCTCCAGATACGGATAGAGAGGGGAGGGTTGGGATCCCACCAAAGAGTCTTTAACCCCCATTTCAGGTTCCCAAGGCCAGACTATCCCTGTCGGGAGTCCAATAACACCAAAGTATCAAAGCATATATGAATATGTTAAAAGTTAAGATTGTTAAATATCTATGTTAAGTAGCTAATTGCTAATCTATACCAGATTTTACTATAATCAACAAAGCATATAGACTCTGTAAACCTGCATGCTAAAAAAAATAACAACAGACCATCAAGATGAGTCGAATAAAACATGAAAATAAAAAACAAAAGCACTAGAGCTGAAGAGAAACCTATTATGCCTGTCTAGATTTTTAAGCTTAGCACTTCAGCTTTATGAGATATGAATGAGGTGAAGTAAGTGTCAGATACTCGTACCACTGAAGCTTCAGAGGAGAAGTTACCTCCTGACAGAGAGAGGTCTGTCATTCAGTTGGAAGTCAGTCCCCGTAGGGCCGCCTGTTCGTTCAGATGTACGGCCTGAGGATCTGGTAAACACTAGCTGTCTCATTTTTTCTAAACACACACACACATACAACAGCATCTGCAATAGTAATAGCCTTGCAATAATTTTAATTATTAATTAAAAACGCCCACCTAAGATTAATTAGGAGAGCACATGTGTATAAGCACATGGTAGGTAAAGTTTTCAAGGGAGTAGGATCTTTTGTAATCCAGTAGGAATAGGCCATTGTTTGACTTCAGGGTTTTGTATGTAAGTTATTATTACATGTATTTACTGGTGCATTGGTGAACAGGACTCTATAAGCATTTCCAGATACGGATAGAGAGGAGAGGGTTGGTATCCCACCAAGATGTCTTTAACCCCCACTTCTGGTTCCCAAGGCCAGACTATCCCTGTCAAGAGTCTAGTAACACCAAAGCATCAAAGCATATGTGAATATGTTAAAAGTTAAGATTGTTAAATACTATTTGTGAAAATATTTACAAGCACAAATAAACCTGCTCATGTGACAGCACTGGAGGTTGTCCCACAGCCCCTAAAGCTGTTGGAAAAAAGCCTTAAACTTAAGAAGCCCAATACTCATGCTAGCCTCGGGAGAGAAATATACTTCTCTGTGGGGAAAAGTCAGCTTCCGTGTTGTGAGCAATAGACAGCACTCTTTGTTTTTGGTTGGTATTAACCTAAGTGTACTAAGCCACCTCTGGTGCATCCAACCACACATTGATCTTATATCAAACACACACACACACACACACACACACACACACACACACACACACACACACACACACACAGCATCTGTATATATAGTGGTCTTGCAATAATTTTAATTAATAATTAACAAACGCCCACCTATAAGGTTAATTAATAGACCACATGTGTAAAAGCACATGATTTTCAAGGGAATTAGATCTTTTGTAATCTAATGGGAATGGGCCATTATTTAACTTCAAGATTTTGAAAGTAAGTGATTATTACATGTATTTACTGATGCATTGGTAAACAGGACTCTGAGCATCTCCAGATACGGATAGAGAGGGGAGGGTTGGGATCCCACCAAAGATGTCTTTAACCCCCAGTTCTGGTTCCCAAGACCAGACTATCCCTGTCAGGAGTCCAATAACACCAAAGTATCAAAGCATATATGAATGTGTTAAAAGTTAAGATTGTTAAATACTATTTATTACACTGCTTTTTGTTAAGTAACTAATTGCTTAATCTATACCATATTTTACTATAATCACAGAAGTCTGTAAACCCACATGCTAAAAGAATAACCACAGATCATCAAATAAAACATGTAAATAAAAAACAAAAGCACTAGAGCTGAAGAGAGACCTATTATGCCTGTCTAGGTTTTTAAGCTTATCACTTTAGCGCAATATAGATGACATGAAGTAAATGTCAGATACTTGTACCACTGAATCTTCAGAGGAGAAGTTACCTCCTGACAGAGAGAGGTCTGTCATTCAGTTGGAAGTCAGTCCCCATACGGCCGCCTGTTCGTTCAGTTGAAGGCCTGAAGATTTTGCAAACACTAGCTGTCTTTCTTATTTTCTAAACACACACACACACACACACTAAGGATTGGTGATAATTATAAAAACATGATACAGTTGTTACCGGAAAAACACTTCTAATTGGAGAGTCCAAATAACTATGCAACAGTAACGAGCGCCATTGGGACGGGACCCTCGCCTACGTGGCAAAGTAATACAAAGCACTACAATTTTTTTTTAATAAATATAATAAAGTTTGTGTATGAAACAAACAATACTTTTTTTACATGGAATAGAAATATAAATTTGAAAAACATTTATGGCATTAATAAAAACTGTTATAACTTTATATCCTAAAAGACAAAATAAGAATATCAATGAAAGAAATGTATAATTTGTATATATATCTTACATCTAATTCCCTGTTTCCCTTCGGAAAAAAAAAACGAATCACCTTTACCACGTATTTAGCATGCAACCATACACTTACGTGCACACACCTGTAGGTGGAGCTAGGCAGCTTTCTATCTTGCATCAATGCATTATGGTGGTGTAGTAGCAACCAGTACCTCGATTGTTTTTGGTTTGAAGCGACAGCCATGAAACAGGATTACTTGTGTTTTGTGTGTCCATACTTACTCTCGTTATTGCCCTCGTTTCATCTTAAAGTTGTGAAATGGTAGCTGTCAGTTATAAAAATTGTCATAACTTTAGAACCAAAAGGTTTTAGAAGAATTCCTACGTTATTTTTTCCCTTGTATCATTTGAAGTCTACCAGTACCCCGTTTGAATTGTCAATATTTATATTTTTCCAGATAAACTGCTAACACACAGACACACACACACACTGACATAACGATTACCGTACCCTTCCGCCTACGCTACGCGGCGAGGGTAATAAAACAATTTTTGAATTTCTGATAGAAATACAATTAATGATCAGTTGAATGGATACTTCATGTATATCATATTGTATAGCTCAATGCTTCATGTAGTCAACAATATATTATTTATCTGTTGTGAATAACTTGATAATGTTTTTGGTATAAGTTGTGACAATGCATGTCTTTTGAAACAAGTATTAATACACAATGTAATACTGTATACTGTTTACAACTATAACACACACAAGTAGACACTACATTACAGTGGTAGACACAAATCTACTATATTAGTTAATTTTCATGATTTCCATACATAACTATGTTAGCTTACCAGAAGTATATCTAAATGTAAAAGCTATGTATTTCATTTTCCAGTTTAATATGTGGTTTTTTATCTTTGTGTAATTATTATAGTTACACTGAACATGATTACATATTCATATTATATTATATCTCTTTTTCATAGTTTGGAAATACACCAATACATGAGGCTGCACTCTGTGGAAAGGATGATGTTGTAAACATTCTCATTCTAAATGGAGCAAACCTTTACATCAAAAATTATGTTAGTAATCAAATGATAATATTCTTATAATTAATGAACTGTTTCTTCACTTATAATAATCATATCATAATTTATATCCATTATGATAATTATAATTATAGTAAGACCAAATAGTTCAATTATGTTTCTGATTAGTATAACAAGTACATCATGTGTTATGATGTGTAAACTAACTGAAATATAATATAATACATTACTTACAAATATTAGTTTGACACCTTTCATGTAAATTATGAACTTTGATGTAATAATTATTAATGTAGTGAATGATAATAACAAATACGTACCTACCTCATCACTTGATATATAGAGAGGAATATAATTCTTACAATACTGACACAATTCATATTAGGTTTATGTTAAAACTTATACTTGAGAATAGCTTTCAAACTTGTACCACTTGTTCACAACTTTATTCCTAATAATTTTGAAATATCTTCCTATGAATTCCAATTATTATTTGTATCAGTTGAACCAGAATCATGAATCAAGCTTTTGTTACTTCCACTTCTAGTATTATCATAATTATAATATTAAAGGGTTTAAAAATAGACATGTCAAACACTCCTTTACTAAATATTATTGTTTTACAGGATGGAGAAACTCCTATTGATAGAGCAAATAGAGCGAACAAACCTAATTGTGTTGATATTTTACAGACAGCTATGGTATGTTATTTTAATATTATAATTGAACAATGACTTGTTCTTTACATCCACATTATCAGTTAATATATTGAATTTGAATGTATTAAACTAGTTAGGCTCATAGTCCCATTGTTTATCAGTAGTTACAACATAATATATTTATAAGTATTGGGGTTTATATATTATATTAGTATCAGTCAACTTTGAAATGATTAATTATCTTAAACTAGTTATGATTGAAATGTTGTGTATTACACTAACTCCAGTTGTAGAATGTAAAAGTATATTGAATTCATAATAATTATTATTATGATATCTTCTATTAGAAGGCTTTTGTACAGAAACTGTTTTATTTTTATTGTATATTTCAAGAGGAACTAGTTAAAAGAAACTATTGCTTATTAGTAACTGAAACATAATTTATTTATGTCTTCCCTATTTTGACAGGGAATATTTTAAAACTTTTTGCATAGTTTAATTATAATTTTCACCAGCTAATCCAACTTTTTAAACTTGTAATATTATATGTAACTATCATATCCAATATTAATAGTAATACTAGTGATAATAATAATACTCATACTAATAATAATATTAAAAAATTATAATTGTATTAATAATAATTATAATGTGATATTTTTTTTAGTCCGGACAAGAAGATACAAAAGTCCAGCCTCCAGAAAATATTACATCAGAAGTACAAGGTATAATATTTCCTATTTGGAATAGTTATTTCATAATCATGTATTCTGTATAGTCATGATTTAGAAAGGTCTACAAAATATATTTACTAAAGCAATTATTTATAGTGGGTGTGATCATTTGCCTGTCAATGTCATATCACACATGTTAATATTAAGCTGGATCACTGTATGTGTGAATTATCTCATTATATTCTTTTTTTTCAAATTCAATTATAAGTAGGTTGTGTGACTGTGTCTTATCTGTGTGGTAGTTGTCTAGTTAGCATTGCCCTAGAATGTATGGATCAAATATTTGTTCATTTATTTGTGCTTTATCTCTTAGGAACAATATTTTGATGATTAGCGTGATATCCTATGATTGCTTTACCACGGGTTCAAACTATATATATATATATATATATATATATATATATATATATATATTGTATTCACTTCGTGAGTATGCGTAGGTAAAGAAATTGCGTCATTCCTGGGGGCTCCATCAATTAATGGGTGTGGCGCGTAATAGAATGAGCACACGAACTCGGCAGAAAGAAAGCTACTTGTAGGGAATTAGAAACTGGAACTACTAGCTAACTATTCTACCTGAAATATATTCCTAAAGTTCTACAAGATCTTTAAAAAGTAAAGAGAGTAGATAATCAAAATAATAACTATAATAGGCTGTTGTGTTGATAAAGTCAGCCATGATTACTGAATGCTGGACACCATAAAGCAATCATAGGGATACTTTTTTTCTGTATATACACTTGTTAATATTAGAATAAAGTATTTGTAATTTAATATATTATGTGTACTGATTTTACTTACAGAGATGACACAAAAAAATTACTTTGCTTTGATGTGAACTAGGAACATGACAGTGTAGTTTAATCTCACTATTGTCATGACATATCCAGTATATGGTTACACCCATTTTAGCATTCCTAATTGTAATTGCCTACTTTGTACTTGCAATTCAAAGCTATATACTATTTTACCTTCCTGAGAAGGTAAACTGTTTGTTGGTGTTTATGTGTTTATGGTTACATGAATAATGATAGATGATATTCAGTGCAAACCTCACTTCTTTATTTTGATTTTATATACTAATAATGATGTTACCACACATATATTAACCCTTAGAAGACTGATGTCACATATATGTGACATTTCACCCCTACATGGTTCAGAGTGTGTTCCTAGCAATATGAAGCTCTCCAAATGCTTGTAATTGGTGTCAGGCACAAGCCCATGAATATGGCTAAAAAAGTTGATGGTTTTTCGGTTGCCCATTGGCCTAAATAACAACTATGGGGGATTTTAAAGGGAGGTGTCCCCCGTTGATGGGGGTTCAAAGGGGGCACAGCCCCCTCAATGCCCACGCAAATTGTGATTTCAGTGACCCCGCCCACACGCTCTGGTGAGTTCCTGAGACATTTCCCTTGGTGTAAAACCTGAAATCGTGGGTTTAGCTGGTACTGACATGCAGTGGGGTCATTTTGTTTGCCACAGTTCCAATCAAAAGAGGGAGAGCACTGCATTTGATTTAATCCTACGAAGCGCTTGAGGACTTTCAAGTCCCGGTAAGCAAGTTGGTGGAAGTAGTACTCCATGTCGGAAAAGGAGTTTGGGGTAGAGAAAGTGAACGGTGGCCAAAATATATGCAATAGAGTCGCCAGTGTTGGAAATGGGAAGAATTTTTTAAAACAAGCTCTGTCCTCTAAGGGTTATATATGTTATTTGTATTGCTGTGACTTTTTTTGCATTTGAATTTCTGAAAAACTATTATCGCATAATTATAATTAATTACAATTATTGTCTGTAAATGGTCCCACTAAATATTTGTGATCATGGATTTGAACTAGCCTACTAGTTACAAACCATAATTATGCATTGTAGTGCTTCAATTAATTCATATAGTGATAGTATATAGTTGATGGTATTCAAATATTTACACAGTAAGGCCTATTACAGACACTTAGTTGTACATTACAAGAAATAGTTTATTATTGAATACAAGAAATTAATTACTTTCTAGTGTTTATTTTCAATTAATGTTGAAGTAGACAATGATTGTAATCATGATGACTTCAGTAAAGAGTTATTCAAAAATCAATATTAGTTAAGAACACAAAAACAGGACTTGCTTTATAATCAACTTAACTATTCCTTCAAATAAGTTGAACATGATATGACTACACAACTAGACAAATAAGCATAGATATACAATGAATGTGGTTTTTATGTAGTCCAATTATCTCAAGTCATTAATTACACTGGCTATTGTCAGCACTATCATAGTATTAACCTATCAAATTATCCTACAACCCTGAAACTACTGTTCAATTAAATATTGGTACCAACAAGCTATCAATTCATTTCAACTACATTGCACTTATAATAATATATTATAACTGATTTTTATGTTTTTAGGTCAATCCAATGACACTGAACAATCTAAGACTGCTCCAGTCTCTATTCCTTTGAAAGATATAGGTTAGTCATTCATACAGGATTGCAATTACAATATGAATATTTACATCATACATCATTGATATTCCTAGTAAAAGAATAATTTCTTTGTTTGTTGGTAAGGCAGGATTGGAGGAGGTGGTGGGGAGGGAAATAGGAGTGCAAAAGTATAAGAAAAAATGTTTAAATGGAATGGAGGGCATTGTCATGTATTTATTTCATGTGGATAGTTTTCAGTTGCTTAAGTTTATAATTAATATTCCTTGAGACTAGTGAATTAGAATGATGATATATTAGCAGTAACAAAATCAATTCTCACATTTCCCTATGGATGGGTAATTGCTGAACATAATGTTCTGTACTGTTAGCTAATAATGGAAAGCAATTGCTAAAGTTTAGTAGAATTTATAACTTGTAATAATAGAATATGAACAATATTATAATTATTAGCATATCTAAAGTACTAATATATCTTTCATCTAGATCGGCACCATCTTATTAAGGCTATGAAAGATGGGTTTGTCGAGTCACATATAACCAAGGCTGTCATACAAGGAGCAGCACGTGCTGGTAAAACATCCCTCAAATCCCTCATTTTATCACTTCCATATAAGGAACTCAGCACTCCCTGTATTGAAGCACCAGATATTGCTGTTGGCACTTTGTCCATAGGCCGATTTGGCAAATCAGGGAAATGCTGGACTTGTGTCAACAATCAAGACATGGAAGAAAAAATTCTAGCAGAATTACAAATGATTGCCTTGAAAGAGGAACCATCTTCAACCATTTCTCCAAAGATACCCTCGTCGGTAGCATCTGCACGTTTAAATGAAGATGATGAAGAAATATCGCAAAATGATATCAATGTTGGTAGTGAATTCCCAGTGACACCTGGTCAGACCGAGGATGTGGAAAAAGCTGTTGCTCTTATACAAGAGCTATATCACAAGTGTAGTACAGGTATCCAAGCTCAAGAGTTGAGTCTTCATGAGCGCTGGCTGTATTTTACAGATTGTGGAGGGCAAATTCAATTTCAGAAATTACTTCCAGCTTTTCTACCATGTGCATCAGCCCTCATGCTAGTGATTAATCTAGCAGAAGATCTCTCTGGCCCAGCTTCAACAGAAATGTGTTTGGAGACTGGACAAATCAAAGTTAGTGAGCATTCGCCTAAAGTGGAGGAAATGCTGAAGCAGCTCCTGGTAATGGTCAATTCCAGTTCACAGCAACAGAAAGCAATCATCGAAAATGATCGCATTCTCTCCAAATATATCACGCCTCCTGATAGTCTAAGCATTATGGCCATAGCTACACATCGAGATGAGTATGATGGAAACACAGAAAGTATCGAAGACAAAGAAGAGAAGCTCACAAATATCTTGAAATCAGTGGAAGGAAAAATCTGTTACCAAAACAAAGCTCAATTCAAAATCTTGCATGAAGTTGATGGCAGAAAAGCAAAGCAAGGTAATTTCGATGATCCAGTTGTAGAAGAAATAGCACGTAAGCTTCGAGAGCAAGCATACATTGTCAAAGTACCTCTAAAGTGGCACTGCTTTCAAACTCTCATCCAAAAAGCAGCTTTGAATCGCTGTGGTGTCCTCAATATGTCACTATGCAAGGTTTTCGGTCATAAGCTTGGTATGAGTGATGAAGAAGTAGTCAGTGCTATCAAGTTTTTTCATATCCTCAATTCCATGCTGTACTATCCTGATTCTGGAGCTGATGATGTAGTATTCGCCAACCTTCACTGTCTCATTGATATTATCAATGAGTTGATGGTTACTATTTGTAACGCACGCAACGTAAACAAGTACCCCAATTTAGATATTAAGCTGTTAGCTATGGAAGGTATTGCTACCATTGATTTCATCCAAACGATGGAGACGTGTTTAAACATATTGAAAAGTTTCCCTCAGTTCGTGGAGAAATTGCTAGCCATTTTTCAGCATCTCCTTATTGCAGTAAAGGTTGAAAACAGTGAAGATCAATTCTTCATTCCCGCACTACTACCAGTATGTGATACTACAGATATCAATCCCTTTCCTGAATCCACTATTCCACCAATGCTTTTTTACTTCAAAAAAGGTTTACCAATGGGGCTTTTCTGTTCCATAATTGTCCATCTCCTTTCCCACAAATGGTCAATAATTCGTAATCGAAATGCATTAAATTATTCGAACTTTATGATTATTCAACCACTCCAGAGGATAGGAAAATTTGCCATCATGGAAACTCCATATTACATCCAGTTACTTAGCGAAATTCCTGATGACATAGAAAAAGTGAGGTGTGCCATCCATGAATCGGTAGAGGCTGCTGTAAAAGGGAATGTCAAACCTGAGCCAGGTTTCTTCTGTCCTTGTCCTCATGAGCCACGTAATCATATAGCTGTAGTTGCACAGGATCGACCTACTCTGCTTCGGTGCTGTGAAACTAATGAGATAGTGGAAGATACTAAAGCGCAGCCTCGTTTGGTCTGGTATCGATCTACTCCTAAAGCAGGTGAGTATGTAATTACATACACATTTTATTTGGTAGCATTTTTGACTTTGTTTGCTTTTATAGCCACTATCCCTACTGATGACACAACAAGTAAAACAGGTGTGTGTGTGTGTGTGTGTTTGTGTATGTGTATGTGTGTGTTTGTGTGTGTGTTAGGAAAAAATTATAAAATTTGTCCATCCTTACTGAGAAGACAGTAGAGATCACTTGGGCACCTTATAGTTTAAAAAAAAATAGTATCGACTGACATATATATATATTTTTTTTTAGACCTATTAGGTGTCTCAATCAGATAGATACCTGCTAGCAGGTATCTAAATCTAATAGATACCTAGGTCCAAAGCTCAAGGAAACAATTTTGTTAATGAGAGAATTAATACATTAACACAAAATCAAATACAAGAAAGCTGAATACAATAATATACAAAATACAGTTCCTCATCACTGGCTAGAATGGGTTCAGCCTGCTTCTTCTTTGTACCAACTCCTTGTGAAAGTAACTGCTTCATTTCACTATCTAACACATTCTTCAGAAAAAAGAACTCACGAACAGAGAAAAAATCAATGGCATCTCTTGTCTCCTCCCGCAGATAGCGCTGAATGCCACACAGATTTTGATGTAGAGTGTTACCAGTGTAAGGCTTGCCATTATTACACCTTATCTCAACAATGAATCTACTGAGCCACTTGCAATGATTGGCCTTACTCATCTCGGCAAGCTTGCTAGGGCATTCATCAGGTGTTTCGGCAATCTTTATTCTGTTTAATCGCCAACTCATCCCTATTCCATGAGCCCACTAAGTCTGTTGCCTGGTCTTCTGAGGCACAGCCTCCAATACTTTAGCTTGTAGGTCTTTTTCGCTCACAGGAACTGTAAATCGGACACTGGCCACACTAGTTTGACTCCTAGTCACTCTTCTACTTGCTACATACGAGCAGCTAGTACTTGTAGTAGGCGGATCTACAGTATTAGACTTTACTTGATGCTCCTCAAACTGCTGAGAAGCAGCTAATAAGAGAAAGTATATTTCATCTTCTATCTTCAGACTTTTACACCATAGTTATGACAACAGTGACGTAAAAGGCTTAATTTAATGTACCTATGACAGCAGTGATGCAAACTAATGCAATTAGCATAGTTGTGGTAGGTCTAAATCAGTTAGATGGCCTCTGTGTCGGTATCTCAGGAAATTAGATACCTCACTTCGCTCGGTATCTAATATCCTGAGATACCTCCACCTCGGCATCTAACCTATAATATTATATATAAATAAATATATATATATATATATAATTATACACACATATTTTTTTAGGCAATATGTTGATCCTGTGTGTGTGTGTGTGTTTGTGTGTGCATGTGTGTGTGTGTTTGGAGAAAGAGAGGTTATAGATAATGATAATAATTTTTATGGCCCATAGGGCCATCCCTATAATTGCTTTCCACGGGGTTGAATATATAATTATATATATATTATATATGTTTGTGTCACTTGTGTGATGTATACGTAGTTAAAAGGAAGTTCCATCATTCCTGGGGGCTTGGTCAATTAGTGGGCATGGCATGTAAAAGAATGGGCGTTTGTGCTACAGACCCACAGGAAGATTCAGAAAGGATGTAAAGCTGCAGAAAAACGGTATAAATGTTGTCCAAGAATCTTCAACAACAGTTTCAGACATGAGGAAGTCATAATTTAGAACCTTGAAGGAGTACTTCAGTCAGTTCATCAAAGATCTGTGTACTTAGGCTTACACTTACTTCTTCAGGCCTCAGCTTTCGAGTACACAGAAAGGTAGAGACACTAGTGCCATCAGCAATGATTGATACTAGTCATCACAAAGCAATTATAGGGAATCTTTTTTCTCAATAATTATTATATTGTTGTGACCTTTGCACAGATCATTCACCACAGACAGCAATTGGAACATCAGTGGATGAAAAACCATTGTCAGGTAACATTTCATTTTTTGTAATGATAATAATAATTATTATTCTTATGTTCAATATATTAGATGGTAAAGGTTGCACATTTTCATTTCCAAGGCATTTACTAAATCCAAATAGAGATTCTATTATACATCTCTGTTTCATCCATTAATAGACTAGACAGTTTTTAATGATTGTCAGTTTGTAGATAAATAAGTAATCCCTTCACAACACCACTGACACATTCAGTGCTTATATAGTAACTATTATGATTTGTCTATTGTAATGTGTTATTGTATGATATGTCAGTGAGAATTTGTAATGGTATTGTATTGTCAATTAGTCCTTTAAACAATATTAATGACACTTCATAAACAATAGTTAATAGGATGTAATTGGATATGGTGAACCCATTATCACCAAATTAAGTTTACAAATATGCAACTATGTAAACATGCAATAATTAAGTATGTAATTTTGCAAACTAAATACTAAAGTGCAAATACACTATAAAATCTTTAAAATGAACTGGCATGCACACACTATGAAGAAGACATTTACTTGGTGTAAGCAGTTAAATAATTGAATTACCGTCCAAATGAAAGTGATAAAACATGTATGAGCATCACCACTGACTGCTACATTTTCAAAAATTTGCCTTGAACTATTCCTGCTGATAACAGAGCATGTTTTTGTTTTCTATAGGTTTCTAACACTTTTAACTGAGTTAAACTGACCACCTGCCTAACTCAGTTAAAAGTTCCTTTAATTAGAATGTAGAAATTATACATGTTGGTTAAAGGGTCGGTGACACTCGTGGGACTACTATACAATCAAGTGCTGACTTAATTCTCTCCCTGCTAATACTGAAGCATAACATTTACACTATTGTATTTGTTGACAACTCTTCTTTCCAGGAAGACAAGTTATAATCTTTCAGCTTTATAAAATGTGACAGCTATACAGCTGAAAATAATCAGATCTTAAGCACTCATATTTTGTGTAATTAAATTTTTGTTAATACATAATAACGCCCAATTTCAATATAGAAGCTAAATGATGAATGATAGTTTTCATTATTATTTTAATTAGATTTTAAATCATTGGGATTATAACTGTAATCATTGTGTAAATTTAGCTCTAAATATATTAACTTATTTCTTATAGCTATTGCTATCAATGTTTCATTTTCTATTATGTTAGTATTACCTCAGTCTCCACAACCTATTGTCACACTGACTGCTCAACCACAATCAAACTATGAACAAGAATTTCTACAAGGTTATTCTGATATTTTCCCATCATATACATCCAATAATGTTCAGTTTACATAATAATTATGTTAAATTAAGATACATACATATTTCTGTGCTTAATAGTAAAACACAATGTTATATCACAGAAATCTCTTCTCAATCATTTACTCTTAATTGGTTTGCCATATAGCACGATTTTTTTTGTGTGAGGACATAAACATATGGTTTGCCAATCGATACATCCTTTATTTTGTGAATCTAAATTTCACATGTATTCCTGCATAAGCATGATATCCATTCCTTTGTGAAAAGTTTCTGCATCTAACTCCAAGTGAAAGTACACAACAATGTTACTATGTATTAATCACTGTAGATTCTGATTTGTGTGATGTACTAACTGCTACTATCAGTGAGACCAGATGGTTCATGTTAGGTACTGCATTAAATTTGGAGCAACATCAACTGAGAAGAATCAAGTGTAATAATCGAGAGGCTCAAGACTGTCAGAATGACATGTTGTATTCCTGGATTTCAACTGGAAACGCCACATGGAGTGGATTAGTGGAAGCGCTTCGAAGTCCACTTTTGGATAATCAGCAGCTTGCTCAGGAGATAGAAGTTAAATACATGAAGTAAGTTATAGTATTTCTACTGTTTTTCATTTTATGTATGATTACATATTAATATTCTACAAAATCATTTTTGATGGGAACATTTTATATAACCAGTTTACTAATTGTAGGAAACAAACTAGAACATGATATAACCATTTTAATGAATTAACTGTTAATTACATACATTGCTTTCAATAATTTACTTTATCCATCATCATTATAGATATGAGAAAGTAGTAAACAACAAGAGTCCAGTTACACAACAAAATCGAATGTGCATTTTGTTATAACAAGTTTTTAATAGCAAGTATTTCTTGTGATGTATATTTAGTAACAAATTATGTTCTTTTTTGCCCCTGACTATAATGTTTTCTTGCTTATAAGTTTTTTTAATTGGTAAGGATGGTATTAAAAAGTAGAATTAGTATTTCTAGTGATGTATATTTAGTAACAAACTATCTTTTTTGCCTCAAACTATAATAATTATAATTATTTTTAGTATGCTATTGAAGATAATGAAGTTATTGATTTTGTATTATTTTGCCATTATTTGCAGTAAAATAATTATGATGTAATATATATATATTATCGCACAGATACCGGGAAATATTACGAGTTGGATACAGCGTTGCCACGAGTCCGAAGGACGAGTGGCACGCTGTATCCAACGAGTAATATTTCCCGGGTATCTGTGCGATAATAAATTTATCAAATCATGCTTGTTTTTGCCTATTATTACTTAGCAATACTTTATTATTCAAACTATCATGATAAAGATGGTCATCTTGAAGCATTTACAAGCTAAATCCCAAACCAGTAGCTATCTCGGGCAACCTCCAACTCGAAAAGAGACTTTCAGCACTGAACATATAAAAACCTCTCTATTTTCACATTTTATCATACACAAAACTTACCTCATTTAGAATTTTATCACAACTCATGTTTACTAACTTGACCATCGTCAAAACTGAAGAGATTATAGAGTAATATCTTTCTACACAATTTTTACTTAGCAACATGTGACACGCTGTAAAATAAAACATCCGGTCAGGTGATTTTCTGTACAATAAACTTCCGGTCACGCGAGTCCAGTACAATACAATACGGTCCAGTACAATACGGTAAAATATTATCATAGTGCGTGATTTGAATGTCTAATTGAAAATGTATGGATTCGTTGTTTCTATGGTAAACATTGTTTGATAAAAAGAAATATTTTGGGAGATTCTGTTGGACCACCATGTAATCGATACACTGTAAAATGTAACTTGTTAAAATAACCCATGCTGGTAGTTTAGCAATTATGGTGGATTATAGCTCCCCACTTTGTGGTTAAATAATCATGTAATACTGGATTAATTGGAATGTTTGTGGTTTAAATGTATCAAAATACTACACATGCATAGCTGAAACTATAATTATTTATATTATGATGGTATATATCAACCCACTATATGGTTACAGTTACATACTGGTTGGCAGTTTCAACCACTATAATATACCTTAGCAAATAATACGGAGGGCATATTTATAAAGAGTTTGGAAACTTGTGAGAATTCAAGTCGTTTGTACAATTCAGAGTGATAACTGGTAACAAGAAATATCTGAGTGTCTATAATTGAATACTACATGGATCATATGATATTGTCATGTAAACAGAAACTAAAAGAAATAGTTCTAATGAGTTTAGTTGCAAGATATCTAACACCCTACCAAATAGAGGCTCACCATCTGAACACTTAATACTAGAAAACAGTTGCTCTTATATTTTAAACTACTTGATTTTAACCCCCTATATATACATAATGACTAGGCTATGTGAACCATACTCAGGCAATTGTTGTCTGACTTCATCTATAGCTCTCATCACACAAATGACTTGATGTGATAAATGGCCAAACAGTTGTTTCTTGGCCAAAGAAGCTACCTATTTGAATATGATAAGCAAGCCAATGTTTAGTCTCGCGAGTACCAAAACGTATACTATTACTATTCATGATATTCATAACTCGCGGTCAATGAAACCTGCAAGGCAAAAAGCCATTATTTCACTCATGGTATGAAACCTTTAGACCTGTGACAGCGAGTTAGGAATATCATGAATAGTAATAGTATACGTTTTGGTGCACAACTTACCAATGACTTGTAAACATTTCACCAGACTCTGTCCGTCTCGTATCCCCATCCACTACAGCCACACCCAATAATACTTTGCTTAATAACACATTTGAACAGAGAGTCTGGCTCGTGAGACTAGCCAATGTTGGTGTCGATTAAATTTGACATTGTGAAAGTAATATTCTTGAAATTACCTAGTCGATCAAACCTACATATTTCAATATCCATGATGATATAAGTGGCACATGTTGGATGATTTCATTTGCATATAGTGGAGTTTTTTATCTTATAGGTGGTGAGAAGATGTGATATAGGTTATCACTATCAGTTCTGTACAATACAGTTTAGTATAGTTTTGTACCCATGGTGGAGCTGCTTGCAAAGCGTATGCACATGCACTTTGCTCTTGCAACTGCTAACGAAAAGTATTCCTTCTGGAATCTGGACATCCTCTAAGTTCTCTTGAATTCATTCTATATTCGGTCTTTACAAATATTGCAGCAAGTTGTTTCAATTTTTACGTTACTATAAAATTATATATGATTATAATTATATATACCAATACATGGCGGCAGCAACCAGTATTCCTGAGGAGGTACCGGAATATTTGGAGTTTGAGCTTAGAATACCTCAAGATTACTGCCATACATGTATCAGTTTGTGTTGATCATAATATGACCCATATATAGCTGTTGTCAAATAGATACTTTATGTTGAGTATATTTCTTGTTTTCACAAAACAGACTAACTATTCATGAAATTAGCATTATTTACTTCAGTGGTTAAGCTGCTGTCACAATGCTTAGCTTTTAGATAATTACATAGACAGAGAAGGGTTTAATAACCTGATTAACAAAAGTTAGTTCTATGAAGCGTTTTGTTCTCGTAGAAAAATGGAAGGATTTGAGTTGTTAGAGCAACTAGATTGAGTGCGAGGGACGCAAATGGCTGGACTCTGCTACATTGTGCAGCATATCATGGATGGTTGGATGTAGTGGAAATACTAACAACTAAATATGAGTGTGATGTGAACCTTACAAGTATTAGTAACATAAGACTCCAGTGTTCATAGCCAGTCGTGAAGGACATTTGAGTGTTGTGGAATATTTATGAACGGTCAGTAACTGGGATATAACTATCAAGTCTAGAGGTGGTAATGATCCATTGTCTATTGCATGTAAAAGTAGATGTAACAACATAGTTGAGTACCTCACTAATCCTGATTTGTAATTGCATACCATATAAACTTGTAAATGAATTTATATTAGTCTTGCATAGTCAGCCCCTCCCACAGAAAGGAGGGTTTATTATACATCTAATTTGTCTCTCATTCTGAGATCCACCATAAGCATGGTGGACTTCAAGTAGATGTTAACTGCCAAAATGTAAGTGGAGCAATGTTTTTCAGTCCTATAACTCTTAAATTTTGCAAGATTCCTTTTCGTAACTTACAAATATCAAATTGATCAGTGTTAACAATAGCACATAATAATTTATAGAAATTTAAACAGGGTTTGCCTAATGAAATTCCAGTAGGGTCTACTATGTTAAAATTATTTTTACGGTGTAACAACAATTATTATAATTAATGTAACAATAATAGTTTCTAAAGTTACTTTCAAGTCTTTGAAATGTGCTTCCAAGAGTTTAAAATATATATACACTGTACCAGAACAAGCAGTATATAAAGGATAATAAAAAATGTTATATCTATCTTTTATATTAATTGTGAAGTATACTACTACTAAGACAGGAGGTAGAGCTTTAATCTATTATATAAGGGCACAGATATGTAATAAATGGATGAGGTCGAAATGGAAGAATAGTTTGGATTTGTACAGTATGTACACTTTGTAGTGTATCAGTAACAACCATGTCGAATGTAATTCTGTTGTAACAACACATTTATAGTCATCCTCTAGATGTTGCTGAAATAGATGATATTTGTAAACATACTAGTACTTACATTCGGTATGTACATTAATAATTTTATGTAACCATTGAGGTCATAAGATAATAGTACTCTCTCTTTCTGGTGAAATTCTTACAAATCATCAGTAAGTTGTGCACCAAAACTTATACTATTACTATTCATGATATTCAAAACTCATGGACACAGATCTATAGGCTTCATAAACTAATTGATAATTGTATATATACATTATTGCATTATGTAAAGTGAAATAATAACCATATTAATGTCGTAACCACAATATAACACATCAAATATTATACAAAGAAGCATTACAAAACTTATGTGAGTCCTGCATTTGAACTTGAACCAACTGCATACATGTGCAGATCATCAAATCCATCATTATCACCTTCACATCCTTCATTTTCTACTTCTTCATCAACATGTCTTTCTTCAATTACATTAATAATTTGGCAAGTCGGATGAATACACATGCTATTACAATTAACACTTGCTTTTCATCTATGATCCTCTTTCACTCTTCTTCATAGGTATAATCCTTTATTTCTCTTGTTAACTGTTAAACAATCTTTAAAGCATTTATAAACGCTCTTTGGTCTTTCTCGTCATTTTTTTTCCTGTAAATTTTTTCTGTTTAAGTTACATATGATGAAAAATTTACTACAGATATGTTGCACATAATCTTTTATGTTATGAATTAACAACATTGGGAATTGGAAGAGATGTCTTCTCTCAATGCTGTGATTATAACTTTATAAGGAAATGGTTTTTTATTGCTGTTGCACAATTTTAAAATCAGCTAACAGCCAGTAATTAGCATGAATACTTCACAAACAGACCGATCAACAAAAAAACTTTGGTAACCTTAAGTTCCACCTATACAGGGATGGGTTAATGAATACCATGCAGCATAGAACGCTTGTCACTGTGATACACAAAAAGGATTGAGTACAGCATGATTTTGAATGTACTAGCTAGATCCTTGAGCTTCTTCAAATTGTTATTGATTGTAAATAATTATTAATAAAATCACTTCAGATATATTGTTTTTACATCATAAAGGTAAAAGAATTCGTATGAAACGATTAGACAAATATGATATTTACAAGTTACTGAAAACCAAATCAGCTAACTGGGAAGATTTTGCAAGAGAATTAAGGGTTAAAGAAAATGATAGCAAGCAATTTCGCAAATAAATTAATGCATCCTCTCCTGCAGATAATTTCGAGAAACTCCTGGCCAAGTGGATAGAGTCAGAGACGTGTGAAGTAACATGGAAGCATATTCTTCGTGTACTGAAAGATTGGATTATATTGACCTTATCAAAAGAGTTCAAATGCACTTACGCAAAGACATGCATATCTATTTTACTTTAGCTAAAATTTGAACAAAATGCTATATCACATTCCACATTTACATTAAATTTCCTGATTTAACATGTATCAAATAGGTGTTTGTTTTTAATTGTTAAACTGTCAAAAATTGACATATGACACAAGTGACAACATGTACATATAAGGATTGTAATAATTAGTCGTACATATATACCATTCAAAGTATTTTCACAGTACTTGTACTAATAGTTAGTCACCACTTGGAAGTTGTCTTGTTAACTTGCTGCAATTTAATTGAGTTTTCATTGTCATTGTGACTTGTACTTTTAGTTTCACCTCTAGTACATATCTATTGCTTTGCACCTCTTGTCATACATGTATCTAATATGCAAATGAAATTTAAATTAAGATACCATGTGCAGTATCATTACATATACAACGAGTATATAAGTACATGTTGTAATATCTGTTACATGTACATCATCACATTAACTTAACAGTAACAATCAATTGTGTGGAAACAGCCAGTCATACAGAACAATGTCCAATAAATCTAGTGAATGTCCTGTAAATTGACACTGAACTGTATACAAAGTATATGGGGAATAGAACAAGAGTAGTGAAAATAAGTCCAAATGTCCTGTAGTTGGTTCCAGGTTTCCATTCCACAGTCACTGGTAACAATACATGGACCACTGGATATGCACCTTGGAGGATGATTCATCTTCACAGCTATATTGAAGAGCACATTCAATTTCATTTTAAACATTTTATGCGAGAAGATGTATACATAATTACTAAATATGCTCCCTTGATATAATTATAATACTAACCAAGTCATCCTTCATGATCGGCGAACTTCCTGTTTCTGTACTGTTCAGATGGTGGTGAGTGAAAGATAGTGTGAACAAAACAGTAATTTAACTCAAAATGACATTATCAATAATTATGTCACTCAGTGTATTATTACAAGTACATACTTCTGAACTTAGATTGTGTCCAACATCCACTATGCTTTGGTATTACAAAACATGTAATATCTTCGAGAAACAGAAACATTTCAGCCTCAATATCATTGCCTGTACATAAATGTAATGATAACATTCTGAAAGTTATTATAGATCATATAGTAAGGTTTGTAATTTAAGACTTCTAGTAATTCCAGGCAATTCTAAACTTTTGCAAATTATGTTAAGCTTATTAATAGATAACCAAAAACATGTTCTATTTGATGGTCATCTTTTGAGATTTTAAGATAATGTTAAAGTCTCACAATATGACCATGAAATTGAACATGATTTGGCTGCTATTTTTCACCAAAATTGCATTATAAATACAAAAATCTTTATATAAAACTCTGGGTACTTGGAAATATACACAAAAATGTACCAGCCACTAGTGTAAGCCTAAAGTAATGTTATGTAATACCAGAGTTTAATGCTTAAAAATACTATTTTGCCAGACAGAGAATCGATTTTTTTAGCTTTTCTGTCCAGTCTTAAATTTCCCATATGGATTGTACCGATAGATGTAAATATATATATATATATATATATATATAATATATATATATATATATATATATATATATATAATTATATATATATATATACATTACAGAAGAATTGCTGAAGTAGAAAAAAAAGTTTTGCTTAAAGTCAAAACTGTCCAGCTATTTGGGTAATTATAAGGCCACTATGTAGTTGAGTTTCAGCTATTAAAAAAAAATACTTTGAAATTAGGTACCTTTACTATATATAGTGGGAGTCTCTTACCTTGAAAATTCTTACAACTTCATCATTAATACCCTCTGCTCTAAGCCAGCTTACAACTTCTTTGACTGGAACATCCTTTAATTCAAATACAAACCTAAATTCACATCTTTTAATCTGAGAGAGATGTAGTTTCTTAGGTGATAAGCAGGAGCAAAGAAGTGACTAACCCAAGCCACCTGAGATGGGTGCAACTGACGTTTTGTAACAACCATGCGCATTGATGGGAAAAATTAATAATTAATTTAGAAATTTAGAATCCAAGAATGCTGTATTTGTCACCAATAATACAAGAAGACGTTAGTCTAGCATCATAAAGTGTATCAGAGATGTTCAACTACATTTCAAGGCAAAGTTCCATGTGGGTTAGCTGGTTGTCCTTCTACTTCAACAAACTATGAATGTTTAAATTGACAGTATGCGTATTTGCTCCAGTATAACACCGAAAGCTCAGTCCCGATCAAGGTAATCACAGCAGATAGTGACAAATTATGAATTATCTACAGGTCAACTTCAGAAAGCCTGGATTTAAAACGTTTCTTTGGGCGAAATACCTTCACTGTTAATCCTACCCCAGATTAAATTCATCATGAAAACTTGTCATATAAAATTATAATGTAATAATTATATACCATATAGCAGGTATTTTACACGAATTTATTGTTGCATAAATTATTCATGGTCGATTGAAATTTATTTTTGTGTTCTTCGATCAACCATGATTATGTGCTTGTTGCAAAATTTTCATTCACAAAATACATCAATAATAGAACAGATTTATCTTACTGCAAATTTTTATATCCTTAAAAAACCCCAGCTATACAGTATATATGCATAAATATATAATGTGTTTTTGTTTTTCAGTTGACAGCCATACCAAACCCCTTGAAATATAATGAATTTGCCATCTCAGATACAAAACCAATCTCATCCTTTATAAATCATAAAAGGCCACACATACACAAACCTAATGGTGGGTTTACTTGAAGACATAGCTATAAACTGTGTGTTTGGAAATATATGTAAAAGCGATGTGGTATTGTTATAGTTCATTTACCTTTTTTATATAGATCAATCAAGAATTGTGCACTCTAGACAATGGTTCTGTATGTGCTGTTTGAGGTTTGCCCACCTGATTCTGATTTTGAAGTACACAGGTATATACTGCCATTTCATATAATAAATGATGTTTTTGGAAGAAAACTTTTGTTCATTATTCATGTCAAGCATCTATTATATTCCTTTTTTTACAGTGTTTCTCATGTACATATTGTCATCTATACTTTCGAAGAAGAAATAACCACTATTGGAAACGTGATTGATATTATTATAACACAATTCAGTGACTGTTTCTTCATCTTATATTACATCTGTTAAAATTAACTACTTACCTACGATGTTCATTTTGACACTGTTTAGTATATAGTGCACTCTATATAACCGCACAGAGACTAAACAGTAGCATAAGGATTGTGGATTCTCCATAATAAATATAATTTCGGTGGATTGTCTGATTTCATTGGCATAAAGGTTGAAAGGAGGTTAGGCATCCATATGCAAGAGTAAATTTGCAATTTAATATTATATATATATATACACATATATAATTTATATATAAACTACACATTTATATCATAAATGTGTGGCTTTCTTAATTGTTAGAGAGTGGTATATATGATGTTCACACCTTCGTTTTATGTAATAATTATAATTATGGTATCTCAAAAATTAATGATTTTGATGATAATGTGGAATGTTATCTATGCTTTAAAAACTGTAGCAGATGTGTCAGCAATGTCACATGAAATGTTCTAGGAAATGTACAGAATTCTTGATATGGATATCTGTGCAGAAAATGTGTCAGCCTGTCACATCTAATGCTGCAGTAAATGTACAGGAGTTTTCTTGTGAACGGTTATTTATTTCTGTAGATTAATCTACCTTAATCTGTTATCAAGAGTTACATGTATGCATGATCACTATATGAAAGCTTAGTACATTTATGGTAGGCATAACAATCTTTAGTAATAATCCTCATTTGAAGGAGTTAAAAGAAAAAAATAGAGTTTGGTGTAGGGGCGAAATCATTTTTTGGAATATATTTACTGCATATGTCAGGATTCTCCAAGTATTCAACTGCTTTTTTCAGCATTTTTGTTCTTCCAAGTGATTGTAATGTTTTGAAGACCATTCTCCACTTTACATCTGTTGTCTCACTGGATATCCACTCATTGAAGATTTTATCTAATTTTGTTTCATTAGTCAAAGAGACATCCCTTTTCAAACTATCACAATAATTCATAGAAATTTTAAGGCGAGTCCCTATTTCATACCATGATGATGAGATGCTTGTAACAAATTGTAGGTGTGTACTGCTTCTGGTGGTTTGTCAAGCGAATCGCGAAAACATTTACATAATTGATGTAAAAGAGAACATACATAGTTCTATGCACAAGTACTACAATGTCATGTGTTTGAAACAGCAACCAAAGATTTTCAACCATCCATTGAGTATTCAATTTTAAATAGGCTTGAGGGTTTCTCCTGGACTTTTTATAATGTTACAGTCTTTTGTCATCAGTAAGGTTGCAATAATACGACACTATGTTATTGTCATTAAATTATAACAATAAATAGAATAATTAAATTATAAAAATTTATTAAAATAATGCTGGTGCGCTTTACAATAATAGTCTAATACATGGACACAAGGTTGATAGCATAAGGATAATGGAAGATGTTATTACAATAATGAGGTACAACAGAATTACACACAAAAGAAAATCTGACTAAGTATTGAACATGGAGCCTTCTGATATCTATCTGAACCATCATACATCTTGATGACAAAGGAGTATATGATCATACTAATCCAAAAGTTAGTCTCAAACCTATATATAGCTGTTTCTACTCAGATTTGTTTTAGTTTACTTTGTTTCTAATTCTTTCATGTCTGAATGTAATAATTCAATTATCACACAACAATACTCAGAAAGGTCATGTCATATTACACTATATACTTTCCACTTTATCTAAAATGAGTTTATTGCTCATGCGCAGAAGGCAAACAGAGGAACATGCAAACTATGACCAAATTAAAGTATCTCATTTATTAGTAATTAGTTTATTAGTTATAGAATCCTGTAATATTATTAATCAATAACATTCCTAACGTGTATGAGATATACTAATAGATCCTGTGATTGAACTGTATGATGACTCGTAGACACTCAAGTGTACAAATAACATAATGACTTGTAATAATTCCTACAATTATCATATAATTATAATACCTTTAGTATTAGTATCTGTTGTATCAAGTAGGCGAGTGATGCATAGTAGTTTAGTATTACATTTCACACCTTCAATTGGAACTGACTATCGTAAGACAATATCAGTACCAGATGTTGATTGAGCCAATAGTGTTACTAAACCAAATGGATGTATGAGACATTCTTGACTACCAAACAAATCAACATCACACTTCGATATCTACTCATAAGAGAAAACAGATGATAGAATGTGATAGTTAAACCACGAGATGAATAATTCCTTTTGATGATTAGGAGTATAATTTTGTAGTACTACTTGAGGTAATCGTGTTGAGCTAAGTAGTTTTGTCATCAATTTCAGAAAGGGCTGTAGCTACACTACCTACAGATTTTATGAAACACTGAGAACTATAGTGTCCCTTTTTCTGACAAGAGTGGCACATTGCCTGACTAGCAGGGCAGGACTGTCGAGTGTGGGGGCCTTTCCCTCACCTGGAACATTGCTTGTTAGCGACACTTGACCTCCGTCTAGGTCCTCCTATGGGTAGATACTTCATGGGTTTCCCGGGTTGGGTATTCAAACGTCTCACTTCAAACAAAGCTGGCTGCATTCCACCTTGCAGGTTACCCCGTTGCTCTTGTACAGCGTCTCGCTGCCTGCCTATTCCTTTTGCCTGTTCTAACATTAGGTCAGGATCTATCTGCATTCGCTCAGACAGTGCATTATCAGATACATGTACAATTGGTAATGATTTTATGAGTGCTAATGTATGTACAAGTAGAGGCAAGAAACAATGCAGCATATTAGAGGTTGATACTCTTGTCAACTTTCCAGAATACGGATGCATATAGAAAGGGTGATTGGGTTTCTAGTCTGAGGCTAAAGTATACAATGCTGGAATCAACATTACCTATAAATACAATAATGTGTGAAGAGGAATCTGAACTTAGTGTAACTGTTTGCTGTGCTTTGTGTAATTGTTGTGAATCTGTTACCATTTGATTAATCATGCATTATAATAATAATAACAGTGTAGTTATATTAAATTTCTGGAATGTATAATTATAGACTCATGCAGCAGTCTGACAATCATGACAAAACCACTCTCCATATGGAGTGGAATCAATGTTCAAACAGTTCATATGAAATCACATAATTCAACATAAATCACTATCTCATCCAATAATTTCACCATCTGCAGCACTACCTCTACAGTAACATTGCTATATTAAACTTCTCTCTGTACCTTTTTTGCGTGACAGTATCCAATTCTTTTAGTATTTTGTGTAGATTATAATCTGCCATTAATTAACCCACATTAGTTGAGTGGTTTTTTGCAACTCTAGCAATAATGACATAATTAAATCTTGAGCATATGGTCTATATGTAATTACTACATAAAGAATACTCTGTAATGTATTTTCCCTAAATTTGTTCCTTGTAATTATTATGTTAATTGCATGCTATGCGTGATCTGCTATTGTAATGTACACACTCATATCACATAGTTAATGTCATTATAATTATAATAATACTATCTAGTAATAGTACACTTACCATCTAACAGTATTTGCTTTTTATCTTTTGTTTGTGACTCTAACACTTTCATCCACTCCTCCTTCATTTCTGACATACTCAGTAGTTCCTCACCATGTTCATTCTTACTACTGCTTCTGTAGTGACTCATTCTCTTTTGTAATAATGTAACTAGTTAGTGATACGCTGGTGCCAACAAACAGTGTTTTTATATGACGTCATCAATTGTTAGAAGGTGTGGTTTGAACAGAAAACTTTGCAGGGAAGTTATAAGAACTTACCATTCTGTTAAAATCCATTTAAGGCATCATTACTGTAAGCTACAAGACCATTAAAGATGTCATTGTAGAGTTATGATGTATAAGTGCATTTCAGATTTAGATGATCCACCAGGAGCACCACTTCGAAAAAGTGAAGTGCAGTAATAAAGCCTCACTTTGCTTGGAATTATTAATAATAATGCTATTATGAATACTCGTATCTGTATATATTAGTAGAGATTTCAGCTCACTAGTTGCAATTGAAATGTATGGGCAGCCATTTGTTCAGTGCCATCCCTACATAGAGAGTACTACAGCACTCACTGATAAAATAGTACCTTCTCATTAATAATATTAGGTGGATTGGATGAACACAATAAACAACATTTAGATAATTTAATTATCCAGTTTCATCTGTTATAAAGTAATGTACATCACATGACACGTTTTTATCTTATAATAATAATTATATTAATTTATATTTGTATCAGTTTTGTTATCATCAAATATAGAAGTGTTATCATTGTATTTCTAATATATCATCAATGAAACATACTCTATACATATAATAATGTGTTCCTCATTTAAAACATCATATTGTTTATTATTATGTTGATTTATTCATCTCTTCAGACTAATCTACCTGAATCTGTTATTAAGAGGTATGATCACTCTATGACATCATATGAAATATATAACCAAATGGACGTGTTGGGATTACTGTGAAAGGTGGATGCAGGGAATAGGATCGATCTGAATGGAAAGGTTTTTTAATAACTGTGTTATTATTGAAATATGTATGATAATTAATATACATATCATGCAATACTTCTGTGATCATTATCATGTTTGCTGGAATTACTAGTGATGTGCATAGTTAATACTATACAGAAATATTAAACTACGTGATAATCATGTTTCAGTGCATACAATATAATAATCTAATAGTTGTGTATTTGTAACCGTCATCAAACTCTCTAGCTTGTTGAAAATATAATCCTATTTTTAAGACTCTCTGAATAAAAACAACACTGCTACTATATGGTACAGAACAAAAATAACTACAAATGCCAAATAAGAAATTTTAGTGGTAAGTAACACAATTTACACACAAAATGTAAAGTCACTAAGCTATAATTAGTACCTATTAACAAAATAACTATTCGATGACACCTAAGTAATAATTAACCAACACAAGAAAAAAATGATAATACATACATGTATAGAATGTACATACTTCATTTTCTTTATTAAAACTCCTTCTACATACATTTAGCAGGAAGTGCACTAATTCTAAACTAATTGTGATTATTTCATGCTCCAAAGAACATGCATGTATGAAGTAATGCAGATATATATGCTCTTGAGATAAATATGCATGAATTGTTTTAATAGTATCAGAATACAGTAAATAAACTTCTTACTAGTACTAGTATGGATGCTGGCCCATTCAAATATTCATATAACTGAAGTGCATCAAGATGCGTTTTTATGTATTCATGTAATATATGTTTGCGATACATAGAAACCAAAAACTTGAAATCAATAATTTGCAATAAAATGGCAGTAGATAAGTTCTTGTACTGTGTTGCTTGATTTACAGGTTTCTAAATGAAAGTAGAAACACAAGATTTTGGCATAAACATCTATAGCAAGACCTTTCAGCTATAAAGTGAGCAAATACTTCATGTTTCAAGTCTTGATCATAATGTTTTTTTATCGTGAGAAAGCAAATATCCTGATATTTGGATGCCATAAATTCCTCCTCCTTTGCAACACTACTAACATATATGATATATTATTTAGACATCACCTTTCCATTTGGATTTTCATTCTCACGTCCATGAATGATTGCTGCAACATTATCATCATAGCTTCACTCATTTTCTTCATTAACTGATCATTTGCTGAACATTCATTGCTTTTGCGATTGATGACAGATGTGCGTTTGTTATCACGAGTCTTAGTTTCCTGATGTTTATCTTCCAATTTCCTCTTCTTAGAAGGAACACTTGCACAACTAATGTTCATGAACCTTGTTCTGAGCTATTACTTCCAAGAATCCTACAAAAACTAATCAACACAAACACATAATTGAAGTGTTTTTCACAATGATACTTATGTAGCCATAGCTACAGTAGTTTATGACAACAGGGATCAGGGTGTGTATCATCATCTGTTAAATCAAGAATTAAGACCTCTTTCATTTACTTGGTTGTCACATATTGTTTGAATGCATTTCTTGTCCAGCATTATCTTGTAGTTGTTCTAAAAGCCAGTTACAAAGTTCTTACAAAAACAGCTCTGGAACGTCACTTTGAGATCCAGCATTTTCCTCACCTCAAGCACACAATATGGCTTCAAAACAAGTACACTTGAGTAAATATCTGTCTCATGTTTATAACACGAATGTTAGGCAATAATCTCCTGTAGTCAATTCACAGTATAGTGGTTAAAATGTTCGGTTCTCGCACAAGTGATTTGAGTTTGATTCACTACAATTGAAGTTTTATTTTTTTTTCTATTGTCAAGGGTCATCTTAGTTTGTCATCTCCTGAGGTGATGAAATATGGGAGCATCTTTTTTTAACAATGTACCTCTTCATGCTCATAACATTCCTTGTTTTCCAACTGATTTTTGTGCCATCTCTAAATTTTGTATAATTTATTAAAACAAATACATTGCTTTAAATAATGAAGAAATAAAGGCAGTCATTTAATTTTCTTTGATCTGTATTGGATAATCTCGTTAATAATCAAGACTCACTTCAGGGTTCTGCTCCAAATGACATCGTGCTGATTGACATCTTCTGCACTCTTACTCCACATACATGCATATGAGGTCTCAGTTTCATTCATTCAGTATGCTTTTCCAACAGTAATAATAATTATTATAGTAATACAGATCAAACAACATGTATATATGAATTGCTATTACAACAGCCCTTTCTTTGTTAAAGTAGCATAAGTACACAAAAGTACATTGTTAAATTAACATCAATTGAATATTTACTATAACAAAATTAAACACTGTGGAAAGCAATTACAGGGACAGCCCTGCAGCTCATAATAAAGTGAAAAGCAATTTTTCTGCACAAAGTGAAAAAGAGTGGAGAGAAGCAGATACTTCCTCTAGGAACAACATGATTATTTGCACTCTCTCAGATGGTGGTTCCTCTACTTACTTATTAAAACAATAGAAAATGGCCCAATATTGTGTCTAATGATGCAATGATACATGTTGGTGGTTTGAAAGAGATGCGTATGTGTTAAGAAAGAGAAGGATATTGCTACCTATACCTTCTCAAGCAGAAGCTATTATCAATGCTACTGAATTCAACTTGGGAGTGTGTATGATGCTGTTCCTTTTCTGATTTTAATTAAGTCAATAAGTTTATTCACCTTACATGCATGTATGTGTATACTACAGAACATGATAATTACATAATTATATAGAATTTCATTAGCTATATTAAATTTAATATGACCTAATATTTAATTAATGTGATCTAATTTTCGAAAAGAGACACTCACACAAAATAATTTTGATGAAATATTTATCTTCAGTCAATAGTTATTCCACCATATATATAGTACAAAAAGTCAATGAAATTTGATATCAAGCCTGGAAGAGCTATTATTAAGCTTCTTAGATACTGTATTTCAATGGATGATGAGTGATTAAATGTAAGTATTGAAAGAAACTTATTTAGTGGGAATGTATCTTTTTTCAAAACTGCAGACACAAATAGTAATTGCATGCATAATCAAATATATCAATATCACACTCCACAAAGATTCCTAATGAATTGTCCTGAGGATCAGATCTATACTACACAGTACATAATAATTATTATAATGCTTTACTGATCATAAAAGGTAATGATGTCATTATGAGAAGTAATTACATCAATACATGTGTACATGGGAAAATAATTTATGTGATATTCTACTTTCAAACATTTGCTATTCGGCCATATTTTAGAGGAAAAGAAGTATCTAGGAATAATTATTAATCAACTTTGATATATAATATAGTTTAGCTGCAATAACTAAATTACAAGTATGTAGCTAACAACTGTAATGAGGTATACAAAATGGCCGAATATAGAAAGTTTAAAGGTAAACGTTTGGTTATATTAGTTTCCCATATACATTATAATCATTTATATTCATGTTTAATAACCAGGGGCAGACCATTTGACAAAGGAATGTTACATGTCATTGAATCAGTAGTGATAAGAGTAGTCACATCAATTACAAAATGTACTCTGCTTGAGGGTACACATCCAGCACCTCCAGTGGAGATACATTTTTTGAAAAGTTTGTATGATTGATTTTGAATCTGCTGTGGATAATTCAAATGAAGAAAACGGCCCAACTAGAAAATGACTATCTTACATGTACATGTATTTTGGGATTAGGACAAGGGTGTGAAAACAATCCAAAATGTCCAGCAATTAGGTCACTATTTCCACACCCTTGTGTGTATGAAATTATTACTGACATTTACATAATTATAGTATAGATATGTGTTCACACTTGAGATACTCACCATATTTTTGAATGCTGTATAATGATCCGAAATACTATGTATAAACTCAGTTTTATTTTACTGGATATTCACTAGATTTACCAGATATGTCCTGCCTGACTGGCTACTTCTACACCCCTGGATGCACAGGTACAGTGCATGTTTAAGACGTACATGTACATGTACATTGTATGTACATAATTATTAGTCTGGCGAGACTCCACTTAGTGAAGGGTGTGGTTCGCCAGACTACATATTTATGTGACTGGCTCTTGGAAAATCTTTATTCTTTTCAAGATGCAAACCTATATCTCGTTATAATTCTACAAATGTCTGATATTCTAGAGACTATGCATGAATCACAGGAAACACATTATGATGAAATGGAAGAATATGAATTCTTGAAGCTGTACGATCACATACCTCCCATGTTTCACTGTGTGTGTTTATTATGGGCTAACTGTAGCTACTATCAACATCCTTCAAAAATGGTTGTGTTGTTACAAGAGATTTCTAATGATTACATTGGTAAGTCTTTAAGTTTATACATGTACATGTAAAGTTGTTTTTTAGTCATGAAGTGTACATTGAAGAAAGTGTAATTGATTATAAAAATTTTAAATGAAATATTAGGAGAACTGTTTTGTTTTGTACATGTACCCAACTACTATAGTTTTGCCTGGCATTCATTATGACATCCCTAATTGTGCTACATGTACATGTATAACCACCTCATCATTGATTAAATATATTATAATGCTCCGCCTATAAGTCATATGCTGTGCACATGACTTGAACGTCAGCAGTTTTGAGGACCTGTCTATGCTCTCTTTCTAGAACATTTCACAAGACTCATTGAGCATCTTTCTTTCTTCTTTGAGATAAAACAGAGACTAAAATGTAAGACTTATAGTATAGACAAGGAAGTGACTTGTATAATCACTAAAATCTTTCAGTTATAAAGTAATAAGTACTGACATGTTAGTTTATATATATATAATATATATATATATATATATATATAATTATATAACTGTTATAATATATATTATTATAAAAACTAATATGCCTGTACAATTTTATTACTTTATATGTTTTATACACATAAGCTAAACCATCGGAAGTAAACATTCTCATTATTATATGACCATGCAAACGAGCAATGATATAATTATAATTATTATAATGTTTTGACATATTATGAAAAAAAAATTATAACTTGTATTACTTTGCCAAGTAGGCGAGGGTCCCGTCCCGACTGCACACGTTTACATGTACTGTATTTATCATTCACTTGAGAATTGTAGAGGTGTGTTTATAAATATGGATATGTACATGTAAAACATCAAATCAGATCTTAGTATCTTAATAACTGTTAATGAGTAACGAGTTTTGAGTATAAAGATTATGAGTTTTAAGTTTCAAAAAACTTTTTAGATTAAATACTAAAGAACACAGCATAGAATCAATACTTATATAGTAAATAAAAGCCTATTAAGCAAAAGTAAAATAAGCAAATAATGTAATTTGAACAACCAATAAGAAGAGTAAAGCCAAAAAGAGTAGACAATAAGTCTAGTCTGATGACTACGAGTTGTATATCTCCCTTTTGTAGCATAGCTTTTTTAGGAATATTACAGATACAAAGAGTGAGACAATACATCTAGTCTGATGACTATGAGTGGCATATTTCCTTTTCGTAGGCATATTTCTTTTAGGAGTATTTCACATCTATATGGAGCAGGGGAACGAACATCAGTAGACAGCTTGTAGACTAGGAATACTGAAACTCTTAAAAGCTGAAATTACTAGCAAAAGGGGTCTTTTCCCACCCCCTGAGCCTCAGATTCCTTAAATTTTAATGGATAAATAGGTTGCACTCTAACGGCTGTACCAAGAGTCCTGTTAGAGACGCTATAGGAAGATCTACCTCTTCCTACGAGTTGTGGACAGGTTTCGCTTTACTAGCTCAAAAGGGTACTGAATAATTTCTCTAACAATCCCACTGGTAAGTGCTTGGTCAGTTACATCAGAAACAACTGAGAAAACAGCCTCAAAGTATGTACATGTGCTAATCATTCTCTTGTCTTGGTACAGTACAATTTCTTTTACTTGTACAGACATGCACATGGGTACATACAACAATACATTAATTATCATGTGGGCATGTACATTTTATTTTCACATGTACTGTAAGTGAAGCTGATCAAGAAAATATTCATACTTTATAATAAGCTAATTTAAAAAGCATTATTGTCAACAAGGCAATAAAATAAAGTGTGAATACTACACTCTTATTTTATAGTGATGCTACAATGTGTATTATCATTCTCCTTCAAGAATTCTGTTACTAACACCAGTATCACCACCATCATGTACCAGTTCTTCTATATAGTGGCTTGAGCATAGAGCTTACTCCTATATAAGCAACTGGTTACAAAAGTATTACATAAAAATATTCCTTTAAGAATTTTATATAAACATAATTATAGCATTTAGTGCATAATCATTATAATTACAAGAATAATAAAAAAACATTTCCAATAAAAATGATAGGATATTTAGGGATGTCAAAACCCAAAAAGTATGTGAACAAGGTCGTAATGGGTAACAGCAGGAACAAAATTATTAAACAAACCAATTCCTACATAAGTACATGTCGGTAAAGAACAAAAGACAAAGTAGCTATGTACTTATGTAGGGTTATATGGAATTGGTTTGTTTAATAATTTGGTTCCTGCTGTTACCCATCCCGACCTTGTTCACATACTTTTTGAGTTTTGACATCCCTGCATATCCTATCATTTTTATTAGAAATGTTTTTTTATTATTCTTGTTTCCATTCTTTTTTTCGAATGTAAGTTAGTTGTAGCATTATTCAAATTTTTTATAACTCATAATATTGGTAGCCAATAGTAACAATTGTATATAAAATATGAGTGAAGTACTAATTTAAAAATAAATGATATTGAGAATGCATCTGAAAACTGGAACGGCAGTTCTGTAAAATATCGCTGTAAAATCTTCTTGTCATTTTACCATGTAATATATCTAAAAGTTGAGAAATTAATGAATGCATTAGTTGTAACACACGTAGTAAGTAGTAAGTAGTAAGTAGTAAAACAATTGGATACTACCTATAACATAGTTAAATAGACCTGCACATGTGGGTATTAATTAGGAGCTTCATATAATTAAGCACTATAATTTATATTGATATTGAAGATATACTTGTACATGTATAACAGACACCTATGTAATAAACTTACCATGGCAGAAGCTGATCCCATGTTGAATAATACCCTCTTGCAATTGGTTGTTAATACATCAACAGAAATCGGAAAAATCATATCGCCTCAGTTGTGATCCATCTTGTCATTTTATTCATGTCCTATTATACAAATGAATAGTGGGGATTAATTGGAACATACATCATGGAGTTCCTAAATAGTGCTAACACAATCCAATGAGGTGCATGGACAATTTATAGGATGTGCATTAATTGGAACTTACATATTAAGACTTGAATATACATAGAAAGGTATCTTGTTACAAATTGAAATCATTATGTGAACTGACACTGTGTGAATGGGAGAAATATTTATATCAAGCTAGTAATAAATCAAAAGGACTTACCTGTACACTGGAACCAATTAATCATTTTAAATGTTTAAAAGAGTGAGCATGAACTACACTTACAGTACTCTTAGTACCTAGGGAACAACCATATCACCAGGCTCCAGACCACACCGCTCGTTGAGGTGGTACTGTGTCGTGGTCCACCCTCCCTGCCACCCTCTCTCTCTCAGGTTCTATAGTGCTTAGCATTCTTCTAGTTGAAAATATCTATTATAGCAGTGAACAGATAACATGTTATCTCATAAGATTAATATATACAATATCATCAACTACTATACACAGTTATGGTCAGTGTCTGTACATTTCAACATTATCTAATGGATTTGATGTCGTAGGGTGAAGTCTAACTAGCTATATTCTCTTTTTGCAGTCACAAGAAAAGCATAAGAAATTTCACTTTCATAACTCCAATTGTGGATCCACAGCATATTTTGTGTATTATACATGTATGTAACATCACGTGCTATTCGAACACATTTATAAAGAAATTTCTTTTGCTCCCTTTGGTAAATTGATATTGCCATAACAATGAATACCGTCGGGACGGGACCCTCGCCTACGTGGCAAGGTAATACAAACTATAATTTCGAAATATAATATGCCAAAAGATTATAATTATCATTGCTCGTTTGTATGGTCATATAATGAGAATGTTTACTTCAGATTGTTTAGTTTGTGTATAAAACATATTAAGTTATAAAACCGTACTGGCATGTTAGTTTTTATAATATTATAATAGATATAGATATATATATATAATATATATATATATATAAATTATATAAACTAACATGTCACTACTTATTACTTAGTATGATTATACTAGTCTCTTCCTTGTCTATACTATAAGTCTTACCTTTTAGTCTCTGTATTATCTGAAAGAAGAAAGAAAGATCCTCAATTCGTCTTGTGAAATATTCCACAAAGACAGCATAGACAGGTCCTCAAAACTGCTGACGTTCGAGTAACGTGCACAGCACATGACTTGAAATTGAAATAGGCGGAGTTTGAAAGTAATGGAGAATGCTTGGAGCCAGTACTCGATGTTGTAGCAACCACTACCCAAATTTTGTTTGCTTTTATGTAGTGCTTTGCTAGCGATAGTCATGATACAGGAGTAGTTATGTTTTGATGTGTCCAGATGCCTCCACGAGTCTTCTCAAGTCTGGAAACAGTAATCGTGAGTTATAAACATTGTGATAACTTTATAACCGAAAGGTTTAAGAAGAATTCCTACGTTATTTTTTTTCCTTGTATAATTTGAAGTCTACCAGTACCTCTTTTGAAATGTCAATGTTTTTATTTTTCCAGAAAAATTGCTAACACACAGACACACAGACACACAGACACACAGACAAAACGATTACCGTACCCTTCCGCCTACGCTACGCGGCGAGGGTAATTATAGTAGAAAAGCCATCATATAGGTTGTTGAATACTACGTCGATTGGGCTTTTATTTGTTTCAGTTATCAATTGAATTCAATAGCTAACAGGATCTATAGCATGTAGAATTTTGGATAGATTCGAACATCATGAAAGTAATTATCCCTTCTACTGTTGGGATGTTCATATAGTACATAGTTTTATAACTTTTGTAGAAAATGTTTCAAGAGACAGATTTTGTTTTCTCCCTTTTGATTTGCTATAGTATGAATCCAGAACATAATTTTAGTAGAAAAGCCATTACACATGGGTTGTGTATTATTATGCCTATTGGATGTCTTCAGCTTTCCATTTGGCTAATAGGATCCACAGCATGTACAATTCATATAGATGATATTGGTTTGTCGATTGTCTACAGGTGTTCTGGTTTTAGTTTTCGTTCCATCAGAAACTTAGCTTTGTAATTTTGATGAAGATAGTAGTTTTGAAATGTGACATCAGCTACACTCTCCATGCACACATACAATCAGATAAACAACTAGCTAAACTAAACCCAAGGACACAAAATCCAATAGAGAAAGAAGAAATGTACTAACACTGAAAATAATTGTTATATAATAGTTGAGGATATTGTGATAATCTCCCTGCTAATTTAACAATCGGGAGATTATATTCTTTGATTACTGATACAGCTACTCTCAGTTGTTCTTTCAAACACAATATGCTTTAGTATGACAATTAGTTACTCATTTAACATAATTTTGTTGAGTAATATTTTCTACACATTATGTTTTGATTAAGAGATTGAGTTATGAATAAATCACCAACAGGAGTAGCAAATGTGTATTATAATCACATTCATGTTTCAGAGTTAGATACACATGTACATGTGTACATTATGTGTATCACTATTTCAGAGTTTAAGTTTACTGATATAAATAAAGGTCAGCACCATGTGGGACATCAAATCCTAAAAGCATTTTTTTCTTATGACAACTCTCTGTGGGTCTTTCTGTCCCAATAGACTCTTTTAGCCATTTTATCATCATCTGCTATGCACTATATGATCAGTGCAGACAGTTAGTGTTTGTCATTTGTTTAACAGTTTGAGTGTTAATGACTGAGTCGTATATAGTAGAGATACAGTTAGAAAGAGCACCAACAGGAGCATCAATATAGATTTCATTATGAATTTGCAGCTGCCTTTACATGTTAAACTAGAGTAAATTCAAGCTCAATGATTTTTAAATTATGTGTACATAGCAAACACAGTATTGTATCAAATGCATTAGATTTGTATCAGTGTACAGTAAACAGTATCATAATCACTATAATAGATACCATAAACATCAATTAGTGTTATCATAGGTTATTGTGGACACAAACGTACATGTATACGTATATAATTTGTCATGATGAACATTGTAATGTGACATAAGTTTTATTATATACATAACAGTTTAGTATAGTCAATATACAAAGCAATTTTTGCATGTCACAACTGCTCATCAATTAACCTAATGAGGCTGTTGTATAGAGCGTACAACCTCAAAATGATTTGGGGGATGATTAATATACATAGACATTTGTTGGATATCATCATTCAAAATTCTGTCTACATAATGAGAGGACTATCGACACCAATTATTATCATCAGTATTATATATGAATACACAAGTTTGTAAAAGATGCGCCAATGTAAACATCTCAATTTTTGTGCCCCAAATGTGAGGTTGGTCCATACCCTTATCTTGTATATAATTCTGAACACTAGAATATTGAGGAGGTATATGATGACCTCATAAGAAATGGGCAATATCTATCATGTGGTTAACAATGGCTGTACGTACTGCCATATGTTGCTCTTCAGAACCCATTATGATGTATGAAAAGGAACGGAATAGGCAATTACCATCCCCTCTTATATATTTAATATGGTTTGGAGGTCTTAGATCTACATTTGGACCACCTGATATCACATACTGAAGACCAAGAGTGGTACATGCATTATGCTGCCACTGCTCATCAACTGAATAGAATTTAAATGGCCACACCTGTTCATCTCTGGGGTTATAATCATTATGATTATGTGACAATGACCTTTTAGCTGGCTTGTAACTATGTACATGTACATGTACTGCCTAGTATTTTAAGTTAGCCTGTTCTCACTGGCGTATGAGATGTTTGATTCGGACCCTGCCAGCTGAGCTGCCTTGGTAGCTCAGTTGGTAGAGCATCTGTCTGGAATACAGAGTGTCGTGGGTTCGAATCCCACCTGAGGCAACTCTCATTTTTCATTTTTCCATTGCCTCAGGTGTCTTTCTTTCTTTCTTTCTTTCTTTCTTTCTTTCTTTCTTTCTACATCTCTGATAACATCATGTATACATGCTTAGGTTTGGTGTTGGTGTCTTTGGTGGTTTCATTACCCCGGCCTCACCTACTGCCTAGTATTTTAAGTTAGCCTGTTCTCACTGGCGTATGAGATGTTTAATTCAGACCCTGCCAGCTGAGCTGCCTTGGTAGCTCAGTTGGTAGAGCATCTGTATGGAATACAGAGTGTCGTGGGTTCGAATCCCACCTGAGGCAACTCTCATTTTTCATTTTTCCATTGCCTCAGGTGTCTTTCTTTCTTTCTTTCTTTCTTTCTTTCTACATCTCTGATAACATCATGTATATTAGTAACCAAAGGTCTTTTCTTTTGTTTTTGTATTTCTAGGTAAAATCTTGCTATAAGTTGTTGACCTTCAATCGATTAGTTTCTTTAAGAGAGCTAATGCTAACCATGATAGATTTGGGATGAAATGCAACCAGGTGTAACCCTGAAAGTGATCTGACTCTAGATAATGCTACATAAGCCATACCATCACTAAATACAATCTCAGAGAGATCTATAATGGCACAATCTAGTGACAATCCCTGGCATTTATGAATAGTTATAGCATATGCTACAATTAGGGGAAATTGTTTTCTATACACATAATAGTTTTTCATAACCATGAATTTGCTCTTGACCATTTCTATATTGTAAGGCTGAGTAATATGGTCAAACTGAAGAGTTACATGTTGTAATGTAATACACATAACAGTACCCATAGCACCATTAAGGCATTAACTAATCCTGATTTTGTATCTAAATTACGGCGCAACATTACTCGTGCACCAACAGCCAATGAAAGCTTTGCTTCCAGTCCTGCTGTCTTGTTACAATCACTGTTGAGCTTTTCTAACTGCCGTGATGCTTTTTTTATTCCATTTACGTATACTGATAGTCTCATCGACTTCATACTAGTTCATGTATTTTAGAACTAAGAGAGTTAAGCATTTCCATGTTGAAGTCATGACATGCTTTTCTAGTGGGAAAAAGACACACTGGACTTTAATGTTATAGATATTCATTACCATGTTGTAATATATAATAGAGTAATTTTATTGAGCCTTAATAACACGGTAGAGTTTTTTAAATTATCAATAACAATAATAAAATTATTATTAATAAAAACTGAACGTTTCGACCCGAAGGTCTTCTTCAGCAGTATACAAAAACAAAACCAAATAGCCTATTTATATACGGACAGATAACAAATGATGACGTCATGACAGCACAAAGAGTGAGAACAATGATGGTACAGGAAATACAAAGGGTGGTACAGAAAAATAACAAGGTTTGACAATGATGGTACAAGAAAAGTAAACTATGACATGAAGGTTTAGATTAAGTCTGTGATGGTAGAATAGAGTCCCAAGACGGATTAATGTGTACTCCAGGGTCTGTATTGATGGTGTCAGAAGTACTTTTTATTAAGATAGCTTCTCTGATCTTTCTTCTTCTCCAATTTTCTTCAACTGCTAAAACTTCACACTTGTCCCATAGAATACTGTGACCTGTAGAATGAACATGTACTGATATAGCATTGTTATGATCTCCAATCTTCATAGCTCTCTTATGTTCTCTCATCCTGATCTTGAAAGTCCTTCCGGTTTCACCTATGTAAGTTCCACCACATTCACAATGAATGGCATAAATGACCCCCGTCTTTTCCAATGGTGGAATCGGTGTTTTGACTTGTGTCAACATATTCCCAAGTGTGCCTTTACTGGTAAAGGCAATTCTCACTGGTAGATGTTTACAAACTACATCAATATTCTCACTGAGTCCCGGAGTGTATGGCAACACTGGACTTTGACCACTTTCCTGAAGGTCATTAAATGCTTCTGGTAAGCACATTGTAATTACTCTCTTATTAAGGATTGAAATAGTTTCATCAGTGGGAAAACCACATCTAACACTATCCCACACTGAAGAAAACTCACTGCCCTTTTTCTGACGCTCATTAACAGTGAGTTCATCATAAATTACAGAATCTCTCCAAATATTAACTGAGACTGCACATCCCAGTTTGTATGATAGTGTTTTATTAGTAATCCTCTCAAAGACAGGATTACCATTGACTTGTTGTAGTTGAAGAAGATCACCTACAAATATCATATTTCTTGAACCAAACCAGTCATTGCCACCAAAGAGTTCATCTAGTCTCAAATGAATATATGCCAAGTTCAGACTAGATACCATAGAAACTTCATCTATAATAATTATTTTAACATTACGAAGTGAAGTTTTCATAACTTTATGAGATGTTTTTGGTAGCGACCAATAGCCAGCTGTTTTACTGTCGTGTTCACTAGGTAGTTGAAACAGTCTATGAATGGTAATACCACCTACATTAAAAGCAGCTAAACCAGTGGGTGCAGCTAAAGCACATGTTAGGTCATTTGATGGCCAAATGTTGTTTACTAAGGGTTTTATTGTCTGAATTAGAAATGATTTACCAGTACCACCTACACCACTGACAAACATTTGTAATGTTTTAAACTCACACTGGCCTTCATTATCTTCATGTTGCTTTTGATGAAGGAGATGATACTTCATTTTATCAAAGATACGCCTCTGATCATCATTCAACATAGTGATTCTATCTTCTAAAGTTAAAGTATCACTATTATTAGCATTAATTTCAACCACCTCTTTCATAGCTGTTTTAGCTTCACCCAATAACTGTGGGTCATCATCTACTTTGTTTACTTTTTCTTCTATGCCATCAGCTTGCCTAGCCTCATTGATCTTTTTAATGTTAGACTGAGCTTTTAACATTTTCTGCAATTTATCATGGTAACCAGAGCAGTCAACATTAGTGGGTAAGAGGCGATTAAAAGCTTCTTCTGCTGTTTCATTCGACAGAAGCAAACTACCCTCATCTCTAAAAGGAACAAATAGAAGTAAGAAAGAGTAGTAGTAATCTTCTCTTTCATTTTCCTTTTCGGGATCGAACAGTTTATGGTTTGAAAGTCGAGGTTTGGTGAGTTTGCTGTACTTCCTATCTCCATTGTCAATTTCACCATACCACTCATAATTAGCTATAAAATCATAGAGACAAATATCTTCCAAATCTCTTGGTCTCTGAGGATAAGAGTCTATAGGTTGTCCTCAAAGATGTTTTCTGTCTCAGGATTATCCTTTGCCATATCCTTCAACACCTTGTGATCCTTCAATCTACGGTTTCTTTTATGAGGCAATGAAACATCTATCCACTTCACTGTGACATATTTTTCACAGAGGTGATCACCTAGCAATACATCACTAGCCTCATATAGACCACACTCTCAAGAACGTAAACTTTGAATGCCAAAACTCCAAAGACGACCATAAATACTATGGTTTTCACTTACTTCTTGCCATACCTCTTGCATGTTACTTCTTTCTGCTTTTGTGACATAACCACTAACATAGTGAGCAAGAGCTAAAGAGGATTCAGCAACAAATTGGATATCCATATTTGCTTTCCAGAGCATTAGTATGAGAGGATTATAGTCATTGACTCTAACCTCTAAATCTGAACGCGTCAGTTGGTATGTTTTTTGGCGTGACTTAAGACTGTCTTCCACACAATTTAAGGTAGCACTTTCACATACCTGGCGAGGAAAACCAAATCTACACCTGGTATGAAGTACTACCACACTTGCAACCTCATTTGCAATATGCGCTACATTTGTGCATTTGATGCCTTGTAACAAACCAATGTAAATCAGGATTGTTTTTCTCATCAGGTATGTGAGAAGTGATACTCTCGTCAATCCATTCTAGTATTTTTTTCAGAATCATCATGCCCAATGAAAGGTGCATCTCGTAATCCACAAAAGAATGTGATAACGTGGAGCACCACGTGCTTGATACTCCTTTTTCCAATAGAAGTGATCAACTGTACCTAGAACTGCACCTTTTACTATAACAGTGTTAAAGAAGGCATGAAATTTTAAAGAAAATTTTCTAGAAACCGATATTGGGTTTTCAGTACAAAGCTTTCCTATATTATAGCTAGAAGAAACATCATTAACTTTTCTAAGATATGTGGTAATATCAGGGGACTCATATTCCACACAAATTAATGTAAGAAAAATAGTAGGTGAACCCCACCCACATATCACACATCTCAGTTCACTCTGTCTTATAAACCAGTACTGTTTAGTACCATGTACAGATTGAAGCATTGTGCATAAATTAGCTTCAAGACCTTCATCAGAATTGTCTACCCTATTTAACAATGAACTGACCGACATAGGTCGACTTCTAGTACATTTGAGTACATTATAAACACCTGCTGATAATTCTCGCATTTCTTTCTGCCAAAGCAGGTAAAACACATATTGTGGATCTTTTCTAAATTGTGAATCCTTATTGAGTAGTCGAGATTTGACATACTCACTGTGAGAGAGATTAACCTCACGAGGATGATATTTACCAAAATGTCCAGTTGGAAAGAGAACTGGAAAGCACATAACATCAAGATACTTTTTTCGATTATCTAAAGGATCTTCTTGGACATTTTTAATTTTGTATTGGTCTATGTCAGATTCGGTCGATAGATTATTATCTAAGTTTCTGATAGTATAAGCTTGAAAACCAACAATGTCCTCTTTAGTAGCCTTCTCCAACATTGTACTAGGAGTGTTATTGATAACTTCTACAACATGTTTAGCCGCTTCGTCAACAGATTCACCATCTACATTCTTGTACAACTAATTGATCTCTGTAAGCTTTTGCACAGCTGTTTTAATTTGGTTAACATTAATCAAAATACGCCACACAACATTACCTTTACCATTGACTATTACATATAATTCAGGGTTTGGTAAAGCTACTTTGCTAGAGTCCCTTACCTCATCTAGAGTTTCCAGTGTTTTATTTAGAGGCAAGGGAAGAAAGAACATGGTACCCTTACATGCTTTAAGAGAATTATAGATAGGCACTTTAGCAGTATACGTTCCAAGTCTAACCTTTGTTTGATAAGACTTGGCTCGCTGAATGAGTTGTGTACTTAACGAGTCAAGTTTACTTAGTTCTGAAGGAATGGGAACTGTTTATAGTCCATTCAGAACACACCGAGGTGGCAACTTGTCTTTTTTGACAAGGGCTTTGCAATATTTGCACATAAATAATTCCTGATCAGTAGCTGCTGGATAGTTTTGTGTTATAATGTTCTTTAATCTAGGCCACACCTCACTGCCAAGGTTATCAGACAGAGAAACTATTGTAACATTTTTCCTCTGATGCAGACGCTCACAGCTACAACAAACATGCTCAGGGTAGTCATCTATTTCTTTATCTAAGTCAATCATTAGCTTAGCATAAGTATTCAGTAGGTATGATTCTAGATTAGGATTTCTAAGCATAGAGCCAGCAGCTACTGTTTCAGTATGTTGCTCATACTTTTCTTCTACATTAGTACTAAACAGATTATAAAATTCAAGGTTTGTGATTTCCATTAGTGAATGGAAGTCACCAGGACTTAGTGCATTGTCAATAGTAGCTACATACATGTGACTTCTCATACCACTGTATAAACCATGCAAGAAATTTCTTAAAACAGGATAATGGGTTGACACTGCTCTAAGTATCCTTAGTTTACTAGGACATTGAGTATTATTATCATAACACACTAAAGGATGACCTTTGAGGTCAATAAATGACATTACCACATTCTTTACTGACAATTTTAGTATAGTGTTGATTAGGACAATCATCATCACACGTGTGCAAGGTATTTAATATTTCATTTATTGGTTTCTGAAAAGCTTCCTTTTAAGGCCAAAATGGCATCTACTTCTAAATTTGTCGGAACTTTACATTCACTACAACATTCCCATTTCATGGAATGGTTTTCAGTATTTGTCTCATTGTCTGACTTGCTAATTACTTTCGCTATTATGCACTTTCCATCATCTCTCTTGATTAGCTGATAAGCTTCATCGTAATAGTAAGGGTCAGAGGAAGTGGTATGAAATCCTTCCCCAGCGTCTTCCTTTACCTTAATGTCAAGACGTTTAATTAATCTAATAGCTTTGAGTAGAGACCAAATATACTCCTTACGCATTTGTAGTGTTTTGTTGAGTATTTTTTTGGCTGCTATCTTACAGACAGCTTTACTCATACCTTTTGACATAAATCGACGTTCTTTCTTATAAGCTTGGAATAATTCAAGCCATCCAATGGAATCATCTGACAGATTGAATTGTATTTCTTTCAAGTACTATTCTTTTACATACAGTTTAGAATCAGCTAGAACATACTTGTTCCTTTTATTAGCACACTTTGTCTTTTTGTTATCAGTATAGTAACTCTTAACAGACTTAATCCTAGCATCACGATTTTTTGCATAGTTCATTTTAAAGGCAGATTTGAACTTTTCTGTATTAGCTCTGTAGCTTAATTTTGACAAAGCTTTTTGTTTTTCAGGATTACTCCTATAGGATGATTTTGACAAAGCCTTTTGTTTTTCCGGATTACTCTTATAGCTTTCTACCTGTTTGGCCAAAATATGAACAACATTTTTCTGACAATATTGTGTATTGTGATTTAACTTTTTTTCATTACTTTTAAATAATTTAACTAGCAAACCACAATGTTCACATTTTTTTTGGCATATTGGAATCTCAAATTGGCAATGTGGACATTTTCTAGATGGGCCTGGATTAAGCTCAACATCTCCAGCCATTAATAAAAGGAGACTTATAATACTGATAACCAGAATAAAGGACATTTTGCCACGGAAACTAAATTTACCATTAGGAAATTCATTTGTACAACCTGATTTAAAACCACATGGATGAAAACAGTCAATAGCCATTCTCCATTGCTGTAGGGCAATCATTTTACTTAGGGTGATAGAAAATTTAAAGACACAAGGGTTAATATAAAAGACTGTGACTAGTGTATGTGTATAAATGTTATTTAGACTATTTAACCAAAGTGTAGAGAGTGTATGTATGCAAGACAAATAGCTTATAATTGGACAAGTAAACAGTAAGATAAAAGTAGTGTGTGTATCAGTACAATTATCGAAACTTATCTCAGAGAGATCCAACCGGTACTTCACTTCCTTTCTGACCATGCGGAGAGAAATTATATGTGAGTTGAAGAAAGAAATAGAACTTCACACGAGCTCACAGGAGAACCAAGACAGCTGACAGTACAATTTGCACATGCGCATTGCGCAATTCTATTCCTCGTGGTTCTACAAATGCGGATGCGTATGTTTAATCATGTCACTACTGGAATGAAAGATCTGAAATATATATGAGCTTAATCTTAAAAATTCAGATTGCTCTGAAATTAATCTGAATATTTTGCAGTTTTCACTTCAGGTCCATCTGAAATATTGCAATGATCTGAAAATTAGCTGAGAAATTATGTGAACTGCGAAAAATCTGAAATGATTTTCAGACACTCTGAAAAGCATCATAATAGTTATTAATTATATTATAAGAAGCTTCATCACACCCTACTGTTATAATTACTGATTCACACCTTGATTTTACATGTGGTATAGGAGAATTCAGTAAGTAATGGAGAAGGTTAGTGGGAGATATGTACGTAACACAGTAAATTGTATGTTTTAGTCTTTTTAATATTAGAAGTAATTATCAATAATAATTATTATAGGAAACAGTAAACACAGGAACACAAACAGAAGTAACGAAGAAAGATAAAGAAACTCAGACAAAATATGAAGATCTAGTACATGATGTGGATGAAGAGTGTAACTGTTGTGTGATTGAAGATGAGTATGTACAAGACGAATCATACGAAGGGCTACCATATCATTCACAGCCATGCTCAAAACGAGGAATTAGTTACACCCCACCTGGGTGGAAGAAAGTTTTAACAAAAAGAAAAAAGGAAAATATTAAAACAGCATGTAAAAAGATACATTTTGAAGATTAAATTGATGACGTTTTAATTTTGGGTTTATTGTAATTATGCATATACAGTACATCAGAGTTAAACTTTGTATTTATATAATTGATGTCAAGTATATATTAATTTGACTAGCACTGTTCATGATTTAAAATGTAAATTTTATTTGGTTGTCTTTCATCTTCTGCAATTACTAAATTTTTCATAATCTGTGATACTTGAATAATTGGATTGCGATCACCTGCAGTTGGAGTAGTATTATTGATTACAAATAAGAGACCGGATTCAGGATCGAGTTGACAATTGTCATACCAGTGAATATAGGCCAATGAATTATAGCTGCCTAAGAAAGTATGACCAAAAAAATATTTAACAGATCCAAAGAGTATTTCTGATGAAGAAGAACGAACAGAAACAGATGACGAAAGACAGTTAGACTTCAAACTCTGCTCTGATGAAATCGTGATTGACCTATGGCTGTAATTTTTATGCACAAAACGTTTGGTAATTTTTACACTGTTTTCGGGACCTAAACACATTAATTTTTCTATTGGCGTCAGCATCCATCCAGAAGGTGTCCACTTGTCTATTGATGGGAATTTTCTCAGCTCGTGTCTGTTTTTAGCCTTCTTTTGTTCTTCCTTATATCTCTGAGACAAATCAAAGTACTCTGGGATGCTCTCTTCATAGTATTTCTGGAGTTTTACCATGTCATGGTCACTGAGTTGTGTGGTATTTGAGGTGATGTTGATTTTATCTGTTTCAGCTTCAGAATGAATCTCTGGATTGTGAAGTACAGAGATTGATTCTTGCGGTAGTACACCAGACATTTGGAGAAAGCCAGCCCAATCGTACAAACGATATGTTTCCAAAACTGTTGATTCAGGGAAACGTCGATTCAATACCCTTCTGCTTATCCAGGAATTAAAACGTTCAAATGGATACATCCAGTATCCATAAACTGGCCCAAACTGACGTAAATGAAAAGGTAAATGGTGCAGTAGATGGAAAACAATAACATGAAGTGATACTGGATAATCTCTCTCCATAAGAGCTAATACTTGATGTGTTTCCAATTCCAGATCATCAATGTTTTCAGTAATCTGTTGACAACAAAAACGAGACATGACGTCACAAAACTTGAAAAGTGTGGATCGCTGCTTGGTGCCTAAGAGGCCACGAATACAAAACTTTATTATGCCACTGCACATGACCTCTTTCCATTCATGTGACTTCATGCCACGACTGGAGAACAAATCTCGTGGTCGCCAGTCAAACATACATGGAACACGAACACAATTAGATCTATTATTTGCAGTTTTGAGCTCTTCCCTACTGAAAGTAAATGGTGCCGCAGGAAGCAGATTTCTGGTAGAATCTGTGGGCCATGATGAAGAAAAACGTCTTCTTGATTGTTCTTCACGTCGCACTTTTATCGAGTCTTCCACACCAGCCAGCAATCTGACAATGTGTTCTGATATATCTTTTATTAAATGCATAGGTTCGACAGGAGTGTCCAAGAATCTATCATGATAGGGTAACTTTTGCAACACACAAGTACCTTTACAACCATTTCTCTTAATTTGTTTACATTTTTCCTTTTTAGTACTTGCAGCAGCATATTTTCTATTAGCAGCATTAATGTACGCCATTGTCTTTTTACCAGGTTGTTTACGTGGATCTCTCTTGTGTGGAAAGTTTTGTTTGTCATTGTGTAATGGATCGCTGAGTGGCAGAAAGCTCCTATGTTGAAGGTATACCATCTTGTTAAGGTTTTTAGAATATTCCCCTTTCAACTTGCAATATGCACATCCAGAGTATGCACCTGCACCTATATAATCAGATTAACATTTAATCAACATCAATGTACTACTACTAAGTAATTATGTGAGATATCAACTTATTAATTAATTTTAAGGCTCACCAGTGCATTTGAAAACTTTGTTTTGGCCAGGATAATCCAGTATGTGCAGGACAATATTAGCATGTGGAGCAAAGGTTTCTTTTCTATGTGAATCATATATCGTGTGGTTGGGAAGATCTAGTAATTCATCAATCAGTACTTCCAGGTATGGGTTCATATTTTTGGGCTCTTTTGGTCCGGGAATAATTCCAACTAGAAATAATGAGGTAGATTTAGTTCGAATGTCACTTGGAAGGTTCAGGAGACTAAGTGTTACAGGCCACATGCTATATGATGTTTTCTCTTTAGAAAATGGATTCATTCCATCAGTGCACAAAGCAAATGCTAAAGACCTGGCATCACCATGAAATGCACCATTTTCTGAATACAGTGTCTTCCATGCATTCGAGAGATGGATATCATCAATGATAGATTGTTCAGAGGTAGCAGACATATGTTGTTGAATAAGTTTAGACAGCTTGGGAATGGAAAACATTCTTCTAATACAAGGGAGGATTGGGAGGTACTTAAACTTTTTAACTGGTTGACTCGTTCCATTGTAATATCGGTCATTGTCACAGTGTGGGCATTGTGTCAGATCTTGATACTCATTACGAAATAGGATACAGTCATTGGAACAGCAATGATATTCTTGTGGCTGTAAAAGGAATGGTTTGACTAAATGATGAGCAGTTGCATAAGTTGATGGAAGGTTGTTGGAAGCTGGTAGAATGAAGTTATGTAAAATATACAGTAGACGACCAAAAGCCTCTTTACTAATACCAGGATATGCACTAAACCAGGAGAACAAAATTGCAAGAGAATTAATAAGAGTAATAGATGAACCCAAGTAAGTTTCTTTATGCTCAAAATCAAATTCAATATCAGCATCAAAAGCATCTGGGAATTCTGGATCATCATTTACATCAAATAGAGTATCTGAATCATTTATCTGAGACGATGAAGGACTACTAAGCCTTGATGATGAATAGTGAAATGAACTTTGGGAATCATTACTACAAGTACTTGAAGTACAGTAGCTGTGAGTACTTGAAGTATCGGCATTATCCTCAACAAAAAAGGGGTCAGTAAAAGTCACATCATCCAATTTCAATTTCTTATGTTGTTTATATGGATCAATCAACTCCAGTGGAATGGAAGGCTAAAACAATGAAATTATGTTATAATTATTATGCTACACACTGAATGATATTAAATGTGACCTAATTAGGGAACATAAATCTTGATTGTAATGGAAGGTTAACAACAACCTCATTTCAATGTGTCACAGGCCATATGTCTGGCCTGTAACACATTGAAATAGCATATTAAGACTAATTTCTTTCATCAATGATATGTAAACTTACCTCAATTGTAGATCTCTTGGTCTTTCGGTTTCTCGACTTTAGGAACGGTGAATGAGATATATGTTCACTGAATGGCTCCTTCAAAGGCTAAATTTCATCATCTTCAGAAGTGAAAGGTTCCTTCAACATCATTGAATTAGTCAGAATTACAGTTAATTATTAAAATTAATCACGCATGCGCATTACATCCGCTTTATACATACTGTTTTTAAACTCGAAACTCAACACCTAGCCATGACAACAGTACTAGTAGAAATCAGACCATGGAATCAAATCCTGCCAGTTTATTTCAAGCATTTCTGGCCTTTATGGATACACAAACTACAATGAAAAGAGCAACTGTGGAAAAAGTGTATGAAGATGATGAAGGAGGGCAACTTGTACAAAATCTTGATCAAGACAGTTTTGAAGAAATAGATATTGGAAGCAATGAAGCACAAGATTCAGATAAGAACACTGTTGAAAGAGAAAAGCTGGAGAAAAGTGCATCTGAGGACTATTTGTCAAGAGGCAAAAGATCTACTGCTGCCCAAAAGCAATTTAGGGTATATAAAATAATTATAAAATGTATATATAATTTCATAATTTTGCACACACACCTGCAATCCAAGGTATATACTATGTACAAAGGACTCGTCACCATAATTATTTGTCTGAAATGTATAACAATAACTGTAGCATATAATGAAGAGGGCAGCTGTTGAAGCTAAAGTGTGGGGAGTAAAAAGTCTAAAAGAATTGACTCCTCGTGAGCATAATCATATAAAGAGTCGGGTTAGTATATCATGTTTGTGACAATCAGGGCAAAGTTATATCCAATTCAATTATGTAATCTAGATTGTTTCACAGTGCTCTCCACTGAAAAAATGTGAAAAACAGATTGATGCTGCTCTATCAAAGTCATTAGTAGAAGCAAAGTATTACCGAAATAAGGTAGGATGAAATGTATCCTTGTAATATTAAAGGTTGGAAACAAGCACTGTCATTATGTGACACTATGATTCATAATTATAGTGATTATTCATTGATTTGTCTAATTCTAGAAACAGAGAAATATTACGGATAAACAATCAGCTGGCTCCAGTAAAGTGTGTTACTGATATTGTTAGTGAGTTCATGATTATTTTTTTCTCTTAATTTCTAGAGTTTGAAGAGTAAGCATAAGAAGAAAAAATCTGTGAAGAAAAAATCTGTAAAAAAAAAGCAAGTTTGAAGAGGAAGTAAAGAAAGGAAAGGTATGCAAACATAAACATGTATATACATGTATCCTAATTACATAACTTTTGTTGATTGAAATGTGCATGGTGATGTTAATTGAGTATGGGTTCAAGTTAACAGTTCTTATGTGTTAATAGGAAAGAATGAAATCTCAAAAGAAGAAGGGAAAGGTATGATTTGTGTTAATAAATTCTTGATGTTTCAACTATTAAATTAGAGTAAAGATAACACTAAAGCAGAAGAAAAGGACACAGCTAATAGTTTCAGTTCTGATAGTGATTATAATGAAACTAAGACAAAGGTTAGTATAGTTACATAAATAATGTTATTACTTCACATTAATATGGGTGCATGCATGTTAATAGGAAAAACTGAATTCTCAAAGGAAGAAGGGAAAGGTATGATTTGTATTAATTAGTGCTAGAAGGTATGCTACTTTTAATGATTGAAATTAGGGTAAAGATAAAAGAGAAGCAGACACAACTACCAGTTCGTCTGATGATGGAAATTACAGTGAGACAAAGGTAAAGTTCATGTACATTAATTGTTTTAATTTATTACATCACATTTTGCATTGCAAGTGTGCATATGAAGTACAAGCGGAAGTAAATCGACATGCCCTGAAATCAGTGATGAAAACTATAAAGGTATGATGAATGATTTACATACTTTTTTTAGTCATTATTTTTTAGACATCAACACCTGAAGGTATACATAATGATTGTGCTTTTAGTACAGGGTTAGTTCAAACTACATTATTCATACATTATACCTAGACATTCCCCAAAGAATGTTTATGTTAGTAATGCAGCAACTGTATAACAGCTTACTAATGATAATGAAAAAAGTACAATTAATGTATCATACATATATATTATGATTTAATTGATAATTATCTTATTTCATTCTTAAATTGAAAGTGTATTTCATTGATAATAGTGAATCAGTGATAATCACAAATCAGAATGAAAAGCTTGCCACCTGTACATTCCTGTCTAGAAAAGATGGTAGGCAAGTGTAGTATATGACTGTAGTTATTAAATACTCATTCAAATGTTAGCTATGTATGCTGAGTTAGTATTTACTACATTCATCAATGCTGATGAATTTACTGAATTGGAACTGCCAGCTTCAGTTAAATCAAATGACAAAAGTTGCAAAATGAAACTCAGTGAACTGGAGGTAATTAATATTTCCTCCTTTCAAGATTAATTATAATACATATGTATTTTGCCTTGTAGAGTGGTGATATCTTCACATGGAAAGTAGAAAAGATAATAAACAATTTGCCAAGTGGTGGATATGTCTATGGACAACTGGAACATAAAGATATTTTTAAAGAAACTACTACTATACGTGGAAAAAGGCCACATAAGCCTAACAGTAAATATATTGGTTAGAACTAAACTTTAACTTGTGTTGTGTTATTACTTTGCATTATTATTATTATTATTATTATTATTATTATTACTGTGTTATTGTGAACAGTTATGGTTAGTATTAATTATTATTATTTTCTATTATATCTTACAATGCCACTGTAATCTAATTTTAGTTTCTTTTATTACTTATGCTGTAATTGAGTTTTTTTATAACAATTGTTCAGTTAAAACATATTCAGCAATTAAATGCAAGTTAACATTATCACGCTGGATTAAAATGAGATCCAAACTAAAACAATCTGAATTGTGTTCAGAGTACTTTCAGACAAAATAAGGTGATTTTTGGACAAAATTGGGTCATCACTTTCGCATGGATTTGTTATACTTTTCAGATGGGATTCATGTAAAATTCAGTCACTTAATCATACACATTTCAGATAGTGTTTTAAACAATTATCAGACTAAAACATCCAGTAGTGCAACTTAGCGAAATACTCAATTTTAGCTAATTGAAGCTCATTAGGATATTTTGGGTGGATGGCCATTACATGTGACTTCGTGACAAATCTACTATATAGAAGTAGAGCCTAGAATATATCCTCCTATTGACAAAGAAGAAGCTTTATTATAGAGTGTTAATAGAGTATAGTTATCATGTCCAAAAAGTGCTTTCACAAGGTAATGTAATCCAGGCTAAGTTCCCATGCAGCTTCGTGAACTGGTGGAAGAGGGTTAATTTTATGGGACTGGTATTGCTCTAGTACTTGCTTAAGTGTGGTTGTCTGCAGAGATATTTTCTGATAGTCATGGTAAAAAATCAAAGAAGAAAGTTCATCCCTGTACTCTGCTGGCCAATTATGACTACCATGGTATAAAAATGATGTAAATTGTCGCATTAGTTGCGCAGATATATAATACAATTTGTGTGATATGATCCTAAAATGCCATTCAGCCTTTCAAAATAGGTTTACAGGATGTCACAGTAACACCAAGCAGACACACTAGCAGTGATCAGAATTTTAAAGATTTTAACTTTAACAGTGATGACAGTGAGAATGGATTTAATGGTGACACTCAAACAAACAGTGTCCTGCCAATACCACCACAGATAACCATACAGAATTCATTGATTTCCCCTGAAAACAATTTAATTACAGTGCTACAACATCAACAAGTGATGCTTCAGGAGGTCCTTGATGGTCAAAAAGAATTGCAACAATGACAGAACCAAATGGAAGAAAAGCTTATATGTCTACAATCAAAGGTTGATAATCCTCCTAATATAGATGCTCAAAGCTCAAGCAGTGATGACAAGAGAAAAAGGGTGGTAACTCGTACTCTTTCAGTAAGTAAAACTATAATTATGTAAACATGCATGCATGGTTGTTTAATTTTTCCTCATTGTAGAACAAAGTATATGCTGTACAGAAAGAGCTGGAGAAGCAGTTTATTAGATCTGAACCATGAGTAGATATAATTATATCTATAATTATAATATATCTGAAATGGCGGAACATGAAAGTAAACCACACAATTTATAAATGAGATATAACACCCTGTGGTCAGCTACTGTCAACCACAGTGACATAAATTAAAAGAAAACAAGTCTATAATTATGTTTTATAATTGTTTTGTCTGTTTTACAGGTTCTCTTCAGACCATAACAAACTTCTGCAACAAACAATAATTAACTGTATATACAACATCTGAAAAAGACATCAGAAGTATGTTTTGTATATCATATAATACATGTATAAATCTACTATAGCTTGTATCTATTTCAGTTGCAGTAAGACGATGTTATGAAAATCTTCGAAGGGCATACCTTGAACATCAATCTGGAAAAGAAAATTATGTTGAAGATCAATCCAAACGACGAAAGTACAGATCGCACCGTGAACGGGTATGATCTGTTTCTGTCCCTAATTGTAGCAGTATTTCATTTGGTATCGTTTTATTATGGGTTTATAATTAGTTATCTAAATGGGACACAATTTAATTGACATGTATTCATTTTAATTTTAAACCCTTTTAGTAAACTGACTTTTTTACCATGCTGAACTAGAATTTTAAGAAACTATGTAATACTGTAAATACATGTATATGAATAGTTGTCAATGTGTTAATGAAAAAACACTACTTATATTATAGAAATTTCAGAGGAGATCCTCCGTAGTTTCGAAAGGAGAGACAAGTACTGGCAGTATTTAAATCTGAACTATGTCACTGAAAAATCAGATGATCCTGATAATCCCAATGGGATTATAGAACATAAAATTGTATGGCATTCTGAAAGTGAGTTTGCATGCCAATGCATGGGTTGTAATATAATTTTATTGTAATTTGCTTTAATAGACTGAACCAGTTCTAGGAAGTTTTGGATGCTCGTCTGTCCAAAAGAAAACCTCAGCCACTAGGGATGGTTGCACGGCAAATTGGTGTTCCATCTAAATCTCATCCTCCTCTTAATGCTCCTGATTGGGCAGTCAGTCCAAGTAAGAGTTCTTCGTACTACTATGGTGGTTGTCTGATTTGTATCTCACTTTCCAGGTGACAAAGAAAACATTGAAATACTAAGTGATCAAGGTAGTGTATTATCACTACTTAATCTATACATAATTTTGTGATTGAATTTTGTTATCCACAGGTACCAAATAGAGATGTACATTGAAAGATTTCTACTGCAATGAAGGACAACTTGAGACATCCAGGAGAGGAATCAGTTACCCATAAGTAATTAAAAGTACAATGTGGATTATTATTTTCTGGATTGAAGCATTCTTTGTCCCTGGTAATGAATCAAAGACATTAGTATAATAATGTTATATAACACCTCTAGGAAGGGTTTAGTGTAAAACTATCAACTGATTTGTGTAATGTTGAGTGGGTGAATGCGGTTGTTGCTTCATTAATTAACTACACTATTAAAACTAATTACAAAGGAATACATTTTCAATAAAAATGAAAGGAGATGTATAATTATAGAAATGAAGCATTCAAAAGCAGTCTATTACAGTGTTAGAGCAAAAGTCCTTAAAAAACATTGTGCAAGGAAGCAGAGGAGAGGTGGGAAGAGGGATCCAAATTGACTAGGATCATAATTATAATTGTGTTACATTGGGAAAGGATATACCAAACTTGTATCCTGTCTTTTCCATGCATGATGGTGAATGGAGTACACCTCAAGTCATTCCATACACCTCAGTCTACATCTCTATCTAGATCTTTTTCCAGATCCAGATATACTCATGTAGGCTTGTAATACTGAAGTGGTTAGTTGTTAAGGTGCAACCCTAATTTTGTTCATGTGCTTTTTCTGTTTTGATATCTGTGGTAATCTACATCTAGGATAGGTTATGGACACTGTTTTATTTATTCTAATTTACACATGTCATAGGTTATTAACATTTCAGGTTGTTTACTGTATATTGTCCTGGTCTTTATTTATTGTTGTCCAGTTCTTTGCTATGTTAATTAAATATACTATGATGTAATTACATACCTATGTAAACACATCAAAAGTTATCTAATTACCCGGTTGAATAATCTAGAACTAGTGAATCAGAAACACAATATACGAACAACTTAGTTAACACTTGCTATCAAGCTGATAGCGACAACTACAGAGAACAAGTTTGAAATCTGCTACTATAAATAACACACCAGCCAGCATAACTTGTAAGCAGCATTTAGACTGTTAGACTCCTTTCTACAGTAGAATGAGTGCTATAATTATACAGACCCTTCCTCCTTCATGTGAATGGTGGCAATACTATTTAGTAACATGGTATGTTAGTAAAATTTAACAAGCATACCCAGGGTTACACCACTATAGAACGTCATTACGTTAGAATATGGAAGTTTTAAAACGTCCTTTCGGTAACCTGCATAAAATGCTTTTGCTGTTGACACATTTTGATATTTTTCAACGAAAGTTTATCACACGACAGTCTACTAAATTTGCTTTAAAACAGTGCAAAAACCAAAGCTACACAGATAGCCAATCCAAAATTACAAGCGATGGAATTCAGAAAGACGGCGTCTGACAACTACACATATATACAAGCACTCGCCTTGATGCTTTCCTGCAGCAACGAAGCATGTTTTTGATATCTATTGCTTTCTTAGAATGTCTTCTGTTTAAACTAAAAGTTAAAAGTCACTCCTTTTTTAAATATAGAAGTTATATAATATATATATACAGGTTAGCATAGAGATGGGCGTTATCCGCATCACTACCACACATTCAAACAGTCGCCTTTCTGCTTTCCTGCAGCTAGCGAACCATGTTTTGATATCCACGGCTTTGTTAGAATGTCTTTTGTCGAATTAATTAAAGGTCACTGCTTTTTAAACGCGGAAGTTAGCAAAGAGGTGGGCGTTGCCCGCGTAACTACTAGCACTCGCCTCGCTCTTTTCCTACTGATAGCGAATCTTAAATTTTACATCAATGGCTTTGCTAACAACTCTTCTTCCCAGCAAAGTAAGTTAGAATCTAAAATCTTATACATTATTATAGTTATAGTCCTTGAAAATATCAAATATTAAGCGTTCTATGGCCATACTAATTCCGTAGAAACCTCGAATAGAGTTCTATAGCCCACACATTTTTAATTAGAAAGGTCAGATGTTTTTGATGCTCTTTTGTTTCTGAGTTATTCTTGGCTATTCCCTAACAAAGAAAGGCAAAGGCACAAGTAAAGAACATTTCTACATCATCCAGTAACGCAGAGAAGTTTCTGGATCGTTGCAGTAGTAATATGTTTGCAGAAATTCCTGACCGTTTTTGACCTTTTCGATGATTGTGGAGAAACAGTGATAACAGCGAATGAGACAACTGCAGACGACATCCACTTTGTCAGTAAACATCTGAATGGTTCTCTAACATACTGGTAGTAGTATTTTTTAACAAAACAGTTGACCATTGATTTCACTGTTGAGGACTGACCTTGCAATTACATAGTAGAGTTTGTTTGATACTTTGTTGAGTGTTTGCTCTTTCAGAGGTTTTAATTGTTAGTTACACATCAAGGGCAAATGAAGGTAAGCACATTTATATATATATATATATATGTGTGTGTGTGTGACATAATAATGTCATAATGATAATAATATAATACACTATCTTCACCACTATCCTCCATCGTATGTAGGTTCATATCATACTCATCAGTCCGGTTTCTCATCTTCCAAACTCTTGTTTGCCATTTTTGCATCTTCTAAAACATCTTCAACATTAGTGATGTCATTATATTTGTACAATAGTGTGATTGTTACAGTATAGTAAATTAGTAATCATTTTATAATAAGTATACATAATAATAATTATTATATTTATTATACAAGCATGTTATAAATGTATTATATTAATCTCTTTATTGGAAAACAATTATCAATACAGCTGTTTTTTATGGCTTCATTTAAAAACCACTAGACACAAGAGGTTGATATTGATGTGGGTGTGATATAATTCTGACACACTAAAAAATATATTTTGTAATCTTTTTCATTATATAGCCAATTTAAGTACTGCTTACAAAGTGGCTAAAATTAATGCATGCTAAATATGAGCATTTAAGAATCGCTATATTTAGTGGACACAGAAATATGGAGCGCTAAAGTGGACAAAATTCAAGATGATTTTATGAATAGATGCTTTTTAATTGTGATTTTTATTGTATTAATAAAAATCATTTTGAATTGTCCACTTAGGGACTCCATACAAAAATTATATTAAAATGACTCCAAATAAATTACCTGTTCAAAAAAATGTTTCCATTCTGTATGTAGGTCAAATGTTGCTTTTCAAAGAGATTATAAGATCACTCCAGCACCAATTATATAGAGCCTTTGAGTATTTATGCTAACAACATAAAAAAAAAAATAATAATAATAATAATAAAAATAATGTATCAGTATAATGACCATACATTCTATGGCGGGTGATTAGTGCCAAAATTAACATCATTTAATTTTATGTCCTTATTTTTTCAGCAGGTGATTTTCACCTGTCAAATATATTAGTTTTTATGCAGATGAATTTCACCTGTCAAAATGTTGATGTTTATGCAGGTGAATTTCACCTGTCAAATATATTAGTTTAAAGTGGTTATGCAGCTGAATCTCACCTCAAATTATTAATTCACTGATATTGCAATTATGCAGGTGAATTTCACTGCAAAGTTATATGGAAAATTAAAGTAGGAGTAGTGTAGTCCATACAATATGACAGAGTGGTGTACGAGAAGTTTAGAGTGACAGACAGATGCAAGGACATTTGTGGGCACATGGTCATTGCCAAGAATACAGGAACCACACCTTTCATTATAACAGAAAAAATTAAATTTCATCTCTATCATGTACCAAAAGCTTTTTAAACTTTGTAATTATGAACCTTATGAGTTTGTGGTTCCCATCGATGTGCCATAGAGCCAATGGTCCATTGACCATGTATCTATGACGATTTATTGATGTTAGCCTACGCATTGCTGAGCCTTCAGGATCTACTCGTCTCTGACTTTCCCGAACACGGTGTTGCTGTACCCTGATACCCTGTGCCCACAAATGTCCTTGCATCTGTCTGTTACCACACAAACCCAACTGATGCTGAATGTGTCTCACAATCACATCAATATCTTGATCTGAGATATTTGAGTACAATGTTCGTACAGAAAGACCAATTCTTCGTCGAACAGTTCTTACAGATACATTGAGAAGTGATGCTATCTGGGGTACTGTGAACTTGCTTTGTAACAAAAACTCTAGTTGGCTTTTCTTCGTTCAGTAAAGCTAATTCCCCTACTAATCACTCTAAACTTCTCGTACACCACTCTGTCATATTGTATGGACTACACTACTCCCACTTTAATTTTCCATATAACTTTGCAGTGAAATTCACCTGCATAATTGCAATATCAGTGAATTAATAATTTGAGGTGAGATTCAGCTGCATAACCACTTTAAACTAATATATTTGACAGTTGAAATTCACTTGCATAAACATCAATTATTTTGACAGGTGAAATTCATCTGCATAATTATTTAAACTAATATATGTGACCGAATTAGCGAAAATCAGGCTTATGGGATAATTATTAATTTTGAGATATGAGTGAAAATAGACAGTTATGGCTTACTTGGGTGATCACTGTTTTACTACATAAAAAGCTTCATTAACACCTTACCTATTACTCATACCCTCAGAGAAGTTTGGGGACATCCCTGTGCTTTGCTAGCCACTCATAAAAAAGTTTATATTCATTATGTTTAAGGTTGTAGTCTTTTCCGTGGGCGGATGCTACTCCAATCAGTTTCTAGTCTTGCAAGCTTCTTGCTGCATACAATCTGGTTCCATTCTGTATTTTTTGGAAGCCACGCCCACCCGGGGGTATAATTATTGGGCCTAAATGTTTTCACTGATAGTTTATTTTCAGAAACAAACCTAAACACGCCCCACGGGTGGTGGGAAACAATGGCGGGTAACTGTGTAGTTGCTCTCTGAGAAAGATTGGAGTTTGATAGTGCCTAGAAAGGTAGATTTTATGGTTTCAGTGAAAAGCTACAGAATTCAGCTTTCTTCAGCCTCTTGTAACTATAAAAGTAAAATGAATTTCCAGAAAACGGCTCTATTTGTTTTCTCTAAATGCATTGTACTTGGTGCATGCCATGATTGTGGGCGGGGCTTTCTCCGTTTTGTACTTATTGCGATTACAAAAATGGACATTTTATATATGTTTTATCACTTCCAGGACCCTATAAAGGTGATTAGAAGATATGAAGGTTGCCATTACACCAGGTTAAAGTCATATTATATAATATTCTATTTTGAAACTGATTGGAGTCGCATCCGCCCACTCCCTAGTACCAGCTTAATGATTAATAATTGATTTAATTGCGTTTTTCTCAAAATGAAGGATTTGTGACTACAACGGTTTAATCTCTCACTGTAGCTTTGTCTATTGCATGATTGGGATGTATCATATATCATTCTGGAGCTAATTGAATACTGTATTCAGGTATTACAAAAAATCAAATTTGAAATTTTATCCCATAAGCCTGATTTTCGCAAATTCGGTCACATATTTAACAGGTGAAAATCACCTGCTGAAAAAATAAGAAAAAATAAGGACTTAAAATTAAATGATGTTAATTTTGGCACTAATCGCCCGCCATAACATTCTGTTTATAACATCACAGGTCTACTTGGTATCTGCAAAATGAGCAGAAATGTGATCATACTTCATAAAGATGAGTCTGTACCTGAGAAAATAGGCAATTTGGAAGATGAATAAACTTTCCTTCATAGCAATCAGAACATAATAATATATGCAATTTGCAGTACAAATCACCAAATTTACTTCTCTGCCAATGTTTCCAGTTATGTAGTTATTACGAATGACTTGTCTTTCACTGCTGTACAAATTAAATACTTTGAAATCTATCTTTTTTGTAAGTCCGCATTTGCTCATTAAAATAAAATTTTGAAAAACATAAGTACATACTAGTAACAACCAAACCATACAAAATACTTAGGTTAACACAACAACACACTTATATACATGCATTATAAAGGGTTTATGTCTTTTAGTGCATTATCCATTTTAGGACGAAGCTGTGGATCACGACTTGTACAATACTCTACTAATGTCTTGATAGATGGATACTGGATTTCACAAATTTGTTCCTCTCTTTCAAAAGGAACAGTAGATGGTAGACGATGAGTAGACATTTCTAGTAGTAAAATACCAAAGCTATATACATCCATTGCAGGAGAATGGAGGTTAGGAGAGAGGGCTTCAGGAGCAGAATACACAGGACTACCAGGAGCTGCAGTACTCACTTGACGAAGGAAATTAACAGATCCATAATCAGATAGTTTACCCTTCCATTGTCTATTAACTGATGGTTCCAAGAGGACATTGGCACTGCTGACATCACGATGAAGAATCGGTTGGGGTTTCCAGAGATGAAGATAATTGAGTGCTAAGGCAACATCATGACCAATGACAAGGATGTGAGGGTGTGTTAGTGATTCCAGTTCTTTACGGAGACTGGTAGGCATCAGTTCTGTTAGTATAATAGGATTACCAACTCTAGTGGCTCCAATAAATTGAAGTAGATTAGGATGACGGATACGAGAAGCAATCTCCATCTCTCTTGAAAAAAGGTATAGATAATGATCATTGATAATCACTTCATGTAGACACTTTCCTGCTACCCTGGTACCTCTGAATATAGCAACCTTCACTTCTGCCCATGCTCCTTTCCCTACAATCTCTTGTGTCATTTCCACCTCTTCATTTGACACTGCCCAGTGAGAAGTATCAATCTGTGATCGAAGGTGACGAATCTGTACCTGTTGTTCCCGAATGGTGTCTTCTTTTCTTTGTGCTGTTTCATGTAAGCGATTTTTATCTTCCTGAACTTGCTGTATATTCTGGTTACATTCTTGAACTTGCTGGCTGAGTTCCTATGTGTGTATGTATGTATGTGTGTGTGTGCGTGTGTGTGTGTGTGTTACAATGATTACTATAATTGAAAAATGAACTACTGAAAATATTAATTATAATAGGAGTATGAAGTACTACTATTAGCACTGAGTATATTGCATTGTTGAGTTATGTATTCTTAATTAAGATTGTATGGTTTCTTTTGGTTTTTGTGAGCATGCTCAGTAGCACATGTCAGATTACCTCATGTTATAGTTTTGGTAGTACTCTCTGTCTCTCTCTCTCTCTCTTGTTTCTTATTTAGTATCAAATATATAATTTAGAAATATTAAGATACTACATTTCTTGTAGTCTGTGAATTTTACTTTTCTACTTTTATTATTATTATTATTTATAATTATTTAAAAAAAATACATAGTGCTTTCAGTACTATAATTATAATAATTATCACTAACAATTGACCTGGCTTTCAATTAAAATAAAGGTAGGTCCCTCATAATAGTCTCTAACAGTAGAGGTCATAATAAATAATTGCCGTATTAACATTCATTTACGTCCTCCCCAGATATTTGTATAATTATTCATTATGCATAATTATTTTGTGTCAATTTGGAGCTGTGGGACTCTGGTTCGATACACGCTTGGTTATCCCTTTTTTTTTCTTTTAGAACTGCAGGACTCTGGTTCGATACAGCTTGGTTATCCCTTTTTTTTTCTTTTTGTTCATTTGGAACTGCAGGACTCTGGTTCGATACACGCGTGGTTATCTTTTTTTTTTCTTTTTGTTCATTGAGCTGTGTGACCCTGGTTCGACTGAAGCTTGATTATCTTTTTTTTTCTTTATGTTCATTTGAAGCTGGAAGGCTCTAGTTCGATAGTATTCTTTTGTTCATTTGGAACTGAAAGAACCTGGTTCTATACATGCTTGCTTATCATTTTATTTTCAATTGGAGCTGGAGGGACCTAGTTCCATTCCCACATGTTTTTCTTTTATTATTATTATTATTTTTGGCTCATTTGCAGCTGGGGGAACCAGGTTCGATTGCCAGTTAGTTATCCTTTTCTTTTTTATAACAACATAATTACATTTTCAACCTGCAGCTCTGTTTACGATAACTTTTGTAATGTTTTAGTATCATACAAATTGCTACTTCAGCAACACAGTAAAAACTTCTTCAGACTAACCTCTACAATACTTCACTTGTAAATGTTGTGTAAATGTAAACACATAATATATTTTGTATTGAAGATGCACCGGTACTTTGTGCAGTATTTGAAATATTACCAGAGGTTTGTGAAACTATATAAAAGATACAACAGATACAGGTTCGCAAATATGTAAGGATTTAAATTCTGAGCAGTTTCTTCATTGAATTACGTATGTTCTGCCCATATAGACAATGCCCATGTAGGTTACATATATCTACTGAATGAAGGTAAATCATAAACACACTAGCTTAGGTGTTTTCACATAAACAATAAATTATTTTATCTGCTGTAAGGAAAGGTGAGATTGCCATAATTCATAATTTATTATAATTATAGAACAAGAATTTTTGATAAAAACCCAACATTATAGCTATAAGCTGCCTTCCTCGGAATTATTTCTCGTTTTTGTTATTGCTCAGTCAGGATTAGCTACACAGTTTATATGCAATCACCAAATGAAGCGAGAAGTCTCCTCCAGGTACAGCGTAGGTTATATCTTGTTATTTCTAACAGATAAGTCAGGACAAACATTCAGAATGTTGCAATTGGGGCTCAACAGATTTCCTCCATCGACAGTATCTACTCACTGTCATTCATGGAAGATGGTAGTTTGACATGTGTAGGTAATAATGACTGCAATCATTAATAGCTGCAGTACACTTTTTTGTCAACATGAATTCAGTTACATGCAATTACACTCAACTTCTGAACATGTATGTACATCAATAACAATTAGTATTTGATCTCTTAATTACAATTGATCCCAGGTCTGACTGATATCTAAATGTATAACTAAATTACATGCTACAGTAATCTCCAAAATAAATGGAAGTTTTGGCTCTCGTCAAGTTTCCAGACTTGTCATCTCTACATTCTCATCAATTATGCCTTCTATATTCTCCAGTCTCATTAATTCTCCAATCCATTCTCATCAAGTCTTCAGATGATAGTATTGCTATTCAATTATTATTATGTCAATAATCAAACAAATTATAAGAAACAGTAAAATAAACAGTGACATTATGATCAAAAATATATTCCAATGGAAATAGAATCTCCAGACTGACATACATCCTGTTTGTTGTTCCATTGTGATGCACAACTTTCAGTTTTCTTTCATAACTCTTTACCCTTTAGGGAATATCAGGATGAAGATGATTATCTATCTGACATGATGCCTCATGAGGTACTGTAGATACATTTGTGAAGTGTGGAGTTCATCTGTATTTGACATTGTATAATGTCTAAGTCATTATAACACACATATACAAACTGTACTGTACTGTACTGTACTGTACTGTAGTATGTGTAAATATACTGCGTTAAATATACTATGATGTAATTCACAATATGCAAGTATAAACACATCAAAAGTGATCTAATTATCCTGTTGGAACTAATGAAAGCTGACCTTTCAAGTAGATGGCACACATTACACAAGTTAACACTTGGTATCAAAGCTCCTGATAACAAGTTTAAAATCAGCTACCACAATTATTAGTACTCACACCTATCCACAGTGACGTTAAAAGGGAACTTATACTTCTGCAATGACTTATGAAACTCACCTAATGAATAGTTGAAAAAACTTGAAATGCACAAATTTATGTGACAGTTCATTTACTGGTCTGGGATTTCTGCCACTTCACATGGATGAGGAAGGGTGAAGTTGTCATGTTACAGCATCCATTCCATTATAATGAATGCTATAATAATAACAGATCCTTCCTCCTCCATGTGAAGGTATGGCAATGGCAGACCACAAGAGTAAAATGGTATACTTAATTAGATACGTATAGCCCAATTTAACATTTGATATCCAGACTTACAAAGCATGTATAATTATTTATTAGAATTATTCATGCTTTGTAGATTAGTGTCTTGCTCTGTGGAACCCAAAACAAATTAAATTTACACACCACCAGCACACACACACACACACACAAACACACAGGACAGAAACTTTACACTGTTGGTGTTGGAACTGTGCACTGCCTCAGTAGTTCAGCTAGCTTGCCCTTTCCACCCAACACGTAAATTCACACCAACACACACACACACACACACACACACACACACACACACACAGTATAATAATTGTGGGTGGGTGATACTATATTCAATAATTTCAATATGAATACATGTGTATCTGGTAATACTTAATACTTTGTGATTACTTTACTCATGAGTACATGTACACAATACATTCATAATTCACATTGTGTAAATAGAAATTCAGTAGTTGTATTCATTAGTACATGTATCCCATATTATCTATTATACTATGGAATTAATGTAATAATTAATTATTTAATATTAAGATAATCTAATCAGGAATCACAATGGATTATAATGTCCTACCTAATAAGCTATTACAAGATATTTCAGCTCATCACTTGTAATTTAAATGTATTTCTTTCCATACCATCCCTACATACAGAGTACTACCATACTATATGATAAATAGTTATTAGGTATAACATTTAGTGAATATAACACGTTATTTGTTATTATAAATACATAAATTAATGTACATACTAATCACTATGGAATGTACTTACAATGACTAATTTAAATAGTTCTCATAATAATACCAGTATCACATGTTATACCTAATTACTATAATACATTATATTACATGTACCTACACAGTAACTGTATGTACATGTGTTTACGTACATACACAGTACATGTACGACTATATACCTGCCTCAATATTTGTATATCATTTTTCAGAAACTTTCCACTACAGTGCTGAACTCTCTAGTACAATATAATACAGTATACATTAGGGGACTATGAGTTTTCTCTATATGATAATAATTAACATCATGTGGTAATGAATATGAAATGTGTATAATTATGACTAGTTGATATGCAAGTTATAACTGTTGTTATACCACACTGCATGGGTGATCACCATAGTAACCTTTGACGTACTGTTGGAGATATATGCCCATAACATGCCTGTAGACAGAGAGATTTTGTGTCTAGCCACTGAATCATCATCTAATTGCATTTTCACAGTTTTTACTAATTGGTTTCTACTTGAGAACAGTGATGTGAAATGTGATTTAATTGCATACTTTTGTGTCACCATGGTATAAAATACAGCAGTTATGGGCATATAACACCCATGAGATAACTGTCTCGGGTTATGCCCTCGACCAATTAATTTGCGGGTATTATATCCCCATAACTGCCTCCAACCAGGTCTATACCCTATACTCAATACCTACTAATACGACAAGTGGTAATCTAGTATTATAACATGTACTATGCTGTCTACATATTACTACTAGTACAACATACATGTATTAGCAATACTACATGTACATGTACATGTACATAACTATGTAACTGGTATATGTACATGTACATAATTATGTAACTGATAATAGGTTAAGAGGAAATGTGTGTATAGTGAGGTCAAAGGTAACTAACATTTATCATATATGAGTAGAGACACTATTCTATTGTAATCATCCATGTAATAATAGAACATGTACATGTACACTTCAACCACTTCTACATGTACATAGCTTGTATATTACATATATGTGCACATACATTAAGTATAGGGTTATATCTACACATCACTCCCAATGCTTTTCCTTCATCTACATTAGGGCTTCAACGAATATCAGTTTTTAATATCCGGATATTCGGTTAGTTTATCGGACGAATATCAGGATATTTGCTTGCTTTCAGAGAAAGTTTGTCATGACTCACTTCTAGTGAGCTATCAAATATTAGCTCACATTTTGCTGTTACCAGTTGCTATAGATGTTTATAACAACAGCCAAAGTTGTTTCAACTATCCATTCAGTACTCTGCAGTTGTAGAAAGCCGGTAACATGCCGCAAGAAACTGCTTCGCAGCCATTTAATTGCAAGTATAATCTCACGTGTTCAATTTCTGCCCAGGCACAAACATTAAACGAATATCCAGATATTAAAAATACATGCGAATACCCAAACAACGAGTGAATATCTGAACAAAGCCAATATTTGTTCCAGCCCTAATCTACATAAATACATATATAACATGTATACTAGGGTTGGGATGAGGGTTGTAAAGCAACATTTTAAGCTTCGTCAGCACAAAAGGATGAATATTTGAACATTAAGTTGTGTAATGGTGTTGTTACATTGATTGGCTATAGGATGCTTCCAAAACTGCTTTATAACAAGTGCTGCTCTTGTTCCTATCACTGTTTCTACTTGTATCTAGCATCACTGGACTCAGAAATGAGACAGATGCAGCCAGCAACACAGTATCAACTTTTCTGGAACACACCCACATTATTAACAATGCATTTAGATTGCAGAAGTGCAAATGTGCGAACATTAAAGAGGGTGTAGCAACAAAGCTTTGAAGGGAGAAATTTAGCTTCAAGTCTGCACCAAACAAATGAATGTTTAAAGAAAGGAACCCTTTTCCAAGCCCTGATGTATACATGTGCATACACTATATGAGAACAATGTGAGTAAGAAACATGTACACATATAATATATTTACAAGTAATACATATAAATTGTATATGTATATGTACTTACTTACATTTCTTCACAACCAAACACTGAAATATTAAGTGAACGTGAAAACATTCTTGACTTTATCTTCTTCTTTTGTGTCTTTAATAACTTCAAACTGACTACAATCTGGAATGTATATTTACAAAACAATGTATATTATATTACAACAACCAAATAGCAAGAACAGAACAACATACTAAAAGTATATACTTATTAGATTTCACAACTGATGAAGTTTTCGTAGGCATCCATAGTGCTATGCAATCTACTGTCATGTACATTTAACAATCCCATTTATAATACATGTACATGTGCTATATTGAAATACATATATGTACAAGTAGACATATATACCTACATAGTAGTCATGAATTCATACCACATGAAGAAAGCAAGATACCTCCCAACCAAACAACCTGCTTACTAGATATATAAGTGAAATCCTCACAAATGCAATTAATTTTGAGTAAAAATTGACAAATAAATTACTGAGTGACAGTTTCACCGGAGATGGGAAAGGTCCTTGTACAGTATAGTATTACTCATCAACAAGTATAGAGTAGTGATGTAGCAATAAGAGATTTCACCAATACTCCAATAAATAATTTAGATATGTACCAATATCTGCTACCAATCTGATATATATTACATATACTTACTCATTCTTTCTTTGTAATTATTAACACAATTAATGATGTAATAACCACAGAAACTTCCTTGTCAGTACAGGTACTACCCTATTTGTAAAATCATTTGAGAAAAAAACCAATATTGATACAGAAATAATGGCTGATAATTAATTACCAATCTAATTATTAGTGCATAACTAGTGTAAAGACAGCTTAAACATACATAAAATAGAATAAACAAATACATACATCTATTAAACACATTATCCAGTGCTTTACCTGGTGTGATACCAGCTTGAATATTTTTGCTTTTGAACCAAAGGGAGGAGATTAGGAGAAAATCAGATAACAGAAAACCCTAAACTCCATGATCTGTTTAAGTTTTCAATATCTCATAAGAGATCTCAACATCTACAAATTCCTTGATCTGACTTTTTCATCTGTGTCTGCATGAATCCAAACTGTTTTATTAAATCATATATATTGAATCAGCTGTCAGGTAAGTAGCTTTAATATAACAGGAATTTCCATTTTAATGCTGACATTTTCGTGATATCCAGTCTCAGGAAAGAGCATTCGAAGCATGCCATCATCAGCTAAGCAGTTACGATATCTGCAGCAGACAAATTTCACTCACTTTACTTCATATATTATATAGATGACTCAGCTGCAGACTCAGCTGAAAGCGTTCAAAGAATTGTCCAGCAATATTTCACAATATTATCAGATTCAGGTATGTTTTCTATGTTCATGAAAATTACATTTTTATGGTTAAGTATAGTATGTAGTAGCTGATAGTCGTGAGTGATTCCAATTTGATGTCTTGATTCCTATCAAGAACTCGCAAGTATTGAGTACTATAATTATAGTTCTGCAGTTAATTTATTCGAATCTGAGTAGTCACACCCATGACATGTTCCTTTACATAACCACCAGGGATGTGGAAACAGCTAGTCTTGCAGGACATTGTCCAACATCTGTAGCAAATGTTTGGTATATTGTAACTGAGCTGTATAAAATGTATATGGAGAGTAGGACGAACGTGTTGGAAAAAGGTCAAAATATCCCGTAATTAGCTCACTATTTCCACACCCCTGATAACCACAGCCATATAGTAACATGCATATGTATTATTGCTTGCTAAATTTTAATCCACACAGTTTTACTTATACCACACGTCAGAAGTCAAACCATTGAGCTGTTACTATGTACTACACTCTTCCATTGATTCACATTCTTAGACTTCTTGAATAGAATTCAGAAATTTCTGAAAAGCTCACTAGTGGATAAGGATAACTTCCTGCAATGAATTAATTTATGTAGTCTCCAATCTAGTTTCAGTAGGATAGTGAAATGTTTGACGCTACTAAAATGAGATAATGATATGATTTACTTGTGACGCATTTTTTAGAACGTAGGAGACTACTGAATTATATTGAACATGGAAAGCAGTAGAAAGCTAAAGTTATATTGTACTATTTTTCTTCATTATTATAGCTTTTACTCGAAATCAACATCAAATTTATCATCATGACAAAATGTGTACATGTATAAGTATGAAGTGAAACAAAATGTTGTTTAGAACTCACTCTGTTAGGACCATCCATTTTTAATTACCAATATATTCAACTGACAATTCATCAATGATTCACTTCTTAAATTCATGTTTTTTCAATCGTATTTAAAATTTAATATTATGCATATCACATTCTCCATGTAATTACTGAATCCTATAGTGTTGAAGATTATATCAGGCTATTCTTAGCTCTTATAGTGTTATGTAGTACATGATGTTTGACAGCATTCCATAGTAAATTAGTAATCACAGTTTACATATCAGTATTACTCCCACTATTAATATACATAAGACTGTAAATTGATAACATCATTATTATAAGAACATGCATCAAGATAGCAAGACTTATACTATAGTAGTTAATTAAAATCAGCAGATATGGTATAATTCATATAAGCAATTCATAGTTAATAAACTTTTATGTTTATTAGTTTGACTGAAACTTTGTCTTTTAAGCACAGAGGGGTTGAAAATAGAATGTTTTACATCATTCAAACTGGACAAAAAGAATTTCTCCCTCATGACTATATTGAATATTCTATTGAGATATTTATTAATAACTTAGTCCTATACACAATAGTAAAGAGTAAAATGTCATTTGATTTTGGATACCATTCAAATTTCAAATATCTTAATTATATGTACCTGCTCAGTATTCAGTATCATGCATTGTATAATTTAATGATTTATTTAAACTCTGATCAGGTGAGAGTTTTCCTGTGAACAAAATAATGCTGATTTGTTTCCTGCTAGGTTATCTTGATTAGTATACATTCATTATAGTGAAAACGATATAATATATTATATCACTATAGCAAGTGGGAATACGTTATTATAAGTACATGTATGTACACTGTACATGAATTTGTAGTTGTATGATGTCTGTTTACTCCACAATTACAAATAATTTAAATTAAAAATATATTTTGTCTTCAATTATTTTTGTTGTTAGTATCAGGCTAATACCCAATTTGCAATCACACTTGTGGCAAGTGTTCTGTCACTTCTGTGACATGAGTGGATTGATATCCTCATCCACATCTTACACCACTGAAATATAAGGCCTAATTGTGTGTATAGAATTGATAATAATAATTATAACAAAATAAGGATTTCCCATACCAATATGATTTCACGGCACAGATAATACTCATCAATTTATAATTATATTTCAGATGTTTTCATGGTGAATACATGTAGTTTCACATCAGATTACTCATCAAACTCTTGTTGCTAACAAAAACGCATGATGGCTACTGTTTTAACACGAGATGAAAAGAATGCCCTAGTAAGTGAAGTATAATAAATCATAATTATTATAATTGTGGTCTACTTATTAATGTGTATTTTTGTTGGTATAATAATGATAGTGAATTGTAGTGATGCACCGATAAGCGATTTTACCGATATTTCGATAAACTCATAATTACTTTAGGTATGTACCGATACCAATTCCATATTATATCCACCTTCTGGTTTCTAATTCTTTAATGAAAATGACCATTTCCTCAATAATTACAAGTAACATAAAAGCAATCATTGATGGTATAATGATATCATTGGTACACTTGCTGCAATATCGATTACATCTGACAGAAATAATCGATACCAATAATAAAAATAATGGCTGATAATGATCGATACCAATTACCAAGCCCAATATCGATGCATCACTAGTGAATTGCTATACCTTTTTATATCTATTAGCTAATTAGCTGCTATTGTTATTGTGTGTGTAAAGTTAATTAGACCATATAATTAAGCTTTATCATGGGGTCAATACAATGGATTAAAATGAATACTATATAATCATAAAGAATAAGGAGTGTCCTGAACAACTACTCTAACTAGTTGAATAATCAACTAAACATGGAGCTGTCAACAACAATTCTTGTTCGTCGACTTGGAGTGATTATTTTGCACTTTCACATTTCATAGACCTAGAATGAATACCTTCATGGCATGACATGAAGTCATGCTAGTAAGGTACTTGTTCTAATTATTGTGACAGTACTTTGATAATCTTTTTAGATTAAATTGTAACAGTAAACATTATAGTAATTATTGTTATCATTTTCCAATCATAATACTAAATTAATGTTCATGTTTGTGGTTATAATAATCGATGAGATGAGTAGAGAAGCCCCTAGTCATTCAAACCATAAATGAATTCATGTATACTAAAATGAAAGTATAAAAAGGAGTAGAATAAAAAAAACTAGTTTTAATTGTAGTCATAAGTTTACTAGTTATGTTTATAGGTGAAGTTAGTTGGTATGATTGTGGCTTTGGTTTCATTCCCAGCAGTCCATGTCATGTTGAAGTTTTGACATTTTGAGTTGCAAATTCTACATTGTGAGCTGCTAAATGCACCCATGGTCGATGGTTGGCCAATCACACCATGCATTGTACAGAATCTTTTTGGATGTGTAGGAATTGCAGAGTATCTCCACAGAACATATTAGCCCACTATGGATCATCCCTTTACTGTCTGCTCCTCTTACCATTTGTTTCAGAGTATCCAGTATCCCTGTATACTATCATTATATAGTATAGCTGATGGTAACTGGATTGTCATACCTGCCCATCCCCTTTATGTCAGAGAATGTCTGTACACCATAGTAACTCTGGGACTGTTAGAATTATCCAAACAATTCCTGAACCTTTCAGTAAAAGTAATATTGATTGTATTAAATGTAATGAACATTACCTAATGATAATCAATTTGTGTCTTGACAATACTCTAATATCATAATACATAGTCATTATAATTATGTGTATTTTATTATGTGGACTTCTAAATTATCCAGCATCATCTATACTATATATTATATTATATACATGATCATAATTAGTACATACATTAGAATAGAACATATTACCCTAGCTTTCTAAATCACACTTTTAGTTATAAAAAAAACATTGCTACTTAGATAATATACGACTATTCTGATTAGTGGCATTATTTATCCAGCCAGATAGCATGATCAGTTGAGAGGTTGTAATGAATACTTGATTTACTAAACATAAACTATACCTCATAAGCATTGACAACTTTATAAACCTCAACTGTATTAATACGTTATAAATATTAACTACTATAACTACAAAGAATAAATTCATCTCAAATTGGTTATAAAATCAACAATTTTTTTAACATTTATTCCTATATTTAGCTGAATATTAACAAAATTTGAAATATTGTTTTCAAACTGAGTTATGAGCAAACTCATAAATGATTATACTTTATTGTTGCTTCACTTTAGTTTCACATTTTAATATTTTGTATAGTTATCCTACAATAATATCATTTGCTGTCAATACAAAAATGATTCAGTTTATAGAAACATTAGTTTCTTTCTTATGACACACCCAACTACAAGAAATGGATACATAGATTTCACTACTTATATTTAAAATCCCTCACACATATTTCGGAGGGTAGATGATACAATTTTCTTCCAATTTTCTGAGTGGATGAGGTGACAAATTGTGGAGACCTAATTATTACACATTTGAGTTCCTACAAGTAGTACTCCATACTAAAAGCAATGATACACAAAAAAGTGGCGGCTTCCAGCATCATGTATGTATATATGAAATTGGAAAAATTATTTGCATTTTAAAAAAATGGGAAGAAAACAACAGGGGTATATAGGATATCAACATAAAGTATTTCATGAATTCAATTTTCTCCATGATTACTACTTTATTATAATTATGATGAATTTATAACATATCTCACTAGTGGAATATAAAGTGGTAATTAAATGATAACTATTAGTATTATTACTGAATAGGAGTGATAATTACTGTAGTCTCGCAAGCCACACCCAACCCTGAAGTGGGGAAGGGACTGGTCATAGTCTTAACATAACCTTGTAATACAGGAATGCAATTACCGTGATTATTAAAATGTGTTAGCTCCACCTAATAATGGTGACAATTGCATTAGCAAACAAACCCAACATCCAACACTAAAATTCCAGCTTCCAATCTTTTACTCTTAAAACTCTCCACTTGACCTTTCACAAGCGCGTTCAAGGGTGTGACACAACTAAGACTAAACTCCCAATATTGCCTCTTAACAGATCAAATATCAATGGTATAGTTGCATAGTAAACATGTTTAACATAACCAGCTAAGAGTAAAATAAAAACATCTTTCCTACTAACAAATTCTATTGTGGCTTCTTTCTGCTTTGTCTCAAATCCCAAACATCTCTCTGCTACTTCTATCATCAACACCTCCATGTTAATGTTGCTGTGCTTCTGTTCTGATGTTTCATAACGTTCTGTTACTTGGTCAGAGAGCAACATACAGAGTGCCATGAACAAGCTGATGTAAAGGCTGTGTCCAGACCCTTTCCCACTTTAGAGTTGGGTCTGGCTTGCGAGACGATAATTAATGTGTATAACGCTCATACAAAATTCTTGTATGAAACCCTACTGTATGGTGGTACTAGGGAGTGGGCGGATGCGACTCCAATCAGTTTCGAAATGGAATATTATATAATATGACACTAAACTGGTGTAATGCCAACCTTCATATCTTCTGATCAGCTTTATATTAGCCTGTAATTGAGGAAAACAGGCTAAAATCCCAAACACACATAAGTACAAAACCACGAAAGCCACGCCCACCAATCATAGCGTGCACCAAGTACAATGCATTTTGAGAACACGAATGAAGTCGTTTTCTGAAAATTCATTTTGCTTTTATAGTTACAAGAGGCTGAAGATCTAGAAAGCTGAATTCAGTAGCTTTTCAGTGAAAGCATATAATTTACCTTTCTAGGCACTATCAAACTCCAGAGAGCAACTACAGTTACTCTGCCAGGGTTTGCCACCCACTGCCCCCTCCACCACCCGTAGGGTGTGTTTAGCTTTGTTTCTGAAAATAAACTATCCACCACCCGTAGGGTGTGTTTAGCTTTGTTTCTGAAAATAAACTATTCACCACCTGTAGGGTGTGTTTAGCTTTATTTCTGAAAATAAACTATTCACCACCCGTAGGGTGTGTTTAGCTTTGTTTCTGAAAATAAACTATCAGTGAAAACATTTAGGCCCAATAATTATACCCTCGCACCACCTGTAGGGCGTGTTTAGCTTTGTTTCTGAAAATAAACTGTCAGTGAAAACATTTAGGCCCAATAATTATACCCCCGCAACACCCGTAGGGTGTGTTTAGCTTTGTTTCTAAAAATAAACTGTCAGTGAATACATTTAGGCCAATAATTATACCACCGGGTGGGTGTGGCTTCCAAAAAATACAGAATTGTATGCAGCAAGAAGCTGGCAAGACTAGATACTGATTGGAGTTTCTAAACCCCTCCTCCTAGTACAGCGTTTATAGTACTAACCAAAAATGTAGTAACTAAAAAACAATATTTGAACTTCCTTTCAATTAGAAACAAAACCAATAATTTTGTACTGACCAATTACATCACAGATGCCGCCCACACATTCGCGTTTTAATTACTATGTATTCCTAGTGAAAACATGCCATCAGGGTAGTGAAATAGCGAGAAGTGTTCAATTGTGTAAAAGCAAGAAACAGTAATAAAAAACAGGCCTGATGATGAAGAAGGAAGTTCCAGAAAAGAAGTAAAAGAAGATATTACAACTTTTAGCGACTGTTTATGATTTTGATGAGGATGGAAACTTTACCTCCATTGAGGACACACTGTAATGGTACTATAGATATGTCAAACTGAGCCTTAATCTTGAACTATAATTACAGTATTCTAAGATACATACTTTACATCAATACTCAATAATGTAGATGATCACTACTGAGATTTATATACATATCCAAGCTCAACATCTAACAGGAAGTCTGACTTACCTTGCCGACACTGAAAGGATCGTTCGGATTGAAAATTGAAGCCAAGAATACACTGGAAGACAGATCAACTGGTTGACTCATTGGAAGTGGAACCTTTCAACTCCAGACTGACAACACAAGTACAAATATTTTGAAATTGTGAGATCCAACCCTTAAGTAGTGCCTATCTCCAGTACTGGACAGTAATGAAAGGATTTGTGAATTCACCATCGTGCTTGATAGGTCTTCTGTATGAGTGTGCACAACTATTTTAAAGTGTGTAGGTAACACTGGTTTAAAAACTCCTACCTTGGTATCCAGTCTTTCTGGAATATACAAAAATAAATATATCCTATATAGATTATACTACATAACCCATTATTGATTGGTCAGCCATTATTCATACCCCAACTAGCTGTATATCATATCTCAGGAAGTGATATACTAACAACAAACTATTGTAGTGTTTTAATGGAGTCTAAGAGTTTTGTATCATTTCATCAACCATATTAATTATCATTAGTTATATGTAGATATACTAATATTGGGAATACTATAATTATTTATAAAATGAACATGTACTTAACTATCACCAAATGTATTATTACAATACATTATACTACTATCTACTATTCTATCATCCTCTAGATACTAACATATCAATATATTATATCATTCATATTAGTGTATTATAATAATGATACAAATATTACTACATGTATGTTTACAAAAGGCATTTGTAGAGAAAAATACTCAAATACTTGTGTTAAATGTCCACTATACTCATCCACTATCCATTTAGATTATACACATGAAATTACATAATTTGAAATGCGTAATTATTAGTATATCATTAAAACTTTACTAGTAATATATGTCTTGATATGTATACGAAACAAATAATGATTCAAAGTTTTGAGGATTTGTGTCTCATAATACAAATTTTGTGATAATAAGTGGAAATACAATAATTGATATATTCCTTATATTGTATGATTTCTATTATATATTTGATACATCATATTATACTGTTCATGTGTGTGAATGATTATTGATAGCATTTATTAGCATTTTATGAGAGACATAATAATTATTGGAATTATAAATTCATTCAACGATTTTATTAATCATGTCATTTTACTCATAACAGATTATTTATATATCATAGCCTTTTCATTATTTGATGATTCTGATCTAACATATTACATAATCAATAATGAATATTAATAGATACAAGTGTCATAACAATTTTATATTCAAGTTAATATAATGTATAATTTTCTTAATTACATAATCATAATTTGTAATTTTAATTATGATAAGGTGTCTACCAAATAAGTTTGTAAATACAAGTGCTTTATATTGTTTATGTTTTATACTATAGAATGACAGTCTCTGTAGTGCACATATGAACAATAATATAAAGGAAGTGAATGACATTATCTCACAATGTTCAGACCCAATATATGCTCTGGTAAGTATTTATATACACCAAAACACTTGATACTGTTGCTTGTTATTATCATACATGTTATGTACTTTGAAATCATTGTTATTTTTATGATGGCTACTGACTATTTACAAATGTATAGTCCTTGAATAAACACGATAATGAAATATAGTAGATAGAGCTTGAAGACCTTTGTGTGGACTTTTGTTCAAGGGTATTTGTGATTACTTTTGGTGTACTTTAAGTGACCAATTATCACACATAAGTGTTGTAACATTTGAAATAATCTTAGGAACATACTAATTTCATTATTGTATATCAATACATGGTATGTTTGACAATGTTCCATTATCATCACCATAGAAGCTGTTCAATTGTCTCTTGTATAATAATTATTATAGTTTTGGTAATCACCTAATTGTAATCTTAACATTATATTATTGATAATTGATGCTTATTGATAATTGATGACTTACACTATCAGTTTTAATATCTGATGTTTCCCAGTCTTGATATTGATGAAGATTCTATTGTAAAGGGGCTAGATGATGATGTATTAAATGAATCCTTAGTAATATTGTGTTAGTAGTACCACTTGCAAATTTTATCAAACACAAGAATTACCAAACAATAAATACACCCATTATAAAATAACAGTTCACCTGTAGTTTACAAGTTACACTAATCACAATACTAATATTATAATTATTATGTATAGTGTATAGTATTAACTGTTTGGATTAGTCTTACATATTCAACTCTTCCCCTCTTAACTAGAGAGAGGATCTGATATGTATTGACCAGTTCTTTGAATTTTTGGTATACCTTCAACTAAATGTTTCAGAACATGTTATTCACATGTTTTAAGTTGAATAAATAAAACTATAAATACTGTATTCATACAACTGATAATTCCAACTGTTTTTTTTTTAAAAAAGCCCTTCTTTCCAGTCTGACTCCTGAGTAATTTAAATTTGAAAGTTATTTGGCAGATTATCTAAACATCCTGTATACACATAATTATATTGTTAGTAAATGATTTAGTTGTTACCCTCTCTCAAGTAAAGGATAGGGACTTGGTATATACACTAGTCTATGATTTGGTAGTTATAGGAATGATGCATTATATTAATATATGGATTATGGCAGCTAATTCATTATTGATTATGAAGTGCAACTTCTACAAATAGGATATGCTTCAGTATGACAAGGGATACTAATAATAATAATTAATGATAATATCTCAACATGGTCTCAATAGTCATGAATTACAATGTAATTTCATTCTCAACAATTCAATAATACCTTATATTCTCATAATTATTATGATTATGACCTGTAATGATATATACCAGTATTAATGTGATAATGAATGATTACCGTAAAGACATCTAGGTATCCACAGATGCCTTATTCTCCTAATGTGTTTGTCTATATCTTGTTGTTGTAATTACAAATTTTCACATACTGGTAATTAAATACTAATACAGACCAAACATGTTTTCATCTCAATGCACTCAGTGTCTGCATGGAGCCTAAATTCAAATGATAATTGTGACAGTGAAGTTGGTGACTTATCCCCAAAAATTAATGAAGAAGCAAACAAGGAACTTTCAGGCTCACTGGACATTCAATAGAGATTTGTTAATTTATTCATGATATAATGATACATATGTAAAATGAAGTGTGTCTAATGTACAGTAACATACACTGATATTGAAGTGTGACTAGAAGACATGTGATAGTGTTAAATATAAAGAAACAAATTATGTTGTCTAATGTTACATCATTGTATGTGATATATTGATTGTTTATTTGTTGTTTCCTATTTTAATTGTATCATATTTACATATTATGAATATGTTGTAGTTTAGTGTGAATAATAATAATTTACATGATTATAATTATAATAATTATTAATTCTTGTACATTACTGATTGAATGAATGCATACCTGTTACTATGTATAATCACACAAAATAATAGAATATATAATTATACTTGTTTGAGTAATCTTTTATTAATTACATATCATTATTATAAAACTAGTTATATAGTTATAGGTCTAGTAGTGTATTATATACTATAGAACTGTAGAGATGAGATATAGGATTATAATTATATTTAAATATTCTTCATCACACTCAAATGTTCACATGTGTTGTATCATTACTACTAAATGTATTATAGTCAGCCTCATAAACTAAAATAGTACTTTATAATAACTTATTCATATTCTCATTTGAGCTTGTATTTAACTTTACTAGAATAAGAAAATACAAAAGAGATATTCCCATATAACATGTATTTCATACTTAATATTAAAGTGGTAGTGATAATGAACTTTGAAAAAAATATGACTTTGTTGTAGTATATATTTGTATGATAACTGAATGTGTATAATACTTTATAATAAATAAATTATAAGTTTACTGAATAATAGATTTACTATATGATACTCAATTAAACATGTAATAAGAGGAGCTTTTGTAATATATCCTCTATTATTATAATACTAATAAGGAAATACTACAGAAACTTGATGGGATCCTACACAAAACATGAAAAAGTTCATTTTTCTCAGGATAACATGTCATGTTTGTATGTGTTATTAAGTTTCGCTCACATGTTATTACATTTATGGATCATGTTATATATTTATTTGTATTCTTAGAAATATTTGAAATATTTATAAAATTTTATATTTTTATATTTGTAAAATTAGTGTATGAAATTATTATATGTTTTCCTTTTACTAATATGTGAATTATTAATCGTATATCTTATAGATTCATGTGCGTTTATATGATATTCTATTACCTTATACAGGGTGGGGACTCATTTCTTCACAGTAGTGCATGGAATGGACAGACTGATGTCTGCAACTTCCTACTATCAAAAGGAGCAAACATCAATCAAGTGGATAAGGTTAGTATTGTGTTTCATTATTCATATATCACTACTTATAATATACATATGATATATATTATATTCCTTCTAACAGAGATGTAAGACCTGTTATATTATGTAAAGTGCTTGAGTGAAGCTGACAAGTTCTGGAGGCTTCATGAAAGCAGGGTTCTTTCATAATGTATATAACAGGTCTCAGATGTCTGACAGGAGGTAGATATCTAACTTATGCAATATTTACTCTATTCTGACCAGTCAAATGTATAGTAACTCCGGATGTTCAAATAAATCAAATATGTTTACTCTTCAAAGCAGGCTAGAAAATATATGCTATCATAATTAATATCATGACTAAAGGGAGTAACTATTCACCATGCTTAATATTTGTACAAAATATGAATTCTAACTCTCAGTTTCAGATCACTAGCACATAACGTTATTGTATAGCAATAGTGTTGCAGAACTTTGGCTTTGTAAATGGATCTGATTGGTTGGTTACATTTCCTTTCATGGTATAAAGTCAGAAATGTTACATCATTTGAATTCTGTGATTTGATTGGTCAGAATAAATTTAGTATTGCATAAATTAGTAGTGAAATGAATAGTGTAATATTAATTTTCATTTAAAAAGCACATATTCCAATATTCGATGGTATAAGCCATGTCCCCCATGGTTGCAAGCCACACACACATCATGTGACTACAAATCTTATAGTGAACTGTGAAGTTTGTTTGTTCTCACACTTCTTTACTGTTATGGTTCAAGTCATTCAATCAACAGCATTAAGTAGTGCTGTTTAAAATCACTTTGAGATAGAGATTGTTGGAGATAAGAAGACTCATTGCAAGCCATGTACTCCAAATAATTAATAAATTATTCAATAGTTTGATTCGTTAAGATAGGAACTATTCGAAAAGTGAAATTTCTATTCATTTCAGCATTTCAGGATAAATACCATAAAGTGTCTAGTGACATAATATTAATGAAGTTTTGTTATGTATAGTCATTCCTGCTACAACTAATAAATACATAATATCAATTATCATTCTAACATTCCTGAATACTATATAGTAGACAGAGAGCTGAAAAGGGAAATATGTGTTTGCATTCCTCATGTGATAAAATCCATTTTGTTTTGTCTTTAATGATGATGAGAGTACTGTGTTACTGTTATACAAAAACTACTAGTACCATTATGTGGAATAATGCAGTGTTAAAATGTGTAACTATAATTATTCCCATCATATGCATTCTAATCATCAAAGAATTGTTTAGACTCTACTTTTCTGTGAATATGTTGTAAATCATTTGGTACTAGAAATTAGTTGAGAATATTCTTAGGAAGACTTTCCAATATTTGAACAATAAGTTATTTTTGATGTAAATGAATATCAATAATTATAGTAAATGATTTCAGATGAGGATCAAGAGTCACTCAAACTGTGATGAAAAATAATGTGTTTGGTTCTGATGAAAATTATATCTCATTTATAATTATTCATAAATTATATCAATACATATGTGTATTATGCATTATATATACACTTATTTATACACAAAATAATGTTTGATGAGTGTCATGATTAGGTACACCTTTCAGATGTTAGTAACAGTTGTTATAGTGGCAAAAAATTGGTTTAAGTAGCTATGAACCTCATTAATATGTAGAGAAGGAGGTGTAAATGTATCACAGTACACACTTGATCCATCCCTGTAATTTATATAATTATAATTATAATACATTAATGTATTGTGAACCATTATTGTTTGTTATAATTTTTGCTAGTCTATTTTAGAGACAGTTCCTGTATTACATCTCTCCTGCTATAGTTTATAAGTACATTATATTATAACTAGTGTGTTGATTGAATTTGTGTTCATAATAATTACTATGTATAATACTGTTATCAATAAACTACAACAGCAACAATAACTTTTATCATATTCATTAGTGAGTGTACTAAGTGTAATATAACTAGACCTGTAAGAATATCAAAAGTTGTATTGTATTTAGTAATAACTGATATACTTTACATATTAACTATAATATGACAACTAAATATGAAATGTATAAGTAAATTATATCATAACACTTTCATTAATAAAAATATGTATTCCATATGTTTGTATTGCGAAAATGTTATGTTTTTGAAACAGAATTCAATTTATTACACAATTATAAATTCATTACATGAAAAGAGAATTAAATTTAAATTACTGTATCGACAGTTACTCACCATTCTTAATCTAGTGACTAGATATTTGATAGATATTGTTTACTTATTCAATATATATTTATTAACTGATTCATAATAACATAGTATATAGTTTATAATATATAAACTGTATCTATAGTAAATGTACACAAGCATACACAATATATATTAATATATACTAGTAGAAAAGTGACACATAATGGAAATGTTTTATGATGACTGCACATCATTGTACTTGAGATATTGATTGCTTGTTTGTTATTATATATTTCAGTTGTATCATATTTCCATATTATGAATATGTTGTACATTATTGTGACTATATAATCATAATTTACATGATTATGTAATAGTTATAACAGCCCTTCCAGGGTATTATCCCGTATACACACGAAATGATATTTATAATCCCGATGGCGTAGCCCGAGGGATTAATGAATATCATTGAGTGTGTATCGATAAGGCACGTGGAAGGGGTGTTATAACTGGCTTATACATCGGAAGCCATACTTCACATGCGCAAATTACCATGGTTACCATTAGAGTCAGAAATGTTTCTATAGTAATTCAGACGTCATTATTCCTACTTCCTAGCTAAGTGGTATGGATAGAGAGAATAACCAGAACGTTGATAACGTGGATGATGAAGACTTTCGACCTCCGAAGCCTAAGAAACAAAGAAAAATGCTCCCTAGAAGGTTTGGTTCCATTTTCTGACGATTGAGCTATTGAAGTGATGAAAAAAGGCTATGTTCCTGAGAATACCAAAAATTCAACATCCAGTGAAAAGGTTTGTCCAGCAAATCTATTTGATGAGGCGAAGGGAGATGAATTGAACTACTGGCCGCCAAGATTCATCAACGAGGTACGGTGTCAGGACGGGTAGTTCTATCTTCCAAGGAGTATACACCAGCTCTTGGCAGGGCTTCAACGGCACATGTTAGACCACAATTATATGGCACTAAAGTTTATGGATCGTTGGAATCCTTCTTTTTGGCCAGTTCATGGAGCCTGTGATTCAGTGTATCGTGACATCAATTTGGCACCCATCTGTTGTAACCAATGAGGAGGAAGAGAAGCTTTGGACTTCAGGTGTTTTCTCTATTGACAATCCAAAGAATCTCCAGCGTGCTGTGTTTTATTACGTTGGCAAAAGATTTTGTTTTAGGGAAGGCTAGGAAATGCGAAAGCTGGGGCCTTCCCAAATTAAAAGGACACATCATCCTGACTGTTTTACGTACATTGAGCATGGATCTTAAAATCATGCTGGCCGTGCTTGTGATTTACGATTACTTAACAAAGAAGTTCCATGTCCAGCAGTGCCTGAGAACAATGCAAAATGCCTTGTATTTCTGCTAGATTTGTATTTTTCAAAATTGCCAGAGTGTGTATTTAAGGAAGATGTATTGTTTCTTAAAGCAAAACAGAAAGCTCCTAGTGATAATGACCAGGCTTGGTATGAAAACACTCCAATTGGTTAGAACACCTTGTCCAACATGGTTAAGGAAGTGTGTTGTGATGCCGTGATTGACGGTAAAACGAATCACAGCATGCGAGCAACAGGGGCCACGATGCTTTTCCAGAATGAGATACTAGAACGTGTAATTCAAACTGTTACTGGTCACAAGTCATTTGATGCTCTTAGATCATACGAAAGAATTTCAACAAAGCAACATAAAGAAGTTAGCATTGTTATGATGGGTTGTGTGAGAGATAGCCACTCTACAAGCTCTTCTCGTACTCTTGATTTCTCATCGATTGGTATCAACAATTGTTCAATTGGACAAGTTAATATTAAGTTGGATAAACTAGATTCAGACAGTTAGTGAGCGGAAAATTCAACTTTGCATACTAACAAAGTTTTCTCATTTAATCACATTTAATCACTTTTCCTCATTTAATCACTGTTTTTATTATTTCATGATGAAAGAAACAAACTTCCTCTGTTATATTCGTATTCCCTAGTTATTATGAATAATTCCCTATTATGCTGTATATTGTGTGCACGGTGCCTTTGATTAGTATGGCTTCCATTGTATAAGTAATAATAATTATTAATTCTTGTACATTACTAAATGAATGATCACATAATTATTGTGTATTATCATATAAACTACAAGGATATATTGCTTGTTTGAATGATCTTCTATTTTTCTAAATTTCATATTAATTATTATAATAGTGTTTATAAAACAAGTTATAATACCAGATCTAGTAGTGTATTGTATATTATAGAACTGTATATATGAGACATAGGATGTATTAAATCTTTTCCATGAAAAGGAATTTATCACATATATTCTCTCTATACAACTAAATGGATTATACAAAACCTCATAAATTGAAATAATAGTTGATAATTATATAAATATATAAGCTATGCTACCATGGCAAAAGTTTGATGTGGTTAGATGTGTATTTTCCATATACACTTCATCAAAAATTCAATTATTAAATCATACTATACATAATATAAGACATGGGTATATGTTGTATATGTGAGATATTCCATCCACTGGTTTTCAAAGCTTTATGTGGATATATCATCCAGTCATATGAGCCTTCATTAGATCAAATCCACATAAACCTCTTCCACATCAGGTGATATATCTGATATATACTACTTTATCCTGTTTGTTGTTAGTGTTTGGATATTTCAGTAAGTAAAGATAAAATATTAGCTTTTGCTGAGTACAATCGTGATCATAATTGTATAAACATATAATTAAAGTAGGTGTGGCTTGGGAAGTTTAATGAAATATAGCGTGTAATGAGGTGCCAATATTAACAGTTGAGTTCTTTAATATATCACTAGTATAATATCTCTATGTGTATAATAATTTATAATAATATAAATAGTTTACTGAATAATTATATGATTTCCAATTAAACATGTAATAATATGAGATATTGTAATATATCCTCTATTATTATAATAATACTAATACTAGTGTACTATATTACAGTATTCACATAATAACATGAGGTATATTGTATTGTATTGTTTTGTATAATTATTTTCCTACTTTCTAATGAATTTTCATCATACAAATTCATGACATGATGAAATTTATAGCATCTTAACGAATACAATTTTGTTTCTGTATCCAATGTAACTTAGTTCCTACATGCTTACATACAATGGAATACTACATCTTGTTTGTTATATATATTATGTTTGTAGTAGTCCTGACTACTATTGGTGCTATTGTTAACAGAACAATGTACTTGTAGTAATCGTGTAGTAATTTTCATGTATCTTGTTCCTTTGATTCTAATAGTTTGTGTTATTGCTGTAAAAGTATACATTGCTGTGTCTATTCTGTTGCATATATAATCTTTCCCTTTGTTTTCTATACTGGTGATTATTTTCATAATTGTCAAATCATTTACGAGGTACAAAGTTTATAGTCAAATATAACAACCTTCTCCTTTCACACACATGTGTATAAATGTAGCTAGATATATGTTACATACATGTGTACTCACAAACACACACACACATGCACACACAGCTTGCAATATAATTCTATTAATTATCAAATGATCACTTCATTGTATACGGCCACATGTGTATATGTAGATAGTAAGTTACAGATATATTTGGTGTTTTCCTAAATCTGCCATTTTTATCCATATCTGGAAATATTTACAATGTCTTGTTTACTAAGCATCATAATTATAATAATTATATACTTCCAAATCATTACATGTAGAGCAAAGGCCTTTACTATTGTATCTCACACACACTATAATGATATTCTCCATAGTAAACCCAATTATGTTTCCTAACACCAAACTATCCATGTTGAATGGTTCATGACCCCAAGGCATCAAATCACATTATTACCCTCGCCGCGTAGCGTAGGCGGAAGGGTACGGTAATCGTTTTGTCTGTGTGTCTGTGTGTCTGTTAGCACTTTTTCTGGAAAAATAAAAACATTGACAATTCAAATGGGGTACTGGTCGACTTGAAATTATACAAGGAAAAAAAAGTAACGTAGGAATTATTCTAAAACCTTTTGGTTCTAAAGTTATGACAATTTTTATAACTCACAGTTACCGTTTCACAACTTTAAGATGAAACAAGGGCGATAACGAGAGTAAATATGGACACACAAAACACAGGTGATCCTGTTTCATGGCTGTCGCTAGCCAAGAAACACTTCAAACCAAAAACAATCGAGGTAATGGTTGCTACTACACCACCATTGATGCAAGATAGAAAGCTACCTAGCTCCACCTACAGGTATGTGCATGCGTCATGTACTAAACACATGGTAGAGGCGATTCAATAGTCAATACGTTTTCACACGGAGACTTTAGAGGTAGAATTGAGAACTTCTTCATTGTTTGAGAATTAGATGTAAGATATAATTATATACAAATTATACATTTCATTGATATCCTTATTTTGTCTTTTAAGATATAAAGTTATAACAGTTTTAATTAATGCCCATAAATGTTTTTCTAATTTATATATCTATTCCATGTAACAAACGTATTGTTTGTTTCATACACAAACTTTATTATATTTTGAAAAAAATTGTAGTGCTTTGTATTACTTTGCCATGTAGGCGAGGGTCCCGTCCCGATGGCGCTCGTATTTCAATAGTTAATATATGTATGTATGACTAGATAATACTATTAATTACTATACATAACAATGGATAACAATAATTAAATTTGAAATAGTGTTCAAAATAATTACAATCAAACAATGTGTATTTAACAAGCAGATATTGTAATTACACACTAGTTTGATTGTATAAGAACTGTACACTATCTTATTATGATATGGAGGTATGAGGAACTATAAACAAAGGAAATTCAATAGGTAATATTCTTGGTTCAATCTCTAGTTAGATTCCAGTTTTCCTTTGTTTATAATTCTCTCGTCCCTCCATATCAAAAATATTGTATTATCCTACTTTAGATATTTTATAGTGTGTAATCAAGTAAGAATCATGTTTATTGATACAAGGATTATATAATCAACTGAATATAAGGACTACAAATAAATGATTGCTTGATTGTATCCTTTTTTTATAATTATGGTATACTATATATAGTCAGTCATATATTGATAATTACATGTTTCATTATACA